>VZRQ01005236.1:0-40680 GCA_013397975.1 Machaerirhynchus nigripectus | reverse complement strand
GGCCCTGTGTCCGTGAGGGAACGGGCAGCTCGGCCCAGCAGGGACAGGCCCTGTGTCCGTGAGGGAACGGGCAGCTCGGCCCAGCCCCGCCGGCCAGCCCAGCCCAGCCCAGCCCAGCCCAGCCCAGCCCAGTCCAGCCCAGCCGCACACCTGCAGGGGCTGCACACCCGGCCCGCAGCTCTGCAGTCCCTCTCCCCCGTCCTCTCTGCATAAATCAAGCAGCAGGGAGGCTCAGAAACATGACGAATGCGTTGGCTGGAATATCTCCCGCTGTAAAGACACAGGAGGAAGGGGGATACTAAACTAACCTTGCCTTGGATGGAAAAGCAGCTGGAATTTAATGTTCTTGGAATGCAGCCCTGGCTGTTCAGACATGGATCTGCCAGGGAAGTCCCCAGCGGAGGCATCGCTCATTCTCCAAAACTAAAACGTCAAGAGAAAGCCCTGGAAATCATTAAGCACTCTGTTCAACATTTCTTCATCAATCTCAGGCAGGGGAGGGGAAAAAAAAAGTCTCTCGACCACTAACAAAACAGACATATTCTCAGTGTTAATATAAAACATAGGGGGGATCACCAGCAATCTGAAGTGGAATTTTGCCTAACCATGTCAATCTGAAATGATACAACATCAAACCAGCCTCAAAAAAATGACAAGCAGGAAAAGAGCAGGAAGAAAACCAGGAAAAGATAACAAAAGAGAAGTTTGTTTGGCCCAGGCTTTCGGGGTCTTCCCTTATCACAGCCCACCCTGTGCAACTGCCCTGCCCCAGCTACACCCCACAAGTGGCAAACTGTGCTTGGCCACCAGCAGGGGAGAAGTGGTGCTCAACAGAAGGCAGAAAAAAACCTTCCCCGGAGAAGAGCTAGCAGATCCCACAGAAGCTGTGCCTCACTTGGAACTACGTCACTGCTTTTTCCTAGGGTTCAAATTAAAAAGAAAGGAGGTAATTTTGCCATCTGCCACAGA
This sequence comes from Machaerirhynchus nigripectus, assembly GCA_013397975.1. NCBI lineage: Eukaryota > Metazoa > Chordata > Aves > Passeriformes > Dicruridae > Machaerirhynchus > Machaerirhynchus nigripectus. Next base: position 39,711 of record VZRQ01005236.1, on the reverse strand, counting down.
AGCACAGCTCTAGAAAAAGCGTGTGTGAGTTTCAATCCTACACCAGTTTAGACACGCGCCCCAAGTGGCTTTCAGGAAAACACATTTCTGGAGTTCGTTCTTTCCAGCCCTTCCAGGCTGAGGGAAGATTTTCTCACAGATGTCCTGCTTCTCCCAACACTTTGCTAGCGAGGGGCATTCTAAATCACTGACACAGAGTCAGTGTGGAAATACACACCACAGGCACCACCACCTCCCACTAGACACACAAATGATTAAGTCATGCCCATTGAAATAACTAAAAACCCACTGGCCATTTTTGGGAGAAGAGAAGCAGACTCGGTAAGCAGCAGGTTAAACTGGATAGGGTTTTCTGTTTGATGTTGTTCTAAGAAAATAAGGTTCTGTATTTTACGAGTTGGGTAAACGGGTTGCTTATTGTTGGCTGATCCAGTAGGTGCCAGAAACAATTTCTCTTTTTCTGTGTGATCCAGAAAGTATTTGGCAATCTCTTTTGGAGGAAAGCTGTATCAAGGAAAAAAAAATGATGATGTAGTCAAGGGTCAGACTCTCAGGAGTCTGAGAATGCTACCTAAGATCAGCTAAGTGCTCCCCATTAGCTAAACTTGATGGTTTTTTTCCAGTTAGGATCAGTGACATTTCTTGCAGTGCTGGAAAACACAGGTAACAATGGTCCTACTGAGGACTGCTGCAGGCTGATGAAGCAGTTAATTCTCGTGGCAACAGAAAAATAGACTTTATTCTGTTCCCTGGATGCCTGGACAGGTTCTGCCTAAAAAGCTGCTATGGAGCAGATGGAAGGGGCAGGTTTTGAAGCAGGCTGGAAGACAACGACCAGAAGGATCCCCAAAAGCAGCCCTGAGGGAAGCCTGGCGGCTTCCTTGAGGGCTGGGCAAGGAAAGAGAGAAGCACAAGTCTGAGGTACTAGCGAGGATTTCCCAAATTTGCTTATGCACGTGTATTATTGGACACATTTCAGCAGGAAAGATAGATACTGCTTTAAAAAAAACACAACAAAATGAGAAGCAGCCTTTGTGCATTGGGATGAGACACCTCTTCCTAGCCCAGGCTTCCCAGCAGAAACAAGCCACATTTATTCCAGTATCTAGCAGCATATACTGGATTTAAGTTGACAGAAATAAAGAAGTTTTATCCTCCCACAAGTTGACTGGTATAGCAATTTTCATCTAAAGCAGCAGCAGATCACCAGGACAAACATATTCACAGGGATTTCCTGTCAAAAGTCACTCTAATACAAACATATTTTAGTGGCAGAAGGAAAAAAAGCTCACTAGTCACACCAGCAAAATAAGATTTCCATTTAAAACGAAGAGTGTGGCAGCTTCAGTTTAATGGAAATTAAAGTGTGTTGGCACTGTCAACTAACTGTAAACCACTTGAAAGCTTTGTTTAATTTTTAATTTAAAAAAGAATACAGGAACAGGACATGCTGTCAATACTTTTACAGATCTAACCCCACTTTCCATGTGTGCTAATGGAACCCTTACAGTTATCGATTCACATGACTTCAATTTGGGTTACCACAAGAAATGTGTTATGACTTCAAATCTTCAGCCTGATCGTTTAGGGAAAATTAAAAGAACATTTTTCTGCAGCTTGTAACTAATTACACCAAGTTAATAGTGCAAAATATCTGTTTTCCATTGTTCTGATTAATCTTTAATACCAACAAAGGAACCAGAGTCCAGCTTTGGAGAGACTGTATCAGTTAAACTTGTGTTTTCAGAGTAGCTGAGACCCCCACGATTTAAAGCCAGATAAACAAAGGCCCAGAGGTATCTGAAACCTCGGATTCTTTGATGTTCAGATACCATAACGTGAGTTCTCATCTGGCAAACTCAAAGTCTGATAGGAGGTGTACCCAGCGGAAGCTCTGGGCTGTGCTCAGGAAGTGGCAGGTTTCAGAGCTGCACCATTTTGCCCCTGCAGTACAACAGCACTCAGTGTTTTGTGCTGCTGAAAAACTCATACTAATAACACCGATTTTAAAAGTACCTTTAGAAGATCGATTTTGCTTCAATGTTTAACAGTCTGAGACTGTTCAGAAGAGCCCACAGCCCAGAGGAGCCTTCTCACATTGCCAGGTTGTGCCTCGTGGCATTGCAGACACTTAACCAACAGTGGCATTTCTTTCATGACCTGATTAGGCCCCACAAAATCCCCCATGCTTACGGGTTTGCTCCCCACTGTTCCTTTGAGGAGCTGTAACACAAACTTGCCCTCCTCGATGGTGTGAAACCTTTTATCTACAGCCAGATTATACACATTCACTCATGTGACAATATTCTCTTATTTTAGATGTTTCTTTTCCGTTTCTTGCGTTCCAGGATATGCGTAAGGAGCAGCTTCAAGTTTCACAATGTGGGAATAATACATTTTTGAAATACTTAAGTGAATTAGGAAGTAGATTTAAAACAGTAACATACCCTTAAAATATGAAGTGTTGTGTGTCTAAACTGCTCTTTTTAAAGAACCATGAGAAATTAAAATTCATCTAGTTACCAACATTCAAAACAGCATTGACTTAATCCAATTTGTTATTTCCTTGCCAGCAGCATATTTTTACTTTAATCTAGCTGCCTGTTATATTTTCATTGCATATCCTTGACACTGAAGGAACAAATGCTGGGTTGATATTATCAGAGCATCCAATGTCATCATCTAACTAGAAGTGACAGGCAGAACAATGTATTGAAGAACCCTTGCTTAACTGAAGGGCTGGATGAGCTCAAGGTGAACCAGTCTGATGCATCCCAAAAGCCTCCTTTGGAAGTTCTTCCTACGTGCACGGCAGGAGGGAAAAAACCCCACTGTATTTGCTCGTTTACCCTCAGCGCTGAAAAAGCAGCACTTTAGGGATCATTGGCAACACAAAGCTCTGAGTTAGAGAAAATAACAAATGTATAAGCCTTGCAGGATTTGTGACCTCCTTTTACTCTTGGAAAGGACCAGGATATGGGGCTAAATTAAGAGGTTTGCATACTTTCCCTTTTATACTTGGACCTAATAAATAATTTTCCCCCACTGTTTTGTTTGAATAAACTATTTCACTTGTATTTTCCCTGGCCAATCTCATGCAGACAGAATGGCAAGAGGAACACGGGGCTGGTCCCCTTCTGAGACTGCAGGAGACTGAGCAGGAGCAGTGGGCTCAGTCACCCAAACGCAGCATTAACCTTCACAAACCACTTCTTGGGAGCTACTGGAAACCCTTCAGCTCCATGAGCTCTGGCTACAGAGACTTGTTTTTATTTTTGATACTATAAGCTTCTCTGAGTGCAAGAGATGGTTCCGTCTGCACGGAGCCCCACAAAATCCCTGAGGTTTCACGTCCACAGACACCCACCTACAGCCCTGGCACTACCAGGATTTAAATGATTTACCTTGCCCTGAATTTTTCTTGGGCTGTCTGAGACACGCAGCAAGGTCACTGATGGGCTCTACCTCCACACATCATCAGTGTCAAAAAGGGATTTAAATCAGGAGAACTGATGGATTTTGGCCAGAAACACCAGAGCAGATGTGCTCTGACAAGTTCTTCCTTGATTATTTCATGCATTTATGACCCACTGGAAAGTGCACTGGATATAATTCTCCAGCCTGGCACTATTAGTGCTGCGCTGAACACAACAGTTACTCCTTCTCTGCTGTGCCTCAGTTTCCATCTGCAGCACAAGGACAGGATGATACCAGTTCCCTCTCTGGAAGGCTCTCAGACTGGCAGATGAATCCCATGGGAAGAGCAAACAGATGAACTGCTGGCTGATACTCTGAACTGGGCATCAAGGCATCACCACATTCCTGAGGAACAGCTTCCCCTGGAATCTTAGAGCCAACAAGGTACTCAGTTTGACAGCTCTCATTTGGACAAATGTGACTGGAAGAAGAGCAGCACAATAGAGAGGATTTAAGCAAGATGTTGTTTAGTGAATATTCATTAGATACCAGAGTAGCAAGCACGATGGATCTATGTGTAATGGCTAGGAGATAGATAACCAAAATGGCCTTCTGTCCTGAAACAGTTCCTCATTCCAGCTGGGGTCTCTGAAGGAACCTCACAAATGTCCTTCCAGAACCTGAAGGGAGCCCACGAGACAGATGGAGAGGGACTATTTACAAGGGTGTGCAGTGACAGGACAAGGGAGAGTGGCTTCAAACTGATAAGAGGGCAGGGTTAGATGGGATATTGGGAAGAAATTCTTCCCTGTGAGGGTGGCGAGGCCCTGGCACAGGGTGCCCAGAGAAGCTGTAGCTGCCCCTGGATCCCTGGTAGTGTCCAAGGCCAGGTTGGACTGGGCTTGGAACAACCTGGGATAATGGAAGGTGTCCCTGCCCACGGCAGGGGGTGGAATGAGATGTTCTTTAAGGTCCCTTCCAACCCAAACCATTCTGTGATTCGATGAAATTAAATGCAAAGTTGTGTGCAAAGAACCCTGTGTGTGGACATTGTATGAACTATTTTAACTCCTAAAAGCAGTAATATACAGATGTCTCTGACACGATGTGAACCAAGATTTAACATGAAGTCTGGGGTATATTTCACACTGGCTCTGTGTTGGTGTGTTCATACCACATTCGTTCAGCTCTTCATCATCTTGCAGCTTCTTTTCAAAGAAACTAAAAGATTAGCAGAAACATTTTCACTATTAAGCCATTATCACATTGAATGAAATTGAGAAAATGAAACTGTAAAGCTTTCAATACATAGAAGCCATTGGAATGAGTCAGAAATGACTTACCTGGCTAAAAGTTCACTCACTGTATGTTGACTCTTTCCTCTGAAGCCTCTGATACCGGTGTCAGAGACAGGGAACTGGAACAAAAGCAGCACTGGTGGAACACTGTAGAATTTAATACTGATGGGGACCTGATTACTGAGGAGAGAGTGACTCGGGTTTAGTAACTCCTATACGCAGTATTTTGGGTATGTAGTTCTTATCAGAATTTCGTAACATGCTTGCCAACACCAAATATCCCCAAATCAAGAAATTACAATAGATCACCATTATCCCATTTTGACTGTCTTGCTTTGAGTAAGTCCTAGATCCATGTTTATACTCATTAAAGAGAATCCTGCTGTTCCAGCACCAAGAACCCAGGGTTTTGCATTCGCTTTTCCCAGTTCTATCGGGACACGTTACTGAGCTACTCACACCACCGTCAGTTTGTCTCTGAGCCACTGCTTTGGGACTGCTCCTGTACGAGGGAATGGCTCCCTCCTCCCACGAGCTGTTTCAGTATTCCCGTCACTCTGGAAGGTTACGGCACACGTGCAGAGCCAGGCACTGGGAAACACAGGCCACAGTTTACCCTTGGCTGTCTCGTGCATCTCCAAAGCGATGCTTTGGTTAAATGTTTAGCTGCTGTGTTATTTGGCCTTAGAATATTTCAGCCCCTTATCCCTTTTCCACAATGAAAGAGAAATGTTTTCCTACCTGAAAAGATAATGAAGGATAGATTAGCACATTGCTGCTGGCTGTGTTCTTGTGCGAGGTCTCCCTTTAGCTTAATAAATGGCTCGGGCCCACTTTGTGTTTTCTTACACATAAACCCCACACTTTTTTCAATCTGAAAAAAATATGCTTTTATTTTGCCCTTTGCAGATCTCCTTTGAGCAGGCCTTTCTCAATGTTTCAGAATTAAAACAATATCATCTTATACAGTGGAATTATTCATCAGGTGCTTGACATGCTCTATCACACTATACACATCATAGAAAAACCACTTCTTTTACAGAGCAAGGTAAAGACATTCAGTAAAGGCAAGTTTTGCACAGCAGCAACTAGCAGTCTTTTGTACCAGCTCAGGGAGACACGCAGAAGGTTTTGTTTTGGATCTGCATGTTGTCCTTAAGTACCAAATTGAACTAAAAATGGGGAACTGAATGAGGCAAAGGTTAAGTATTACTCATGTAAGGATGTATGTTTCAGTATTAATGCTCGATTAAAGCAAAAACCAAATAAAACTAATAAAAATATTACAAGGTAGAAGCACGGACTCAGTCTTCTGTATTCCATGTATTTGTTGTTACAAAAACCACAACCCTGCTCTGTTCTGTCAAAGCGTGTAGGTTATGCCAAAACAGTATCATCTGTTTACATCTGGCTGTCATCTGCTCCCATTTTTGTTACCTAACAGTCTCACTTACAAAAACTAACATTAAAAAAGGGAAAAAGTTCATCTCCTTTCAGCTGGGTTATTTCATACATCTGTGGTCTGGTTTCTCTGTTTTTCTCACAGATGTGAATCCCTCCCCCCACACTGTGGTTTCTTCCCATGAGAAAGGAAAAAAAAAACAAACTAAAGGTGAAGTTACAAAACCAAGGCAATTTCAGTTCTTTCAAATCTTACAGTTTCCAAAGGAACACTGACTGGATGGACTCAGCATATACACGGGGGGAAAGACAGCAGAAGTATATCCGGAATGAGAATCACTCCAGTTGGGAAGCAAGGAAGGGATCAGGTGCCTTTCCCCCAGCTCTCTTCTCACTCTGTGGAACTGGAAGCCATCTCCTGTCAACAGCAGCCTGAGAGACAAGAACATAAGGAAAGGGGCAAAAGGAGTCCTCGTTCCTTGACTTGGAAAAAAGATAAAATCAGAAAATACGCCGAAGAACTCTCACTCCAGCCACCTGTATCGGGCCCTGCAGAGACGCTACAGCCTTTCCGTATCCAAAAGCAAGAAAGAACCTGACTGACAGAATCGAAGATGAACAATGGAGCTAACAGAGCCACACCTGGAACCTGTGCTGTGGACAGAGATGAGTTCACACAGGGGGGAGAAAGGCTGTTCCAAGAAGGATCCGAACCAAGAATCCCCTTGCTCTGTCTGTGCCTCCCACCTTGCAGAGTGTGGAGTCAGCTTTCGAGTTAATAAAGCAGCTTACCTGAAAATGTTTGCCACAAAAAGAGCTTTCAAAAGGAACAAAAAAAATCACCAGCTCATTAATTTCTTTTCACACTATTGCACACAAAGCGTTTCTCAAACTCAGTAATCTGGAAATAAGAAAAAGGAGGGGGTTACAAAAATCTACTTTATTCCTTGTGTGTTTGTAAATACATTTGAAAGGAATGGTTCCATGAAGGAGAAAAGGCGAAGGAGCCCAAGGCTCACACGCTGGCAAGCACTTCACAGCCTGACCCCACAGCATCTCCCCAGGGCTGTGTGATCAGTAAGGCTTCACAGCAGTACAAAGGCACAGAGAGTAGGGAAGCAACGCCAAACAAAGAGCTAGGGAAATACAAGGCTTTGCATGCTATTCATTCGTTCTTCATTTTCAGTTTATCTTCCACGGAGTTGCTCCTTAAGAGCCATTCTGCCTGATGACTGCTTTCAGTGAGTTTAAATTTACCACAGCTTTAAGTACAGAGACAACAGAAAAAAAAAATCTGATAAACTACCAAGGAGAGAAAAACCACATCATTTAACAGAACGATCTCTGAGACCAGACATAAATCTCTTCAATGAACTGTATCTCCCTGCTAGTCTTTGGATTTCTTTTGCACCAGCAGACAACGGTATCTTTACATGCTTCATTTCAGAAGTTCACTGAAAAATGCCACTAAAATCCCAGCTGATCTCAGCACCATTCCAAAAGACAAGTCAAATTCCACGTTGCAAAACCTAGCTGTGGAGTTTCAATGCAGGTTTTTAAATGAGAAATTAAAACTTCAGACACAGGCCATCTTTTACATCATTTATTTCAGTAGGAAAGATTTTTGAAACCTGTTCTTAAATTCATTTCAACTAGCTTATGCAAACACACAATTTTCACACACACACACAGCATAAAGTATTAAAAAAGGTGAAGGAAGAGGCTCGAGGACAGCCAAACTGCACGTCACTCAGCGAGATCATAGTGCAACCCCTCTATCCCTGAACGCCTCACGCCAGCAGGGAACATTAAAAATGGCTCGTGTTTACTGCATGACACCTTGATCCCCCCCCAGTGATGGTTGGTCCTTACAGGATTATTGTAAAACACATCTGTGTTTCCTGGTGCTTTTCCCACTTGAGTGCAGCAGTGTTTGAATGGATACACTCCTGCACACAAGGAGCCAGGAGTGCCAGTAAAGCAGGCAGCCCAGAACCCTTTATTTAACATTTAATCGATTCATACTGCTTGTCTGCTTTGCAGTTTCAGCTGTGAACAGCTTTGGAATGGTAAGGAATTCCTTCAGCAAACACACCCAAAGGCCAGAGCCCATCCGAATGAAGAGAAATAATAACAATCAAGCACACAAAGGGAACTGAGTATTTACGGTGTTTTTAGTCACTCAAGAGCAAGACCAGGCCACCAGCCAGAACCGTGCCATGATCTGAAGGAACTTGCATTTCATTACATTTCATACACCTTCTTTTCCTTAGCAACGTAGCTTGGAGAACACTTGTCAGCTCAGCTCTGCAACAGCCAGAGCTACACCAAGTAATTTCTATTTTCTCCTTTCACCTTTCTGCTCTCTTGCAATATTCTTAGAAAGCATAAGATTAATTTTCAAATTATCCTTCCAACATCTGAATTTATAAAAAGACTATAGTAAAACTGCTGTGTTTTTATAAGGATGTATTCCAGGAAAACAAATATTTACTTGCTTAAGAACAACACATTCTTTCTTTGATTTCCCCTTCCAAAGCTCCTGAAGCCTTTGCTGCTGAAAGTCTCTAGCAGTTGTTTCAGGGAAGGACAGTGCACCCTACACAGTGCTGGCACTAGAAATACAATACACAAAACTGAGCTTTCGGGATATTAAGACTAAGATTTATCCAAGCCTCTCCTCTTTCCCCAAACAGTGTTTTCCTGGGGTATTTATTTTACATTAACAAGAAGCTTGCAAGATAGATCGTCGCCTAAGAATGCTCCTCAGTGTTTACATCCATGTGGGACAGAAAAAAGCAAGCTCCTTTTCAGTAATGTGAGCTCCTGAGCTCTGTGGTCTAGACCATGACTTGGACTATGCTCTTCACCTTCCCCCTCTCCCCGTACTAAATCTACTCAAGAGACATACCAAAATAAAAATAAGTTAATTTTTAAGAGGTCTGAGCTACTTCTGATAAAAGCTGAACAAGCCCAAGCTACCAAAAACCTCTGCATTTTTCCTAAAAAGAGGCTATTCAAATACAGAAAAAAAATAATACTAAAGCAACTCAAGCCACAGCTGTTTTACACTGACCAAAACAACTGACTGCTGCAGAGATGCAATGGCTGCCAGGAATGGCACCCCTTGGTACATCGAGGACACAGCCTGCAAGTCTGCCACGGTGGGACTCGCCACTGAAATAAAGGAATTGGTCTTCAAGTTAATAATAAGGCACTGACAGAAGTCCTCCTCTAATCCAAGCACTCACCCTCTTCATGCACTACAGATTCGAATGATGGTTTTCAATCCCCCGGAAAGAATTCCATGTCCACTCGTACAGATCCTTTTAATGACAACTTTCCCAGGCCAAACCACCTTATGCACAAGCTGCTTTTAGAGAAAAATTAAAGAAAAAGGCTAATATTAAAGAATAACAACAAAACTTTCACAGCTGTCTCCTTGTAGGAAGAACAGACAGGTCACTGATGTGATACAGTACGTGTCCTGGGGTCTTGATGCTGCAACAGGCAGCACTAAGAGCTGGCCACAAATAAGACTGGAACTATTAGTGCTGGTGAGTTAGAATACCAAAAAATTACAAAGGACACGTAGTGAAGAAAAAGGCCATTGACAGAGCCAGAAGAAAAAGCATCCCATGCTTTATCCTGATTTGGACAAGATTTGTTACAGTTGATCAAAACCATAAGATCAACTTGCCTTTTGTCAAAAGGGACCTCTGCTTCTCATGTGCCTCAGCAGCACAGAAACCTGCAGCTGCTTCTGCTGGGAGGGAGAGGATTTGCTGTCACCACGTGCTACGACTGACACTAACAGAGGGGGACTAGTGTTGAAAATACATAAATGCAAATACAGGAGGCTGATGTTGCAGGAAACATGAAATTAGATGAATTTACTTCTAGCGAGGAGTAGATAACTAATAAAACCCTGCTGTGTTTTTTATGCTTCCTTTTGCTCCCAGTACGTTTTCCAACGTGCATACTTCTCTAAACACAATTTTAAAGCTGGGTGCTAAAGCTCATTCATTAAGTATTTATGTGACTTCATTTAGTATTTGTAGTTTTAATGCCTGTAACTTGCACCTAAATACTTAATGAATCATAACAGCTTGAGTAATACTCCTCTGGCATGAAATAGACATTTGAAAATTAAAAAGTGTCTAGGATGAGCTATGTTTATTCAAACGACCAGAATTTTTAAAAAATAAAAGTTATAAAAATTATTTGCTTTCTAAGGACACTGGAATAGAAGTCAGATTTGAAAATCCTAGCCAAAAGTAGCACAGATTAAATTAGATAAAAATTAACAGTAAGCAATGTTATATATTTTTAATGCAATGCACCAATTTCATAAACCAGACATTCCCTGTTGCTTAATCTTTCCCAAAACTTTTAGTTTAGCTAAAAAGATGGTTATCAGTCAGCAGATAATTAACATTCATATTTGAAGCCTTGCTAGAAGAGCTACTCTAAATAATTTTTGCTCAAATGCAGCCAAAACAAGGAATTGCAAGGGGCATCTTTAATTTCAAAACCAAAACATTAAAGGGATAAAGTGACAAATATCAGCTGAAGTGTTTCAGCAGTTACTAACAAGATAAACAATTAGAGCAACACATTAAAAACGAAAATCAAAGAGAAACTGCCAACTGTCTGAAGCAGTCTGGACGACAGTCTTACCTGAATACCATGAGCTCGCTGCTCTCCTTGTTTTCCCAGTTAGTTACCTTTTTTAATGCCTTTTTTTTTTAAAAAAAAAGAGCATTAGTACATTCTTTACAGTGTACTGGACTTGTCTGAGTCTTTCCAAGGCTCAGCTGAGGGAGCAGAGGCAGCACCTCTCCCTGAGCCCCGCTCACCTGCAGCTCTGGAGTGCTGGGGTCCCTGGGCTGCCCTGCAGGGCTGCGTGGCCAAAGAGGCACAGACAGCGGGCAAGGACTCAGCTACTCACTCAGCACGTGCCAAAAACACTGCCTGTGCTGTCATTACTCCCTCCAGTTATTCTGGCTACATGTTTGACAAAACTCCTCCCACAATATTCAGTCTCTCCCACAAAAACCCAGCGCACCTGAGGGCAGAAAACAAGGAGGAGTAGGAGGCCTAAGGACGATGACAGCTGGTAACAGCAACAATTCATTAAAGGATGATATGTGAATTGTTCTCCCCGCCATCCCCCTAACCATCAAAACCTAACTCAAAACAGCTGGAAAAATGCAAAAATCCAGTAGTAAATGACACGTCCTGACCTGGCTGTGTCCTTACAAAGCTGCGGGCTGTCAGGCTGTGGCTCCCAGTTGCATGTTTCCTTTCACTCACAAAAGAACAGATACAGTTATGCTGCAATGAACCTCGAATAGCTTATTTAAAAATTCAAAATCCACAGGCTATTATCCACAATGCTTAAAAAAAGGACACACATTGTTAGAAAAAAAAAAACCAACCCAAACAAACACTTAGTCATTGAGAGGAAACACACATTTAAGTAAGTTTTAAAACGGAAAACAACCGAACTCAAGTTGTGCAAAGTCTACTAAGTAACACTGCTGGCTGTGAGGATGCTGTCTTTACTCTACACCCAACGTGGGTAAACCTGGGAGATGTGTCAGCTGCAGAGGAATTCAGCACAAACAACCCCTTCCCAAAATTCCTGACTTCAGACCAGACTGTTCATTCCCCATATAAAAAAACAGCAACAAAAGAATTGCAAGGGGAGCCAAATTCTCGTAGTCCTTGTGGTGTAATTCCAACAGAAGCATCCTTCTACTGTTTTCTTTCTACCAAGAGCCAATTCAGAACAATTCTTGGGAACATAAACCAGCCTATTACCCTTTACATCACAAAGTGGCTGGGGTTTTTGTGGTTTGGTTTTTTTACTGTGAGACTGGATTATCCTTCTTTTTGCCCACCAGAAATCAAAAATTAATCATTTCCACTACACGATTAATTTGACTCTGGGAAAAAAAAACTCAAAAGTGAATTTATAGGCTTCTACTCAGATGCAATAAACAAACTATACATTTTCAAAATAACTACTAGTAGAAACCTTTATTAGATAGTCAGAGAGCTCTGAAACAGACTGGTAGGTAGCTTGTTTCAGTTTAAAAAGGAGAATTCATGGTGGAATCTGCAAGCGTATTTACGGCCACTAAACCACAATGTCAATGGAACAGTTACTACTTTTTCACAGACTTCAACGTTCCAATATCAGAGTCATATTTTGGACAATGTTTCCTTGCTTTACAAAGATCGTATTTTTGAAGATTAAAGAAAGACTAATCATCCAGGAAACTAGGTGATGTCAAGGAAACCCCAATAAAGCAAGAATTATCAAAGTCTTAAGCATCAAACACACACATAAAGCACAGCTCCCTTTTTACAACCATTATGTTTGTTCTCTGTGAGTAATTTCAGTGACCAAGAATGATTCCTGTCAAGGATGGAATTTTGATGGCCCCACACCTTTTCTCTCCTTAGGTTATCCTACTTTCTAATAAATTAGTTAATTGCCTGAAGATCAAAAGAGCTTCTGTATGGAAGGTCTGCTTTAGGCCATGTTATCAACACCACACAACGTCAACTACTTTGACCAAGACAGATACTAAAATCAATTATTGCCAAATGAGAACATGAAAGCTTGAAATTGTGCCACGATCTTTTTAAAATGTCCATCTGAAGTGCTATTATGAAACACCACACACTACCAGTGGTCCCTAACTGATAATGAGCAGACACCCAAAGTCAGACGTCTCAGTGAGCTGTACCTGGTGTTGGTGTTTTGTCACTCAGCTTTTCTGTGCAGGAGAGCCACAGGTGTGGAAACAAACGGGACAAAACCACTCAGTTCTGACCCAGCAGTGCTTTCAGTTTTGTCTCATACCCACACTCCCCCTGGCTGCCCACAACACGTGTTTGTAACCAGGAATTGGGGCTAAACGTACCAAACCCATTTCTGGCTCAGCCTCTGTGCCCCTGTCGGAGTCTGGCTCCCACACAGGCCCAAGGTTTGCAAGCTCAGGGCTGCTCTGAACTTGCAGTTGTGTTCCATTCCTTACACTTGCAGGTCTGAGAGAAATGACACTGCTCCAGGCTAAGTGTGCCTGGGACAAGCTCCCCTCCAGGACTCCTGGTGTCGTCTAAACACCATCTCCAGGACATGTAGTACCTTTCACCTGGTTCACACACAGCTTTCGATACAACTCTTGAATACCAGTTTACCTGTTTTCTTAAGAATGCCTAAAAAGGTGAGTTATTGTCAAAATTAGTATAAAGTTAAAAGAAACTCAAAACTAGCTACAATCTATTTAACTCAAGCACAGCACCGCCAGAAGTTTCACACACACTATTTGGTGTTTCATGTTGTTTTTCCTTTCACTCTTTAAGGCAGTGGTTTCCACAGGTCAGTTCTGAGAACATAACGAAGCATGGTCCATGGCAATTCATGTTGCAAATCCATTTTTAATTTGGGGGACTCCACTCCCCAACCATTAGTGGTTTTGTTCAGGGCTCCAGAGTTCAGAGATCGAGTTGACAGGTTCTGTTCTGGCACAGAATGCAGCTGGCACGTTTTTCATCAGGACCTTGTTCTCCATTATGAGATGGTTCAAATTGTCCTTTTCTTATTGTTTCGAATTTGCCTGTTATTCGAAGGTCATCAAGTTGGCAGGAACCTGAAAACAAAAATATAAATGATAGAAGAATTTACTTCAGGTAGTAGCTACTTGCATTCAACTGTTTAGACACCTGTTGAAATGTACATCACTCTGTCCTCAAAAAAGGGGAGAAGGAATGCATCTATCATCTAGCTGTAAAAATATACTTAGAGCTGTAAAAAACCCAAGCATAATCAAAATATTAAACTGCTGTAAGGTTCGTAATTTTATTATATGGCCATAGAACTTCCTAGTTTTGAGGACAATGACATGATAAATCCCAGCTCTGCTAGACAAGGAGAACCCTCTCACCTGAGCTGCAGCTAGAAAATTCTTGGCACAGAGATCAGTGATTGATGTAGGCCCCTCAGTCGTTTTAAGGCCAATATAAAAAAATGAGGCTTAAACACTTGTTTGGGCTTTTCCCCTAGGAAACCTGAGTGCCTGCTGCAGGTATCACTCCCTTTCATGAAGATTAAACCTCGTTTGCAATAAATTAGTTTGCAATAAATTAGTTTATATTCCCTTTCTCTCTCCCTCAGGAATCTGTCTGACAGCACCATCTCGTTTAGTCGGGTTATCAAAGAGCCACCACATTCCTGATGACTGTCAGTAATGTCACTTTGGTCAGATACAAACCAAGCATTTCTTGCTTTGCATTTACCATTTACCTGTAGAAGCAAGAATGCTCAACTGGGCTAAAGTTGCACCATTAAAATCAAAAATAGTATCTATTAAAATATTTCTTAGTATTATTCAGCTGACTAGGTGTTTATACTCTGTTGAAAACAGCCGAATTTTCTACGGCAGTTACACAGTTAACAGTAATAAACAGCACTGTTAACCCTTACTGAACCAAAGCTGTTCCCAGAGGAGTTTTTCACCACTTACTTGCAAACTCTTTGCCACTATTTGCTACTATCCCCACTTTCTCCAGCCAGGAACACAACTTCTCTCCTTTGCACTGTCTCAAATACCTTCACAGGAGCTTCTGCAACCCTCCTTACTTCTTAAGATCTCTCTCAGAGGCAGAATGGAACAAGAGAGCACAGAAGGATCTGGAAAAGCCTTTTTGTTTCCCCTTGAAATTCAGTAGGATTTCTGCTCTGGGAACTCCATAAACAAACGTGCAAAGAGAAGGAAGAGTTCAGGGAGACAAAGTAACTTAAAAAGGATTTTGCTGATGAAAAAGGTCAGAAAGAATTTATATGAGAACAGCATTTAATAGGGTTGGAGCAGTCTTGTCTTCCTTTCTGATTCATGGAAAATGCTACTTTTGCTTTCAAAGACTGGACAATGTACCAAGGGCTAAACTGCTCTGTATGTATTTCAGGAATACAAAATACATAAACAGCAGAAAATATGCAAGTCCATGACCTGAGAAAAGGCACTTCAGGAGAGTTATCTGGGATTTATACTGAATGCTGCAGTTGACAGCTTTTTATATAACGGTACAATAGCCTTTTTCAAATGGGCAATACAAAAATCCTGCCACTCAGACAGGTATTTTAGAGCATTCCTTGCATTTCCCCAACTGCTTTAAATCAGCCTCAATGCAGCCCCAAATCTTCCTGCATCACCCCAGAAGCTCTGAGGACTTGTTTGCAAAGGGAGAAACAGAAAAGCCAAGGCTGCTCAGAACACACAAAGCCCTCGGTGCCAGCTCGGGCAGCTCGAGGCTCCCTCAGTTCCCAGCTCCTAAAAGCTCCCTCCTTTCCACTCTCCTGCTCTCACCTGTTGTCTGTTGCTTTGGCAGGCAGCACTCAGGTGTTTAAACCACAGCATTGCGTTCATTCTGTTTCCAGCTTGGAATTTGTAGGAATTTCCTATGAAAGAGAGAAAAAAACTGATGAAGAAACATAAACAATGCTGCACACTTAAATCCTACCCATATTCAAGTACTTCTAAATTTATAATAGAAGGCTCATGTGACTTTACACTTTGGAAGAGGTGCAATTGCTTGACCTATGGAAGTTTCAGCTTGCCGGTCCTCCTTTCCAGCATTCTAGATTTCAGCTAATGCCTGCATGAACTAGGAGAGAACAAAACATCCCTCAAAACAAAAATGTTTTTGTTCAATGCCATTACTGCAATTTGTTTATAATATAATGATTTTTTAATGAAGTGTAAGATACCACTGAAATGCACCCTGGAAAGCTACATTTGAAAATATCTGAAAGTCACTCTTAAACGTACTGATACATTTCAGACCAGTATTTTCAGTGGCTGGAGTTACACGGTGCTTGTTTGGGTTCAGGAAGGTCAGGTGTTACAAAAACATTTCAGATTGCTGTTGCAGAATTTAAGCTGACAAGCACTCACAATTTACACTTCGTATCAGGGGTGCTAGAAGAGGTGCTTGGAAATAAAATGTACCAAGACTTGAAGCAGACAAAGCATTAAATAATTTTAAGCTCCTTTATCAGAACTTCTAATAATGTTTGTTCTGCACAATTTGAAGTGCTATGGAAAAGTAACATTTTCTTCAGAGTTTTAGCTGAAAGCAGGCACTGTGCTGGAATAATGGAAATCCACAGGCTTCCTCTCCTTACAGTCAAGATCTCTGAGGGGTTTTCCCTGGTAACAGCACTACATTTGAACAGATGGTTTGGGTTTTGGTTTTCATTTGGAGAGAAGGGACTGCTCAAGCACCTAGTGTTAGCTGAATCTTTTTTTTTTCATTGTTACTTACATTTTCACACACGTGAAAATGCCTCCAAATGCTATAAATATAGTTAAAATGAATGCAGATGGATACTTCCAATTAAAATCACATCCGGGGTTGTTAAGAGTTCTTAGAACTGGTGAAGACTCTGAGGGTTCTCCATGGGTTTTTGTTCCCACAGCACTCTGAAGGCACAGAGGACACGCTGGAGAGCAGCTGAGACCGCGAGGATGTCGCCTTTCACTTGCTCGTTTAGGTGCTCACACACGGCCTCAGCAGAGCAAATGCTTATTTTGGGAGCCAGTGCACTGCTTACCCTTCTCAGAATCAGTCAGTAAGAAGAGATCTGGATGCTCGGGGTCATCTGCCATCATCACCATCCAGCCCACCACCGAGACGCTCTTACTGGGCGTGGATTTGAACTGGGAACACAGCGGAGATGGAAACGGAATTAGAACGCCAGGCTGGGTCTGCACAGAGCAGGCACCCAGAAGGGCAGCTCCTCTCAGGGACTCTCTTAAAGACTGGGTAACTTCCAATGAAGCAGAGCACTTCATAAGATTAAGAAAATTAACAAAGTTTGTATGAAATTAGTGAAAACAGAACTTAATACAATGAAGGATATTCAAAACAAATTAAAAGGAGTACTGCCATCTGCAAAGGCTTGTTAGGCAGCTGATCTGCACTGCGTGATTACAGCAGCATTCCTCACCACATTAGTGCACATCTGAATGTACAGTAAGGTTCAGAAGTGTTTTAATAAATGCAAAACTATTCCCTCCACTGCTCACAAACAGAAGTGAGCTTGCTTGTGCTACAATGATTCACAGTTAGCATGCACTAATTATTATAGTAGTCTGTAATATCACATAACATGAGTCCTGGGGACGAGGTAACACAACTGTGTAATTAACTATCATGACCTGATGAAATAAATGGATCAAGCGAGGATGCAAATTCAATAAACAAGTGCCCAGAAATGGGCAGTTGTGCTCATTTATTGACAAGCTGTTCAAAATGATGGGGTTTTCCTGCTCCAGGTGTTCCTCACGCACTGACAGGTAACTCAGGCCTAAGCACAGCACTAGTCCCTCTCCTGACAGCTCTTTGATCCCACTGGTTTTCACCTACTTGGTCACAGTATTATTTTCTCCTTCTCCTGTTTCTCTCAGTTCCAGGCTCTACTCACTCATTAAATCCAACTTACTTCCAAACCATAAGGTTCCTTCTCCCTGGCCCTCTTTTTCACTTACTAGCAGACCTTCCCAATTCACTTCTCCTACTTGCTCAGGCAGTCCCATCCCTGCCCCAACCCCTAATTCATTCAGTTTCTCTCGTGTCTTCAGCTGCCAGGTCTCCTCCTCCCACGTTCTTGGGTCCAGCAGAGACTTTTCCATCAATCCCTGCACTCTCACCTCTGCAGTGCTTTACCTCACTTCTCTGCCCAGAAGGTCTGACTCTGGTATATGCTCATCCTCACGAGATTAATCTTCCTCCTATCGTGTGAATCCCCATTCCAACCTCTTTATTAGCACAGTAATTCTGATCTCTCTTTAATTACATTAATAGAAACAATAAAACATCCTTGAGATTGTTTTGGCTTTAAGTGATTAAAATTAATCTATAGTTCTAAAATACTTTTATTCTTCGTGCTAATGCCACAAGGCAGATGCACAACATTAAGCACCAAGTTACTTTTGTTTCATTTTAAAACTATTGCTTTAGTATTACAAAACTGGAGCTCTGGTTCAACCAAGGAAAGAGTTACTGGTAGTAAGTTGGAAGGTATCCTGAGCAAAGTAAGAGTTTGTAAGAATGTTCTCTGCATGGGAATAGTTACTTTATAAATAAAATTCTATTGCAAATCTAATGTCAGTTATTCTAATCTATGCCACAGATTAACTGAAGACCTGAAAGGTCACAGAACCATCACGGAATCCCAGGATGATTTGGGTTGGAAGGGACATTAAAGATCATCTCATTCAATCCCTCTGCCACGGGCAGGGACACCTTCCACTAGCCCAGGCTGCTGCAAGCCCCATCCAGTCTGGCCTTGGACACTTCCAAGGGGAAGCCACAGCCCCTCTGGGCAACCTGTGCCGAGGCTTCACCACTCTCACAGGGAAGAATTTCTCCCTGATATCCAGTCTAACCCTGCTTTTGTCAGTTTGAAGCCACTGTCCTGTTAAGTTTATCTGTCTGGGACTTGCACAACATTTTAAGCCCTAGCTTAAAATCCATTAGAACTTGGAATGAACAAATTTTAGACCAGTAGTTGAAAGAAAAAGCATTTTAACCAACTTCAAAATAGTTTAAGAGTCCAGGCTCTTTGTATACACACACTAAAGTCAAGTAACTCGCAGCCTTTGGGAGGTGGACAGGTAATGCCCCAAAAGAGGAGCAGGTAAATCATAAAGCTCTATCAGACAAGATTTCATTACAGTGAGGACTGTAACTCCTTTTCAAACAGAAGGAGGCAGTAAGTCATGTCAGGCTGTAGTGAACATTAAGGCATTTTACCTGGAAGAAGGAATAAAGACAAGGAAAGGGAATAGAGTTAAGGATATAGCTCATGTGTTCTTTAAAAAAAGGGAACTGTATATAAAGGATTTGTTACGGACTCACTGACAACACTACCTCAAGAAGTAAGATGACACAACACTTGAAAGGGACCTGCAAAATGCAAGCCTCCAAGCAGTCCTAAAGCATTAACAGGTCCTTTTCACAGAGATGGAAATCTGAGTCACAAAGCAGTTTTAATGGATTACAGATCAAAATGAACCTCTTGAACGACACTTATTTCTAGAGTTTCATGGACACCACACACTGGGCTTTCCCATCTCAGTTATACATCCCAACAGGTATCCACACTGCTAGAGCTCCTTGTTTTTCCTTTCACTAAAAACCATCGGTGTTTCTCCATAAAATGCAAAGCTCCACACAAGGAAGGCGTTTCCTGCCAGCATCAATCCGTCATCGCTTGAAACACATGTCAGCTTTCCATCCCTGTGCTCGGCTGGGTTTGTGTTCCATGTTTACACAGTCCCCCAGGGCAGTTCCTTCTCTGCTGATGCACAGAGCCCTGCTAACAGCAAGCCTGCTTTGTTAACATGAAGGGAATGAAAGCTTCATTGTAATTTAATGTTCCCGGTTCCTATTTGCTTTTTGTAATACAGGCCTCTGGAATGACTCTTATTATACACATGGAGAACTGCACAGCCCTGGCACTGGGCTTCACGTAATTGGTTTTTGCTGTTGTTGTTGTTCTGAGCTCAAAGGCTTTTGTAAGTAAATCTTTGAATCAAAAACTCTGAATTAATCTGTGAACAGACTTTTCACTCCAACATTTTGGCACCTACAAATCTCCTCCTCCACATCTCCTGTTGAGATTCTACAGGTTTCTAATATTCACATCATTTTCTCGGTGGCTGAACATCCTTCCCAGAATGACAGCATTCTTCATCGGGGTATTTCAGTGGAAGTGCCTGAGCCACAACGACCAGGTCTTCTAGACGGCAAATAAATGGATCTAATTTTGATTACAGCATGCAGTGGATGGCTTGGAACAAACAAGGGTTTGTGCTCAAGCACAAAGCCTTAAAAAGTCTCTGTTGCTTTCCAAGTACCTACAAATATGGAAAAATCTCGCATGCACGCTGTGTTGTCACAGAAACTGGCAAGACTCTCAGTCCAATCACTATAAACAGTTATTTTACAGGTGTATTCACATTTTTCAGGTTGCTTATTTAAAGTCTAAGTTCAAGTGGCTATTCTTACTGCTACTGCCCTTCTCTAAAGGTGCACAAGTGCTACATGTTTTCACAGAGGCTCCTCTGAGTACCACTTCAGCATATGAGAGAAAACCACTGTCCACACATTCCTCTCAGATTGTGCTGTACTGCATCTCTGGGCCCTGAAGTTCACATGCTCATTTACAGACAATTCTCCATTACTGTAGTAATAACTGAAACCTGCTCCCTATTTAAAACCAATGCCAATTTTATGCTGTTACTCTTAGGAGGTGCAGCACACAATACTGGATGTGCTCCTTGGCCTCTGACCACAGGCAGGAGAGGAGCTGGCTTGTCCATGTCTAAAAGGGAGGGGATTTCTTGCCCTTTCTGCTGAAATTACACTGGGATTTTGATGAGGTAATTTTCCAAAGAGGTTGGCTATTATAAGCCTGGAAGAGCTGTGAGTGTTGGTGCATTCCAGCTGCCTGGAGCAATTGCAGCAGCAGAGTGGTCAGAAGCATGCCTGTAATCAAGACACGTTTACCACGAGAGCTCCAGCCAGGAAACTTTATACAGCAGACTGACTCTTTTGTTGCCAGCGTTCCTTTCCATGTCACAGAGGCCTTGAGAAAGGAAGCAGAGAAGACAGATGTTTAAATGGCTCCAGAAGATGCTTGGAATATTTTGCTGAGGTAAAGCTCCAATGTATCAACCTCTGAGAAAGAAACCTGCTTCAAAGCAGATGGCATCATCCTTTTCATCTGGAAAGTAAAAAAACCCAAAGCCTAAATCTAGCCTTGGATCTCTTCACTTTGCAGAGCGAACCTCTCAGGAGTATCACTGGACAGTGTTTGGAGCATTTACTCATGCTCTAGCTATCCAGGGGTGACTGACCATCTGCACTTCATTCTCTCCTGATCAACTCTGCCTGAAAATGCAACCAAATGTGAACTGAGGTGCAACCCTTGACAAGCCATCTCCACAGGCTCCAGAACCAAAGCTGAGGCTTTGTACAACAACTCTGTAGTGAAATGGATGGAAACGTAAGCCATCAATAGCCAGGCTCAAAGCACAACACAGGCAGAGCAACTGAACAACTTACTGACCACCTATTATTGGCCTCTTCAATAAACTGGAGCCTCTTCCCCAATCCCTCAACCTCAGCAGCAGTGACCAGGTGATTTTCCACCTTAATTCCAACATAAAGGCCATGCTCTGAGTCACAACAGCCTCTGAAGCAGAGGTTCTCTGTGAACGCTGGTTGCAAACCATTTCTTTAAGTAAAAGCCAACCCAAGCCTCAGCAAGTAGTTATTACAGTATGTTAACCTTGACTGCACCTGGGAAACCAGAGACTGAGCTCCACCACAGGCTTTGCATCCACAAACAGAACAGAGCATGTCTGCTGCCCTAGAAAGCTCAAAGCAAGGCATGAGCTGTGTGCAGCCAAACCCAAGGTTGTGCTGGACAGTTCAGTCCAACTTCATAGAGCCAGCTATCAACAAGAAATTCATGTTCTCCAGCAGTCACTGCTTTTAACTACCACTCCTCTTCCTCCCCTTCCTGGGAACTGCCTTGCTCAAACTCCTCTCAGTATTTGCAAGCCTGAGGCTGTAGGCTCCTAATGGGAAACCCTGGACTCAAATGGGTCCTTGCCCCTCTCTGCAAACTTCCTGGTCTGCTGAACATCCTTGGACAAAGAAACACGAGCACACACACACCTGTGACAGATTTTGGCTTCTTAAGCCTCTGTTCACCAGCAGTTTAAATGCTGTAGCTGTCACAACATATCAGTGACCTGGGGAATATTAGAAATCAGTTCAAGAGGTTTAGAAAATAACCTCTGAAAGAGGCTTCTAAATGGATGTGACTGAATTCCAAGGCAAAGTAAAGGCTTTTGCAGGAACAGAGAGTCATAAGGATCAGGTACCCAGACTTTTTACCTTTTTCCTTTATTTACCTTTTCTAAAGAAAGGGCAAGACTATTTAAATGACTGAAATTGTTATTCTGAAGGAAATGTGTAAGCAATGAGAATTCAATGTACTTAATTTCCAAACAACATAATTCCTTGCTAAGCAATTTTTTCAAGTTCTCTAAACCTCCATGCTGTTTAGATTGTTTTAAAATGCTAATACACAAGAGTGAAAAAGCTTCTGAATGAGTAGATCCAAGTCTGGTAAAGTCCCCTGTAATGTGCAAAGAACAGCGAACCAGAGAGACTTACAAATACATATTCC
This sequence comes from Machaerirhynchus nigripectus, assembly GCA_013397975.1. Lineage (NCBI taxonomy): Eukaryota > Metazoa > Chordata > Aves > Passeriformes > Dicruridae > Machaerirhynchus > Machaerirhynchus nigripectus. The sequence continues at coordinate 17,310 of VZRQ01005236.1, read as the reverse complement.
ATTCCTAAAAGAATACAAAATGCAATTTTGGCACAAAGCCTGAAGGAATCACAGCAGTAACAGGAACACAAAGTCTGACACTACCACAAAAATTTCTTTTCCATTTCTCAACGTTTCCAGGAAAAACAAGCAACTAGCTGTGAGTGACATAATGCCAGCACAAGTTCTCTCCTAGTTCCTTTTTTGTTTTTTAATACTTTGCATTTCTACTTATAATAGCTTACAAGTCTTCCCTTTCCTTTTCACGAGGTGGAATCCTTCCCTGAAGTTTTCCCTGAAGCCAGGGACAGATGCACCCAAACACACACACTTTTCCCAAGACACCCGGAAGGGAAGACAGGAGGATTGGCTGACGAACCTTTATCCAGGGCTACACAAACTGAGTTTTGATCTTACCTAAGCAAAGCTAATAGGGGGGGATGGCCAAGAAACCATGCAAATATTTCTAAAAGTAATTAGCTTTTATTAAACTACTTTGAGTATTAGAATACTGTTTCCTAAGGAACTTTCAATAAAAGTGGGAAATCATCTCTTCGATTAAGAGAACTTTACACACGGACTTTCCACACAGCAAACTCAAATATCCAGGAGCCTGCTAACCAGAAATATTAAGCTTCAAGTCTCTACCCTCTGCACATAAAAACGGTAGGGTAAGAAAACTAATTTGTACCGAAGAAAAAGAAAGTCCCCTTTACAAGGATTCCAAAAGCACAACTCAGTTTGCAGAATTCCATAAGCTTTATGCAAAGCAAATGTTCTGCAGTGGCAGTTGTCATAAATTAACCTGAGACACTGCCAAGGCAGCTAAGTAATGGTTCTGAGTAGTGAATGAACTCAGGTTCTTACCCAGTCCTGTAAGAGAATCATTGTAATTAACCAGGGACCTAGACCAGGAACAGTGCACATCTAAACATCCGTGGGACAGGCACAGAAGATCCTCCTGCTCCCTCCCCACATAAGCAAAGCATTTTTAGCTTCTTTCAAATCAAGCTGCAGCAAATAAAAGGAATGCCAGCATCACCTGACAGCACAGCTCTCTGCTGAGCAGATGAGGTGCTTTGTGCTCCACTGCAGTTAATGGATTACAGGGTCATACAGAAAAACCAAATGCTCCAATTTTACCACATATAGGAAATTAGTACATGTTTAATTGTTGTATCTTGTGACCGCTCCATTCTTCCTCATCAGTGCTTGTTTGGATTTCAAACTGCAACAAACTGCTGCAAGACTCATATCACCAGAAGAGAAAACTTCTGCCTTTGAAAATGGACAGACCAGTGACACAGTTCCTTTCCTAAAAGACCTGGAAGTCAGAGACATGGCAGATGCGAAGCAGATGTTCTTGGTGTGGCAGGTAAATGTAAATGATATTTCCCTGGGGTGTATCCCTATGAGGTGACTGACTGACTGGGAGACAGGACAGTGCTGGCTAGAATCAGGCAAGCCTGAACTACTCTCAGTGTTTACATCAGGAAATGACATTTCAGTTTTGGCAGGGGATACTGGAACATGCCTGGTTTACATACATGTTTTCTCTCTGTGGCCTTCAGGGACTTTGCAGCGTAGTAGAAGAGCTGGGTTCCACACAGTGCTACCCAGTACTTCGTCCAAGATGCTACCTGGAGTGAAAATAGAACAAAACAAACCCAGAAGTGCAGTGGTAAGTGAAATGTTCCGTATCACTGAGCTGTAAAAGAGGAGGCACCATCCTGCAAGAACGTGAGGGCACTGACTGTCCAGCCAAGCATCAGCCATGTTTCCAGAGCTGCTGGTTGTTATTCATGCAGGCCTACGAACGCAGGAGAACTCCAGAAAGCAGGAACAGCATGTGCCTTTCCTCTCTGAGCTGAGAAGAATGCTCTGCACCTCACCCTGTACTTCCTGCAATCCCTACTGCACACTTGATGGAGTCAGAGTACCTTTGTTCCTTCCCTTTTCCACCCTGGCTGCTGCCATGAGGTATCCCCCACTGCCATGAATATGTACTTGGATTTATCATTTATAATCAACTACTTGCAATGCAAATGCTAAGGATTACTACCTATTGATAAATTCCTGGGACTTACCTACTGCTAAGGAAACAAAACATGATTCTCTCTATTTTAAAGTCGTCAGTAATTGTAGAAAATTTTATGCAGCATTCTCTTCTCTTCTACTCTTATGTGTATAGCCTTACAAACTGAATAAATGCACCAAACAGAAGAATGAAAACTCTGGCAGTGACCCTAAACCTTAATCAGCAAGGCAGAGGAGACCTCAGACACTTGACCTAGTTGCCCAATGGCCATTTTACTTTATTTATAACTGGGCAAAGGAAGAAAGTGAGAAAATTAATTAATTAAAAAAAAATCTTACTGTAGGTTTTTTGCCTTCTTTCAACAAAGTCTTCCTCCTGAGAACACCTTGAATAGTAACTGCTCCTGGATACAAATGAACAGCCAAATCTTCAGATTCTAGGGAGCTGAAAGGAGCATGTGAAGAGTTGTGTGAAAAAATATTTTTCCTTAAGTAATTTTCCAACCATTACCAAAAACTAATGCAAATACCTTTATTGTAATTTGAAAATGTCAGCTTTCTATTTATTTGACTTCATTGTGGAAAAAGACTTTGGCTGTTACAAGGAATTGCTGTTGTGGAATTAACACTCGCAAGCAAAGTGATCAGAAAAATTAATTAGCCAAGCAGGTAATCCTTAATTAAAAAATGAAAACTCAAAACACGACTGAAAGACAAGAACAATTAATTTTAAAAAGCAAACGTTTGAAGTACATTGGTACAGTTGCTGTACATGTTAAACCTCTCCTTCAGCCCTTGCAGGAAAGATTTGACTATTTTTTGGTTAGGAACACCAGAACAGTTAGCACGTCAAAAACAAAGCACAGCTCAAACATGCACAATCTTTAAAATATCTGAAAGCAAGGAGAGTGGGCAGCAGCAGGAATAAAGAGTAGAAACCCAAACCACAGCTTTAAGGTGCTTTAATGCAACTGGTGCTCTACTGATGGTCTGCCCCACCAAGGGTTGGAGAGCAATGGGCTGAAACAAAGGCCAGGTACAGCACTGAGCAAAGGAAACTGAGCTTGAGTCAAGTTACAAAGCTGACTGGCTTCAAAAACAGTTTCAATCAGAGAAAAGGCACACCAGGAATCATTTCAGTAAACGTCAACCAGAGCACGTAACTGAAGTGCTGAACCCAGCAGCTTTCTAGAAAAGCCAAGAGGTTTAACAGCACCCCAAAATCATTCTGAAGTAAGTCAGGATTTGCTGTGTCATCCATCCTAACATCAATGTCCAAAGTAAACTGGAAACGTGGCAAACACTTTCATGGCAGCACCTACTGGGGATGATGATATGGAGACAATTTGGGACACTGACAGATGTGAACATGGGTTAATTCAGTGAGACAATGCTTGCTTCTAAACATGACAGAGGTTTCACAGTTAATGGTCATTTTTTTTCCCCAACTGCAGTGACACAGCTGGAGACAGAATCTGTATCCATGCAGAATCAGAATCATCAGTTATGCTGCTCTGTCAGCTTGCAAATATTATCTATATTAAATTGGGGGCAATTTGAATGTGTTATTCATTTTAGGCATCTCTCTGATTTCAGGGATGAGGCTCAAAGAAATTCAGTACAGAACTGCCAGCAAAGAAAACATCTGGAATGCCATCCATTAGCACCAGAAGCAGCTTTGTTTTGCCTGTGAGAACTACCAGCCCTGCTCCACAGTGGCAGGCAGTTCAAAAGCTACCCTGGCAAAACATGTTTAAGCCTTGACAGAAAGACCCAGTGGTTCAGAATTTGGATTTGCAGACTGGAATGCACAGTCCTTATGCTGATATAGAGTAAGTCATTGAAGGGAAAAGTTTTAAGTCTGAAGAAAAAGGTCTCTACCTTTATTTTGACATGTAAGTTAGAAAGGTAACATCAGAAAACACCCACTTAATTATTAAACCAAACCAAATCACCAACAGCAGAGGGAAGGTCTGACACCTCTGTGTGCAGTGGGAGGGTACCTGCTGGCCTTCATGTGGCCTCGATGGCCATTTCGTGACACTCTTGTCCCCGGACCGAGGGAATGGTACAACCTGTTCCTGTTGGATTCCATTATAAATTGGATGTATTACATATACTTTCATTCACACAAACAGCACGACTGCTAAAACAGCACAGAACTTTCTTTGTGTGCATATCACAAAGCCACTTCTTCCATGTAAGAAAAAGCAAATAGTTTTATTTAGAAAAATGCATGCAGAAGTAAATAATATGGTTTTTCATTTCATCAGATGTTCTCTTTGTCAGAACTCACAATACTGAAGTGTTTTACTGGCACTGAAGAATAACACATTTTGAGAGCAAAGTCTGCATTTAGCTTAGACTAAATAAATGTGAAGGAACCATATTGATAAAAGTTATACTGAAATCTGACTTTAGATGTTACTACAAAAATGGTTTCAACTTCTACGAGTATGAGCACACACAAGCTGTTGGGCTGCAAGGAACTGCAAGCTCTATCAAAACACACCTGATGCTGTTTAAAATCCTGTTGTGCTGAGTAACACTGAAATCAGCTCAGCAGTATTTCCATTTTCCAGTTCATCTGAGCTGTACACTCTACCTGCAAGCTTCACGTTTTAAAATGATTTACCTGCTCCATACTGTTATCCCTAGTCAGGCATTGTGCCTCAGACCTGCCTTTCCAACACTGCCCTGCTTCCCTGAACCTTGTTGCTCTGGATCAGATCCCTTAATCGACTGAATTCCATTTCAGTCAGCATAAGCATTGTTGAGGCACTTTGTCCTCACCTCCTATTTTGTTATCCATTTTTCTATTGCTTGTATCCTGTTGAAAGACTGAAAATCAGCATTTCTGTGGAAGCAGGCACTTAAGTACAAGCCCATGGGAATTTTACAGGCCAAGTCTCCAATACAGTACAAATGTGAGTGTCTGTCACCTGTGAGAGGGCTTTCCTTAGCTGGGAAATGCTTGTGCATGGACAGGGCAGTGCTTCAGGTACCCAAACCAGTAGCACTGCCACGCTCCACCCTGAACTCAGGACAGCAGGCAAAGCACACTTAGAGGAGGGCTACAGCAAAGGGCAGCAGCATTAAACAAACAGAACGAGGTTTTGTTGTCATTTTTGGTTTTTTAAGCCAGCCCAAACTATTGTTCTTGCTGTAAGAAGAATTATCAAAAAGATATTAATGAATCACCATCTACTAATCTGTTCCAGAATTTGCCATAATTTCTTTTTCAACATAACAGGTATCTTTGAACTTAAGAAGTGTTTTTTAGAACCCACTCGAGATATGGGCAAATAAAAGAATAAAGGAAAAAAAAAGTAATAGGAGCTGTTTATTTTTGTATATATATCTTTAGCATGCAAATTAAGTATGTTTTCTTCTTACCTTTAAGCTTGGTTTTTTTTGCATAACAAGGAGGCTATCACTCTTGGAATCCTGCTATTTCAGGGAAATCTATTCAGAGACACTCAGGATGACAACCAGTGAGACTGAAGTGTCACTTAACACACTGCCCTTAACAGGATGTAACTATCAGGACTTGGAATTTTAGTCCTTCCAGTAATTTTGATTGGCCTGAAGGGACACCCCAATGCTGAAAACTCTTTCTCAAGTTTCAAACCAGGATTCTGTTGCACATAAAAACAACCAGTGGCTCTAGTTCCCATCCCTTCTGCATTCCCCAGCTGCAAGCAGAAAGGCCAGGAAAAACAAGAATACATTTTACAGTTCCTTCTGTTACTTTGGGAACCTGTGTGTGGAGGAACTGTTTTCTTCCTCTTAAGGCATATGATGCAGATTTAAGTCTTCCTACCCAAAGATACTGTTCCTAAACATTGAGAAATACCAAATTCCTACTTGCACTACATAGAAAATAGTAATTAACAATGGATGTACCCCAATTTGCCAGAGTTAATAATTCCAGGCAACTAAAGCCTCTTCCTCCCTTAAATATCTTTATAAAGGATGGAAACCACTGTACTTCACTGTACAGACCAAAACCAGAGAGAGACCTTCTCTGGTTATCTCAAATTTTGTCACTTGCATGTCAGTGCACTACCTATTAAATTTTAAAACATGCCTCATCATCTTAAAAACCAAGGAGCAGACTCCAGGTTTCTGCAGATCTCCAGGAATTTCACATATGGTGTGTGGAGTGTCTGTAAGGAACCCTACCCCTCTCCCTGGGAGCAGGCAGGAGAGCTCACCCCGAAGCACATGAAACCTCCACCAGGGTTCTCAGAGAGCTCTCTCAGGAGACAGGCACGTACAGGAGGCAAGTGGAATTTGGAGGAGCAATCTTCTGTCTGACATGGAGCAAACCTTCTAATGGGGAAGCCTGTGGCTGCCAGTTCTCATCAGCACAAGGATGGAAAACCCCTGCTTTGTCTCCAAAGTCCGCACAACAGTTCTGAGGAGTGTTCCCATAAGTTTAAACCTGAGGCTCACTAACATTTTTAAGTTGCTCATGCTGCTCTGGGTAAAAATATTCAGCTCACCATTTTGTCTAACTTACAACTTTTTATCTTTGAGAAATAACTTGATAGCAACACACACTTCCACAAGGCAGCAGGGAAGGAAAAGAAAGCAAACCTCCTGAATGCTGCACGTGCTCTGTGATGCAGCCTGCAAGTGAAGAGATTTCCTTTCTGACCCCAACTGCGTCCTCTGCTCATGTGGAATGTTACCTAATGAAATTGTTAGGGGCCTTTCCTCATGTATGGATTCATACTTAAGGCATGAAGCAGCCAGGAGCTCACCTTTGGCACAGAGAGATTTTCAAAGACTTCTTCCAAAATTAACACAGAACTGTAGCTGCTTCAATGAGCTCAAGCAGAATATACATTTGTGGCAACAGTTCCCAACTATAAAGACAAAGTTTTTTGGCAAAAATTCCTACAAAAAATGTAAAAGCATGGTAGAAAAAGTCATCCATGGCAACTCTGAAGCCGATGGATTACCTGAAATTGTGTAATAGAAGCAAGCAATGCACTGCATTGTGCATCTTCCTCAGCTGTGGGAAGGTGAATATCCCACCTTTTCTGTGTTAAACTACAGCTGTTTGTCTTTTCCCACATTCTCAAACACAACATGAGAGTGGGCTGAAGTGGCAATGTCACCTGAGCCCCTGCAGGTGCTGGATGAGGAACAACTTGTTCACTCTGGGCCACAAAGCCAGACATTAGCAAGGGGCACTGTTGTGTCTTCCCGTGCCACACAGGGGCAGGTAGCAGTGAGGGGAACAGAGGAGGGGAGACACAAAAAGAGGTGCCAGTGTCAAGGACAAGGGAGCAAGGGGACTGTGAATGGATGAAGGGTCTCAGGGAAAGTGAAAATGAAAATGAGACAGGTCACGAACAGCACACCTGATATCCACATGTGTAAAACCTTTGGGGTCTAATGGTTCTCTGGCTGAGCTCCTTAAAGGATGTGTGCACTGAGTAAGCACCCAATTAGATAAAAGCCCTATTAACTGTTAGTGAGCAGAAGGTGTTTCTCTGCTGCTTTAACAGATCCAGTGACCTTACTACAGCCTTTTAGTGTTCTGACATACAGAGCATCTCTAGTTAGTACAAACGAGCATCATTTTCAGGAGCCAGTGAGAGACTGTAAGTCACAATGTGAACAGAGAAACACAGGGTTTTCTTACCTTTCAAATGCAGGCCAGGAAGTCTCTTCACTGAGTTCAGAACCATCACTGCTACCTAGAGAAACATAAGAACAAATCATATTTTATTTCATCATCTCCAAACCATCTCTGTCAAGTGTATCTGAAAGAGTCAGAATATTGAAGGTTGTGACTATCAGAAGATTTCAGGTGATACAGCAAAAATACTTCAGTAAAATACTGCAAGGAAAACACTTTGTGATTTGCTTCAGGAATTTCACATCAGCTGAGCTGGAGATTGAAGGGACAGGGTCTAGTTCCACATTAAGAAGTTGAAGACAAGGAGCACTAATAAATGGGAACCGTATTTTCAAAATATAGAGAACATCCCAAACACAGATTTGTCTGCATTTAGAAAAACAGGTCACTTATTGAAATAATTTCTTACCAAGTCATACACAGTTGTGACACAGAGGTGCAAATTCACTGCTGAATCCCCAGTACATGATTTGAGAAGCCTTACACAGCTTTTTAAAGCTGTCTCCCACTTACTCTATCAGATCACAACAGTATTATTTCTTTCTGTGCTTTGTAAACTAACCCAATGCTACCACAATTATTTGATCTTAAACACTGAAAATAGAGGAAAATCTCAAACCCCAGATGTCTGATGCATCCACTCGTGGCAGTGCCATAAATAAGACAGTAACTTTACAATTCCAGTAAATCCCATCAGTCTGAAAATGAGTATTTAAATACAGATACAAGGTGGGCGTTACCTGTAATGGTAAAAATCAGTAAATAATTATCAGTATAGAGATGCTGTTAACAGAACTCAGTAGGTTCTATACACAATTCCAAGCTGTTGCCTTGCTGCTCTTCACCTTTCAGACCAGCCCAGCTGCCCACACAAGCTGTTATCCTTGTTCAACACTTCAAACCAACATTTTTGGCTCCAGATCATCCCAATGCCTAAATTTCAGTGCAATTCAATGTCAGCCAATGCTTGAAGCCACCTTTTGGCACACTAACTCGCCACCATGTTTGCTCTGCTGCCTGAACACCCATGAAGAATTTATTCACAATTATTTAGAAACAAACCAGAAAACAAACAAACAAAAAATCTGAGTCAGTGCTCTTTATTTAAGAGTTCCCTGAGAGAAACAGAGGCTGAAAGTGGGAACCAGTTCCCTGTAATTTTACCCAGGAAATCAGCAGGGGAAAGTGGTGCCCTGAAAAATAATGTGCACAAAGTAAGTCTGCATATTCACTGAGTAAACACGGAGTAAAGATGGAGGCAATAAAGATTTACACACAGCAGGGGTAATTCCAGCCAAGAGCCATGAAAATCTCAGCATGGGCTGAAGTTCCCTCTGTGCAAAATTTAAGAGAAAATACATGCCTTTATCTGCCAGCCAATTCAACTGAGATGCCTCTTTACAAACATTAGCTCAACACCCACATATTAACATGATCTCTATGGGATACCAGATAATTTGGTCTCAGCTTGTTCTGAATTTTTCAAAAAAAAAAATCCTACCCTGCTTCACACCAACACTACAGTGAGAGCCATTTGTAAAGGGGAAGGAGCTAAGAGACACACCAGTGATGTTCCAGTGGAGGCATAAAGGGCTGCAAGCAGGGGGGCAAAATACTCAACAGGTAACTCTCATTTACTTTCTAGAAGTGCCTTTAATTTTTCCATTTGCAGATCACTGCTGTAACCCTTGCAGCAGCAGGCAGCTCTGCCCACAGGGGAGCAAAATACTCAACAGGTAACTCTCATTTACTTTCTAGAAGTGCCTTTAATTTTTCCATTTGCAGATCACTGCTGTAACCCTTGCAGCAGCAGGCAGCTCTGCCCACAGGGGAGCAAAATACTCAACAGGTAACTCTCATTTACTTTCTAGAAGTGCCTTTAATTTTTCCATTTGCAGATCACTGCTGTAACCCTTGCAGCAGCAGGCAGCTCTGCCCACAGGGGAGCAGTGCAGCCACTCCTTCTCCTGGGACTCACATCTCCTCTGTGGCTGTGAGGACAAGTGACCAAGGAGACCCAGCTACCATGGCTCAGTAAGTGCTCGCCCTTCAGGTGACTCAGACTGAATCCATCAGCAAACACTCAGGTGCCACAGGGCAGGGGAGCAAAGAAGTGGCCATAAAAATAATCAGAAGTTCTGCTCAGCACAGTTTACACCTGACCTGCAACGTGGAAAAGAGAATACGTGGATCCAACTCCACATTATTCCAGGCATTTCTGTACAGGAAGACTGCCAGATAAATCACTAATTATTCCAGGAAAAAAAGGAGTAACCAGTTGGGGTAACCTATCCAGGTGGGGCCTGCTGGTACAGCAGAAGTCTTTGCAAAGTCCCAGAACAAAGCTTATCATTTCCTGGAAGAAACAACTGTCACTCAATACTTTCAGGAAATGCTACAATCCACCTCACAGTGAAAAAGCTCAGTGCTTTATTTCATCCTAACGAAACCACAGCTGCATTCTCTGTAAGGCAATACATGAAGTCTCTTCAAATAAATAAGTAACCCAGTTTGGGGATGAGGAGACAGACCCAGATGTAACAATTCAGAGGGAACTTTAGGCAGGCATTTTGGGTAAGACCTCCCAGCTGACTGTCTCTGAAGAACGCTGTTTGTGGTAGAATCTCTTACAGTAAGTCCTTAAGGTGCTGAAAGCCTTTTAGCAGGTGGGATGACAATTGGGATGGTAGGTTTCAAGCCCAACATGAAGAAAGTTTTCCTTGCATGTAACTGAAGTTTTCCTTCTGGCTTCTTGGAGGAATCTGTCCTGCAAAATGGTGCAGCAATTCCTGTCAAGTCATTCAGCCAGCACTGAAAGCATTAGGGATATGTAGAATCTTATTTATTTTCTTATTGCTGATTAGATTTAGCTTTATATTAACAAGAAGTGCAGATTTCATATGACTAGAGCTCTGCTTAATTGAGGCCCATGTGTTAAATCCACACAATTAAACAGTATTACGAAGTAATTCTTTATATTTAAAATGGGCTGATACATTAAAATTCTACCTGAAATGACATTTTGATGGCAACTGTATCAGTTTGCTAATAAAGTTATAATTCAGTTGCTGTACTGAGTACACTACAGAAAGATTTTAAAGCTAGTGCTGCTTTGTAAAAATGCAAAACAATCTAGAGCAAGAGCTGAAATGTCACCTGTCACAGACAATCCTTGGTGCAGTCTCAGTACAGTGAGAAAAGCTACAGGAATTTGGGGCTTTGTAAACAAAACTTTCACTTAACTTTTTAAGTCTATACAAAAATTGCCAATTACACTTACAAACTCCATCATTTTGTAAAAAAACTTGGGCAAAACATCATTGATTTAACATTTACATTGATGCCTACAGGGGTTGTAAAAATTGTAACAAAAACTTGGAAAAGGTTGAATTTTAGCATTTGACCATTCCTCTAACATCCATATAAAAAACATCTCCAACAGGATTTTTTAGATTCTAAAAACCTCTAGGAGATATTCTGCACGACACAGGTTCTGATACTAAAAACACCCCTTTCCTGAAAAGCAAAAGAAAATACCTTACATCCCTCCTTCCAAAGCAAAACAGAGGTAAAAGGGACTGTTTTAAACTTAATAAAAGTTAGATGTCTAGCCAAGTTCTGTTTAAACATTAAGTGCACTATTTGAGTGTCACCTCAACTGGAAATATTTCATTCATTCAGTACTCTAAAAATATATCACCTTCTTAAATTCTTCTCAAGTATGTACTCAATATTTGAGTTTTTCCAACAACCTCAAGCAAGTCTTCAGGTTAAACTTAATAACAAATCCTAGGCAGCATGAGCCCTTTCTGTTAGTTCATGGTCTAAACAAATTTTGGCTTTATGTAAGAAGCCACCTAACACAAGACACTATCTTCCTAGTTTTCTTTACTGCTAATAAATGTCTTGCACAGGACTGAAAGAAAAGAAAATCTTTATGAAGGTTTTTCCTATCTCAGGAGTAACAGCAAGTGGCAAGATGGCTTTTTGCTAACCGTGCTGGTGATTATCTGAGAAGGCTCAGGACGGTCTCCAGAGCCCCAGCACTGCGGCTCCTTTCAGATGGGAATTTTCTGCTCACATCTGCAGATGTGCACACGCAGATGCCTGTGAGCTGTCTGTGCCCAGCCACAGCAGCAGCGTGGGGCTCCCAGCTCTGGGACAGGGAACGCCTGCGCTGCCCCATACCCGCTCCCGGGTCACGGCACCCACTCCCTGCCCTGGCCCTGGGGATACTGAGCACTTCACACAGGCTTCCTTCATCCAGAACTTAGTCCCCAAAGTTAAACAGCTGTTAATATAAACAAACCAACCCCAAACAGTTTAAAAAGTCTTCAGACTGGAAATTCTTTCCCCTTCCCAAATCTGTCACCGACACTCTCCTGGCTCCGGTTACACCGCGTTTCCAGAGCTGCTGAGGGACCCGAGGAGCTGGAACTTCTGCTGTGAAAACACACCCCACTGCTCAGGGGCCTGAACATCACCGGCTGCAGCACGGCCCAGGAAACACCAGAGATGGGCTCCACGCCCTGAAAGCTCTGCTGTGCTTTGCTGAGTTCACAGCCAGACTGAAAACCCTCATATCTAGTTCATGACCATTTCACCACTGGGAAGTTTGAGCAGCTCGGCTCTGGCTCCCCAGTTAACCAAATACAGATGGCAGGAACTCTGGCAGAGAACTGATACAAACTTTTAATACCATCACTGAGTTTCATCATGAAAAATCAGCAAAAGCAAAAAACCAAATGGATAAAGATGGGGCAGAAACAGGGGGTTTGTGCGACTACATTGATTGCAACACACCCACAGCACAAGCCTTGGACCAAACAGTTTTATTTACCTTATTGGTAAATAAGGATTGGGGAAGAATTGGAGGGCTAGAATACATCTTCTCCTCTTAAATCCAGGCACCTACATGTGCATTTTTAACCTCTACTCTTATACAGATTTTTTATTTATCCTATCACCAAAGAAATAATAGTTCACAATAGCAGAACAGGGTATCCACATTTAGGGCAAGAAACAGGCATCTATATACTGATAGAAAGGAAATATATAAATAAACCCAACATATTTCTTCTGCCTGAAACCCTGCCTGAAACCCTACCTGAAATCTGATCTGATGACTCAGAGTCCTACGCACCTGAACAGCACAGCACAGGTTAAAGAATCAAACAAACACTGGCTGTGTAAAGGTCTTCCCTACAGTACAGGCTGCCAAGACCCCTGAAAGTAAATGCATACACTGTGTACCTACACCTATACTTCATTTATTTAAAGAGAAATATAATCCCTTGTAGGATTCAATAACTGCGAGGTGGTGACTTAACAGAGGAATTCATTAAAATGCTGATATTCTCATATGCATTTCATGCCAGTTTAGGTTTGGAAATGTACTGTTCTTACAAAGGCACTTTCTTACATTAATTCACACTGATTTAAAACACCTTTCTTTGACTCTGCAGCATTAATTCCTCCAATTGCATTAGAAAAAAGGCTGAAGTTATTCTCCACTGATTGCAACACACAAACAAAGGCAGATGTTCAAGAGTTCTAGTTTTTCCAGAGCTTTCATCCATATCATTGTAGATTAGGAAAAATAAGTGGAAAAAAATAGCTTGAGAAAGAATTTGCACGCAACACTGCTACAAACACAATCCATAATTGTTTCCTTTGAATTTTTAAACACCTCAAGTTACAATCTCAATTTCAGCAGTGTTTCTGTGTTCACACCTTGACATCTGTTTTTAAGTGGTATACATGAGACAGCACTCTCAAAGAATAGCTTCCTTAGCAAAATGACTTTGCATCCTGTAGGTTAGGTGCTCTAAGAGGAGAAAAGCCACACAGAAAGAATATGTGAAAAGAGGGGCCTATTTTACACAGTCCCTTTACTTCTTAAGAATTATCTGAACATTTTGCCATTGTAAACAAACTCAGCTAAAGATATTCAGTAACGTAGCAGAGCCAAAGGGTAAGAAATGGTGGAAATCCAAAGCTTCTGAGAACATTAATGAAACAAGCTGAACATTGCTGCAAAGATACTAAAGAGCACACTTAAGCAATAAATATTTTTAAAGTGTAAGAAAATCGGGAATTAATTTAGAAAAATATCTTATGAATTAAAGGAAGTCTCATGCTGTTTCTGAGTGGAACCAGGACCTAGTAAAGACATCTTAATTTATCCTACCTTTAGGTGAGGAGGTGACAGGAGGCAAATACAGGCAGGAGAACAGGTGGTACGAGCGTGCAGGTGGTTCCTTGAACCCAGCCAAGAGCAATGCTCACACCTCAGGAGGGCAGAGTGTACACAGTGACCTCACCAGAACAGTGACCTCATCCAAACACAGCCCTCGAAGAACAAAACCACTTTGTAGCTTTAGGCCTGGCTGATAGCAGTGACTGGGGGTTCTCAATCAACTTCCACTGCAAAGTAAAAGCATCTGTCCCAATTTACCAAAAGCAGATATTCTGGACTGTCTGCACGAAACAGACATTTTCAGCACACTCATCTGTCTGTATTTTCATGTGTTGTCTCTCAAAAGTCTCTGCAATCAACAGAAATCAAGTGGGGTTTTAAGGACTCGAGTCACATAACCTCCTCAGCCACCCACCTAAGAGTGAGATGAATCATATCCTTGAGGATTTAAATTCTCTCTGTGATTCTAAAGAGCTCCAATTGCAACCAGCTCAAATGCAGCCACCTACACCATGAATGTTTAAAACTTACAAGAGACTATTTCCTCCTGTTACAATCCTGAATTCAAGAGAACATTTCCCATCTGACACGACACCGTATATGGGACTGGACAAGTGCTTCTTCCTTCTTATCAGGATAGCCCTGTTACTGCTGGAAAAAGATTTCTCACTTGTTAAAATCTTCTGTCCAGATAACAAGCACCTGTTTCTAATATAGGAGGATGGCAATAGAACCAGCTCCCTGCTGCCAGCACAACACATGACCATCAGCTATGGAACACGTCCCACAGTGCTGGGAACAAGAACTGCTTTGACCCAAGCACAAGAATTGAATATAAAAGGGGAGGTGTCTTTAATATTTTTGAGTTTGTTTGTTTTCAGAATGAGTTGAATGTACACAATCAGCTTCCAATCCCTAAATTTAAGAAAATAATCTGATAAAGGTCTCTGACCACGGCTTCACATCCCAGATCGGCCTATTCTGAGCAAAGCCCATACTTGTCTCATTCCTGCATTGCTGCTGCTCTAGGAGTCATTCACTGCAATGGAGAACACCCAGTCAGTATATTCCTCACATGTGAAAGGTTAATTACATTGATGTAAAGCTGTGGCACGCTCTGCACCGTTCCCAGAACGGACTGTCAGCCCTTCCCAGCACGACATAACCAAAATGTCCATCACCACTTCAGTGTGCTTTAGCTCAGAGACTCGCTGATGGATTCCTGTGGACAGTGTTGTTCCACTGGTGCTGTGTGGACATTTAACAGAGTCAGATCCTATCAGATCCTCCAATATGAAAGGACTGGAAAGGTCCAAACGCCTCTGAGCCCTCACAACACAGGAGTGATTTAAAGCAGCATTACAGTTGTCTTTAAAGGCACACTGAAGGTGCTGACATAGCAGAAACTCTGTCCATGTTTTGAAGAAGGATCATTTATCCGAAAAGTTAAGTCCCATATAGGCTTATATGTAAAAAAGGTAGTCCTGTTTCTAGAGCAACAGGTTTAAATCCACGTTTATGGGCAAGGTGAGGAATAACACTCCTTTCAGTACACACATTCAGGAGACATTTTCCTGACCGTCTTTTGAAGCTGTGCTGTAGAATACCATAAACCTCCTCTCTGCTGCAGTGACTGTACTAATTCCAAGTCCTGAGTAAACAGACTACTTCAAACATGATGGAGGAACTCAGCAGCTTCAATCAACTTCCTTAAATCCTGCTGAGGCAGCAGCACAGAATGCCAGACAACTTACATTTCCAAGAATTCTGCAGTAATAGATACTCCAAAGCTCCAGAACTTACCCTCTTCTTCCATACCTATTTCTAGCACCTCTATCAACCTTTTGTGCCATTGAAATTTTCATCATCAAGAAGCAGCAAAACTAACAACACTGCTGGACTGTCCAAACAGTGATAAAACTGAAGCACCTGAGTATGGGGAGGCTGGAGGTGAAAGAGAATGGGAGAGGGGAATTTCTGACCACTAATGCTGATCTTGCACAAAATGCCCAAGGTTGCTGTTTTACAAGTCATTTATACAAGTCTTCTGAAGTGGCAATTGTGTTCCAGCTTGTCAGGCCATGCTTGAGCTAGAGAACAGAACTGAAAAATTCAGAGGGGAGACAAAGTAGGAAAATCCTACATTCTCCAAAATACCTAAATGGTGAGTGGTTCTCAACTGTACCTCATGAAGAACTGCCTGTCAGTGCTGGCAAACCTTCCCTGCTAGGCTCTAATGGAGGTACAGAAATAATCTACCCTGGAACAAAAGGACTGACTGCAGAGAATTTCTTAGGTATTTAGCTAGAAAACGTCTGTGAAACACTGCCCTGAGAAAAGGGCAATGCTACATCTCAGCAGTGGTGGCAACAGCTTGGTTCTCCTGCACCGTGCAAGGAATGGGAGCTGCCTGGATGCTGAGGAGAAGCACCACTCCCAATGGATGACTTTGGAATGGCAAACTTTGCCACAGCAGAGAACGTGCAGGGAACAGAGACAGGCAATGCACATTAAAAAGTGGAAGCTGTCTGATGTGAACAGGTTCACTTAGACCAGCTGCTTTGGTCTCATTCCATATGCCTTCTCCCCAAGAAAATACACGTACAGCTCCTGAATGCAGCATCTGCCAGTCTGTGACCTTGTTTCCCTCCACGAAGGCTAAAAAGCAAAACTGGTTTTAAAACTCAGTCATCCAAAGAAATGTGAAGCACTACGAGGATCTTTCATTACCATCAATGCATAACATCTGAACACCATTAAATTCTATCAAACAAATAATTCTGAGAAAAGGGACTGCAGTGAGAGGTTCCATTTGTCAGCCCTGGCTGCAAACAGGTGGATTTGAGAGTGTCCTGGCCTCCCTCCGCTTAAAGGATCTGTGTGTAACAGGAAAAATAGCAACTCTTGTCACAGAAGACACTCAGGAAGCAGAAGTTCTCAAAAACAAGAGTACCACCCTAAATATATGAAGATAAATAATTTATCAAAATTAAGTAGATTCTAACATTTTGAGATATCTGCAAGTTAGATTTCCATCTTCTGTCAAAGTCAGAAGTATTCAGAAATTATGCTCTTAAAACTGTCAGCAATTTACACTGTCAAGTCAATATGGCATTTTAAACAGAAATCCCACTATAAAACTTTTTAAACTTGAATTGATTTGGGGGGGGTGGAAAAAGATAATAGAAAATCATGCCCTGCACTTCCTTCCACCTCCATCAAGGAACAGGAGTGTCAGAAGCTGTATCACTAATGGGGATAGAAAAGAAAATAATCTCCTTTTTCACCATTTCTCCGTTCACGCTGTACCAGTTACCCCGGCTCCCTCCCCTCCACGTGCCAGCTTTGCTGTGACCAGCAGCAGTGCCCCAGGACAGCCCTGCTGCAGGCAGCCCCGGCACCGGGCGGCACGGAACGGGGGGGTGCAGCCCGTACCTAT
>VZRQ01005231.1:302014-319412 GCA_013397975.1 Machaerirhynchus nigripectus | reverse complement strand
TTCTTTATCAGCGCTGGACACACGGAATAATATCTCCTTCAATGTGATGTGTCCCTCGCTGCCACCCGGCTCCATCCTCTGCCACGAGCCAGGTGGCTGCAGAGCTCCTGGCACTGGGGCTGAGCTTCTGCCCACCCCTCCCTGCTGCCTTGGCAGACCTTGTTTCCCAGGAACAGCCCCCACACATTGGTGTCAAGAGTGTTGGGGGCTGTGTCTGCCCCATCCAGGGCAGCTGAGCATGGGGTGAGGCTGCTCAGTGTGACCACGGCCTCTTGGTGCCTTCTGCCCTGGAGACAGATGGAGATTTCATGGAGGTGTAGGTGGGAAGACGCTGGCAAGAGGGAGGTGGGTCTTTGGTACTGCCCAGTGGCTCCTCCTGGGCAGCACCCTCCTGTTGGAGGCCCCAGGCCATGCCAGGAATCAAGGTGGCCCTTTCTGCCCTTCCTGGCTCTCCAGAGGAGCAGGAGGCAGGAGGTTTGCGAGCAGTTTTCTGGTACCCAGAGGCAGATCCAGCCCTGGCAGGGCTCTCAGCAGAACCCCTGCCTTGGGCACACACTGGTGCTGTGTCTGTATCGCCAGGTGGCATCGGATCATCCCTCGTGAGAGCCGGGAGTCGTCCAGGATGGACCAAGAGGCTGAATCTGTAATGGATCCTCGCCAGGATGTTGGTGTTTGCAGGCTCCATGGGCACCTCCATGTTCCTAAGATGGCCTCAAACCTGACCTTCTCCTACAGGAGGTGGATCTGCATTCTCCCAGGCCTTGCCCTTGCCTCCCATGACTCCGGCATTGTGGCTGGAGCACCTGTCAGTGAAAATTGAGGTGAAAAAGCCATTGAGTACCTCAGCCTTATCTATGTCCCAGGAAACCTGCTCTCCCGTTTCCTTCCAGAGACAGCCCACATTTTGTCTCATCTTACTTTTATCTCCAATGTACCTACAGAAGCTTTTCTTGTTGCCCTCAATGTCCCTGGCCAGGTTTAATTCTATCAGTGCTTTAGCTTTCCTAACCTGATCTCTGCCTGCTCGGACAATCTCTCTGTATTCCTCCCAAGCTACTTGTCTCTGTTTCCACCCTCTGCAGGCTTCCTTTTCCTGTTTGAAATTCTCCAGCACCTCCTTGTTCATCCACAGAGACTTCCTGGATTTTTTGCCTGGGAGCAACCTGGTCTTGTCAAAGGTGTCCCTGTCCATGTCAGGGGGTGAAACAAGATGAGCTTTAAGGTCCCTTCCCCCCCAAACCATTCTGGGATTCTGGGATTTTGGGACCCTGGGATTCCTCTTTTTTGGGATTCATCGCTTCTGAGCTTGGAGGAGGCAATCCTTGAGTACCAACCAGCTTCCTTGGACCCCTCTTACCTCCAGGGCATTATCTCATGGTTCTTTAACAAGCAGTTCCCTGAAGAGACCAAAGTCTGCTCTCCTGAAGCCCAGGGCTGGGAGCTGGGAGCTTGCTCTGTGCCCTCCTTGCTTCCCTGAGGATTTCAAACCTTTCATGGTCACGGTACCCAGGCTGCCCTGGAGCTTCACACTCCCAGTCAGCCCCTCCTTGTTGGGTGAGAACAAGATCCAGCACAGCATCTCTCCTTGTTGTCTCCTCTACCTCCTCTCTTCCTTGGAGAAGGACATTTTCATCCACACGTTCCAGGAACATCCTGGTTTGCTTGTGCCGTGCTGGTTTGTCCTGATGTTTTCCATCTTTCCTTTAGCGTACACGGGTCTTCCATCCCACCAGGGACTCCCAGTCCTCTGGACAGTAGTTTTCCAGGCACTGAAAAACTTCTTTCCCTTTCCCTAGTGGGTGCTCTTCCATCTCCAAGTCCTTCAAGGGCGCTGGCACTACTCCACCTGTTGATGGGTCCATGGACATGGATTTGTCCATGGACAAATTCCCAGGAGATCTGACACAGCCTCACGAGGCTCTCAGTGTATGAGGAGGAGGCTCCAGTCTCCTTCCTCTGACTGAACAGGGACTCTCTTGTGCAGTGATGGGACTCAGAGAGAGGAGAGAAAACTGTTTGTGGCACGGCCCTGCAAAGCCATCTCAGTCAGCAGGGCAGGTGTGCAAGGGGTGCTCCCCTTGGAGACCTGTGGAGCAGCCCATGTTGGCCATCCTCTTCAGGTGGGGACCCTCAGCTTCCCTCCACAGCCCAGGAACACCCCTCAGCATGAGATGAGGCCGGAGTAACTCACACAAAGGATCAAGGAATCTTTAAGGTTGGAAAAGCCCTCTAAGATGGAGTCCACCCGTTCCCCCAGCACTATCAAGACCACCACTCACCCACGTCCCCAAGTGCCACATCCACATGACTTCTAAATCCCTCCAGGGATGGGAACTCCACCACTGCCCTGGGCGGCTGTGCCAGTGCTTGACAACCTTTTCTGTGAACAAATTTTCCCTGATATCCAACCTGAACCTCCCCTGGCACAACTTGAAGCTGTTTCCTCTCATCCTGCCCCTTCTTCCTTGAGAGCAGAGCTCGACCCCCACCTGGCTGCCCCCTCCTGTCAGGGAGTTGTGGAGAGAGAGGTCTCCTCTGAGCCTCCTTTTCTCCAGGCTGAGCTCCCCTAGCTCCCTCAGCTGCTCCTGGGGCTCCAGAGCATTCCACAACTCCATTCCCTTCCCTGGGCACGCTCCAGCCCCTCGATGTCTGTCTTGCAGTGACAGGGGCAACCGTTCAGTACACACGTGGCGATGCTGAGCTTTCCTAGAAACCATAAAATCTCTCCTAGATTTCAGTGTTCTGTTGTTTTTTCCGCCAGGTGAGGCATCCCGTTTATCTGGACATCCTGTCGCGCTTTCCATAAATAGGAGGCGGCATCAGCCCAGCGAGGTGCCCGCCCTGTTTGCCTGCTGATATGTTTCAAAAAGGCATTTGCTCTGCAAACACCTGCTCCACCCAGTTTCCCTCGATCAGTACAGCTTTTCTCTCCAGGCTTCACGGGGGAACCATTTCCACTACTCTGCTGTGGGCACCAAGCGCTGGCTGAGGCAAAGCCGGGGCTGGACCCAGCACTCCCCACTCCCCACTCCTCGGGGTCGGATGCAGCACATGGCTCCCGCTGGCCATGGAGAGTCCTACAGACATCCTTGGCCATCCCCAGGTCAAACGCAGCTTCCCTGGCTCCAGCAGCCTCCTCTCCCACTCTGTTCAGTGCTGGGGAGGCCACACCTGCAGCACTGGGTCCAGCTCTGGGCTCCCCAGTACAAGAGAGGTGCAGTGGCTGGAGCCAGCCCAGTGCAAGGCCATGAAGGTGGTGAGGGTCTGAAGCGTCCTTCATGTGAGGAGCGGCTGAGAGAGCTGGAGATGCTCATCCTGCAGCAGAGTGGTCTTGGAGGGACTTTGTAGGTATGTGTAAACATCTGATTTATGGGGAGGGAATGAAGGCAGGAAATCAGGCTCTTCTCAGCAGGGCCCTGTGACAGGACAGGAGGCAATGGGAGCAAATTAAACGGCATGAAACTCACCCATGGGAGCTGCCCCTCCCATAATCCCAGGATGGGCCAGCCTGGAAGGGACCACAGTGGTCACCTGGTGCCACCTCCCTGCTCCAGCAGGGCCATCCCAGAGCACAGGGCACAGATTGTGTCCAGACAGCTGTGGAATATCTCCAGTGAGGAGACTCCACAGCCTCTCTTGGATCTGTTCAGGGCTGGGCACTGCCCAGGGCAGGAGTTCTGCCTCCTGTGCAGGAGGAATTGATGGGCTCAGTTCAGTCCCCTGCTTGTCCTTCTGGTGCCACTGCTGGGCCCCTGGAGCAGAGCCTGGGCCCTGCTCGGAGCCCTCCCTGCAGCCAGGGACACCCAGGGCTGAGGGCCCCTCTCAGCTGGGGCTCCTCTCCAGCCTGCGCAGCCCCAGCTCCCTCAGCCTTTCCTCATCAGGGAGGTGCTCCAGGACCTTCAGCATTTTTGTCATCCTCCATTGGACCCATTTTGGGTGCTCCAGGTCTCTCTTGTTCCGAACAGCTCAAAACTGGACAAAACTTAATGACGAGGGGAGGCTCGTCCTGCCTCTGCTGAGGAGAGCCCATGGCACCCCATGGTTGGGACACCCACTTCTGTTTCTTCTTCTACAGACCAGCAAGTCCTCCCAGGAACATGGAACTTCCTTGGAGAAGACAACATGGATAGGCTCAGGAATGGTTCCGATCCTGGACCCTGCAAGGTCCTGGGGGACCTGCTCCAATGTCAAAGTCACCCTTAAATACCAATGTCTTTCAGCACCCAAGTGCTGCAGCCTCCAGAGGCTCCAAGGCGAAGCCCAGGTTTGTGAGGCATCACTTAATCTCTCGGAGGTCTCTGGCAAGCAAACAAAACCAACCGAAAAGAAAAGGCAAAGCCTGTTCCCCAGGTGAGCAGAGATGTGTTTGGTCGTTCAAAGGCTTCTGATAAGGTGACTGAGATTAAAGAACAAATAAAAGTACGATTAGGGCCAAAGTCCCAACCCCAGCCAAAACCACACAGCCAGGGCAAGAACGCGCTCCTTGCCTAAAGCCACGCTTATCCAGCTGCTCCTCAGCCTTCCCAGCCGAGAGGAGCTCTGCCCGGTGCTGGCACAGGCTCTGCCTTGTCTCTGGGACAAGGTCCCCAGGACCACGGGGTCCCACACAGCCCAGCAGCCACTGCACCTGTCTCCCACCAACGCTTTGCTCCCAAATTCCCAGTGGGATGCATTTGCTCCCTGAGCATCCTTCCAGAGAGCTGGTATCGATGGGTATGGCCACTGCAGGCCAGGCTCACTTCAGCGTCCAGGAGAGCTGCTGGAGTTCATGGGAAATGGGCATGCCTTGCTCTCTCTGCTAAGGGTAAAATTAACTGAGGATCAATTGAGGTGGGTGCTGATGGAGCGCGGCTGCCCAGCGGCGGAAGGGGAGGCCCACGGGCTGATAGATTGGAGAACGACTCGGAAAGCAAACTTGCACCTTGCTGATAAGGCAGAGCGCTGGATATCCCGGAGAGAGTCATCCAGAAATTATCACGGGTCGCTCCGGGAACAGGTCTGCCTGGAAACTGGTGTGGAGAGCAAACAGAAAAGCTGCACAAAGGGAGTGCTGGCAGCGAGGGAACAGCTCGTCCCTCTCTCAAGTTTCTCTCCACTGGGAGTTTTGTGGGAATAACTTACAGACCTAGGAAACTGGGGTGTCCCAGAACTCAGCCTCCTCAGTCCGTCCCTGCCTCTGGGACTGCCAGCTGACTCCTGCTGGGAAGGCACACACAGCCCTCATGTCTTTTCATCCCCCGCTGAGATCCAGCAAGCTCTGGGCTGCCAGGCTACAAACGACACAGCCAAAGTGACCACGTGCTGGCAGGAAATGATGGGGAGAAATCCTTCTTTAAGCAAAGTGCACGGGCAAACACACAAACGCAGCATAAATATAAAAAGAAAAATTAAAGAATTAAATACGGGGAAAAAACAGAGCTAAGCCATGTGGTCGTCCGCAGGGAGGAACTGAACCCAGTCCCACACCAGGCATTAATTCCCTGTCTTATCCCAGTGGCAACAACCTCCTTCCACGTCCTGAAACTCTGGCTGCCTGCAGGAGGCAAAGGGACGAGTGTGGAGCCAGGAGACTCTGGGCTCAGGCACCGGGACTCCCACTGCAGATGCAGCCAGTGCCACCCTGGTACTGCCCTGTGGGATGGCTCCTCGTCCCCTGGTACCAGCCAGGGTTCTCTGGGGTCTGCCCCAGCACCACAGCACTTCCAGGCCCCTCTAACTCATGAGTAGCATTTTGACTCCTGGGCCTTCCTGGGATAATTTTAACCCTGAATATGACTTTTCTGTATTGCTCCAGTTTACCTGCTCCACCTAATGGGTTCACTTAAGCAGAATTGACTCCGTCTTTCTGATGTTTTTGTTTATTTTGCAGGTATTCTGCTTTGACTTCAGAAGCAAGGAGCCATTTCCAGCAGGAGCTCCATCACTCTCCACTCCCTTCGAAGGAAACCTCTGCAGGCCACTCCACACCCAGTTAACAATTTCTTCCCAAGAATCCCAGACTCTGCTCCTAGCAAAGACACCTCCCTGGCTGCCTGTGCCCTCCAGGCTGCAGCTGCCTCCCTTTGCCAACACTCACAAGGATGTCAGGCTCCTCCTTAGCCAAGGAATTGTCCCAGGGAGCAACAGCAGCTTTTCTCCTGCTCCTCACTTCTGCAGCCCTGTCCTGCCATCCGAGCTCTCTCAGGAGCACAAAGAAGCTCTCTCAGGAGCACAAAGAAGCTCTCTCAGGAGAACAAAGCTCCCCTGCTCCTGCCTGGAAGGTCCCTGTCACCTTTGCCAGGAGCCCCGTTGTGCCGCCCACCTGCAGGCGCCTGTTGGCACCTCGGGGCTCAGCAGGGAGTGTTGTTGATGGCAAACAGGATCTGCCCTCAGCAAGCCCAAACAAAAACCCACATACAGCTCTCTGCTGGGTTGTTTTTCTGCTGGAGTGCTCCCCATCCAGCAGGAGAAGGAATGAGGTGAGGATGAAGGGAGGCGGATGGCTGGCTGAGTTTGCAGCGAGGCTCAAGCCCTTGCAAACCCCAGGGCTCTCCCTCGCACCACTCACTGCTCTGGCAACTGGTCCAGCCCAGGGCTGGAAATCCGGGTCACAGGTCTGCTCTCCTCCTCACTGGAGGGGCAATCACATTCCCACGTCTCCTTTCCTCTTCACCAGAGAGGCACCTTCCCACGTGCTCCTCTTCACCTCAACCCCGCATACAAATGCACCAGCGATGGCTGCTCTCCACGTGCAGCTTGTCCAGCGAGCCTGGGGAAAACCCACTAGCAGCTCCTCTGGGCCGTGGACAGGCCAAGCAGGAGAGCCACTGCACGAGAGTGGCAAGGTCCTGAGGGTCTTGAGGCCGTGTCCTGGCTCATGATCTTGCACAGGGATGGGGAACAGGAAGGGACTGGAATCTGTGGGGCCCCTCACTGCCTTTTGCTGAGGCCAGCAGTGAACGTGCAGCCACCTAAGGAGGTGCCCAATCCCTCCTACAAGGGCACCTTTGCTTCTCAGGAGACAGCTGCAGAGGGTGCATCTAGCTGCCTGTGTCCTGACCCCCACTCCAGCATCTGTGGGAGGGAAGAGACCGCCAGGTGCAGTCCCAGGGAAGGACAACCCCGCCCAAGCCCTCGGACGCTGGTCCTGCCCGGCTCACAGTCCAGCACAGCCTCCGTAGGATGCAGGTGCGAGGTAGCAGCAGGGTCCCAAGGGAGCTGCTGAGCTCTGTGGCACGGGCAGCGCGCAGGCCGTGGCGAGCACACACCGTGCTTCCCAGCACCACCTCCCCGCAGGAACAGACAGCTCTGCCTTCCCAGTTTTTCCTCCACAGGTGCCTCCAGTCATGCCCGAGGAGAGGCTGCGGACAGGAAGAGAGGATATCTGAGCAGGATTACATATGGAAACTAGACTTCCATGAGGTCGCCATGGACAAATAGGTTTGTCCTCAAGGAAACAAGTGAGCTGAGCAGTGGCAAATCCCACCAGCGACCATCGAGCAACAACAAGAGGAAGCAACCAAAGAGGAGCAAGATCAAGCCTGCCTGGACACGCTCATGTTGATGAGCCTCTGGATGCTCCCAAGCAAAGGTGCCCCATACTCGGCAGTGCAGGATGTTCCCTGGAGGTCCTGCATGGGGGATGCTCACAGAGCCCTCAGCCATCCACCCCAAGCAGGCTTATCCAGCTTGGATTGCACGGAGCACAGCTGCGCAGACGGAAGCAGAGGGGAGAAGCCCTGACCCTCAGTCCCTCCATCAGAGAGGATTTGATCCCTGCAAGCTCTTGCATGGCTCTCAGGCAGCCCCAGACTCCCAGGGAAGCTGCCAGCCCCGGCAGAGAGCTGGAGCCCAGGATGGGTGGAGAACACGAGAGCCCCACAGCAAACTTGTGGTTTTGATGAGGTGGACAGGGAGAGGCAGCGCCTGCCCGTGCCAGGGTGAGGGGAACAGCTCCCTCCCTGCCAGCAACAGGGAAGGAGGGAGCTGGGCCCTGCTGTCCCCCCAGAGAGCCGAGGTCCGGGCTGGAAGTGACTTATCCACCCTCTGTGCCCTTCCTGAGCCCCAAGGGCACGGGTCAAAGGAAAGCACGCATGGCCAGGGTCCTCTCCTCCACACGAGGTGCCCGGTCCTGCAGACTGCGTGTGGCACAGCTTGAGCCACTGGCCCTCGAGTCCCACGTCCCAGCCACCCTCTCCACCTCCACACCACCCCGGGAGCCTGTGCCCAAACAGGAGAAGCACACGGTCCCTGCCAAACTACCTGGGCCCCTGGTGACACAAGGACATGGCTGGTGCTGTGCAGGATGCTGGGATGAGCCTTGAAGGGCAAGGATGAAGGGCAAGGGCAGCCTGCCTGTCCTCCTTTGAGCTGTCTCACATTGTCCACCAGCCAGCAAGATGCAGACCCAGTGACCACTTTGCCACTGGGACTGGAAGCCAGCTGACTTCCTAGCAGGGCTGTCCTGTTGCTGCTCATCCTGGCCCAGCACAGCCCCAGCACGGCGGGGCTGAGGACTTTGCTTCCCCTCACCACATTCCCTGCTCTGGACACCACTTAACACATTGATGTCCTGCATGTGCCATCCTCAGACTGGCAGCCCGTGTCCCCCCAAGCCAGCAAAGGAGGAAGCTGGGCACTGCCATGCCCCCAGCCCTGCGGGGATGGTGCCAGGCTGCCTGGGAGAGGACAGGCTCCCCGCCACACAGGGCTGACCCAGCTATCACAGAGTCTCAGCAGCACCAGCCAGAGTGATGCCACGATGATTTTTTGCTTTTTCATAAATCCCTCTTATAAACCCTTTCAAATACCCTTTCATACAGCTTTCATGTGTCCTTAGTGCTTTTAGCCCACACACTTGTAATTCCCCAAGTCTGATAACCAGCTCAGACCCCAAGTTCTGTTAAGCCAAGAGACCAAACATCTTGGTCAGAGTTGGGGGTCAGAAAGCCCCAGACACCAAGATCATCTCCAGAACACATTCTGCAAACCAAGACAGGCCCATCCAGGGGGAAGGTTCCTCAGGACGGGGGCTTCTCTTGAGCCTCTCATTGGGGTATCTTTGATAGATATGCTAACTGGCAAGATCTATAATTGTATATGTGAATCATCATGTTCGTGCACTGTTTGGGGGGTGCACCCTGGTGCATTTTGGGGTGGGCATCCTGGTGTGCATCTTTCGGGTGTGCACTTTCGGTGTGCATTCGGGGGTGCTTTCCACCTGGACGTGGTGCACCAGAGGATCCTTAAACAAACATCAAGGTAAAACCCATTTTTCCCCTCTAAACATGTTTGGCTTTGAATTCTAAGCCTGGGGAAAGGCAGCAGAGACAGAGGGGTTACCAAGAGCTCAGCAATCTCAACCATCTCTGCCCTCAGCCTTGTCAAGAGGCAAAATCAGGACACGAGAAAGGAAAAGGAAGGGGTCAAAGTGGAACACCAGCAGCCTGGGTGAAAGCAGGGAGTGAGGCAGGGACAGCGGACAGCCTGCCCACCGCTCCGCGTGACGTGGCAGTGCCCGGCAGGGGTGAAGGTGCCGCTCACCCTCTCAGAGGCTGGGCACTCCCTGGGGCAGGCACAGGGCGCTGGTGGGAAGGTCTGACGGGATCACTGTCCGGTGGCCCCCCCGGGGAGGGGCCTCTGGCCGCAGCACACAATCCAGGCTCTCCAGGTGTTTGCTTTCCAGTCTCCCGGGCGGGTGATAACCACCCGCTCCCCAGCCAAGGCTCCAGCTCACCATGCTGAAATTCAGAAGGTATTTGATCACGTAAGTGGAATCTTTTCATGTGTTTATTTAAGTAAAATGCTATTTCCCTAAGTAAAATCCTCTTTCCATCCTACCCAGAGGTGATGTCCTTGCAGATGAAGTGGTGATGGGAATGGGCAGGGCAGAGTTCCTGCTCCACATCAGTGCAGGGCAGTCCGGGTGATGGGGATTTTCCCTTCTGGTGACGCTCCAAGGGCAGCTGGAAAGCAGCATCTTCCGTAAGGCTGTTGCCACAAAGGAAGGAGAGTGGCACAGACCGTGGCAGGGCAATGGGATGCTGGTCCCTCCTGCAGCATCCCAGGTGAGGGATCACCAGAGGAGCAGGTGCGGGGCAGGAACGTGTCTCTGGGCGAGTTTTTCACGTGGCCACCCCAGTCAGTGTGCCTCGGGTGAGGTGCCCTCTTCCCCAGGCTCTGGTTTGGACAGGAGGGATGAGGGAAGGGCAAGGCTTGACCCTGCAGCAGAGCCCTTTGGCTGGGGGAGAGCTGCAGTGGGAGAGGGCTCGGGGCTGTTCCCAACCCACCTGGCAAGGGTAGGGTGGGCACCGACACAGGCACGCAGTGCCACTGTGCCCTTGCTGTGCCACCTGAGCATCCTGCTGACCACTTTGCCCAATTTCTCATTAACTGCCAAAAAAAATGGCTCCGGTGACTGGTCAGAGGGAGCAGGCTGAGGCTGGTGTACATATTGTGTACATTAATTCCTTGTGCAGCTTCCTCACTGCCTGGAGAATATCTGGGCACAGCAAAACAGAAAAAACCTTTTCCTGCCACTCACCTGCCCGCTGAGCTCAGCCTCGGCACCTCCCGCAGCACCTGCAGCCGGCTGGGACCCCGAGGGCCTGGAAACTTCCAGCCACAGACCCATCCTGGCCGGGGCATTTGTTCCTGTGTTGGACAGGGAAGGGGCAGGGGGCACAGGGAAGCTCTGCTTGGAGCAGTGGGGGGATAACAGAGGGGAAATCTGCAGTCCTGCTGAGAACAAGTTCCAAGCAGCACCCCAGGCACCCTCTCCCCTGCTGGGGCTGGCACTGAGACACAGCTGGGGCACTGTCCCTTGCAAAGATTTGACCATCAGTTCAGGTTTGGGTTAAATTCCTTGAGCCAGCATAGGAGGACGCAGCTGCTCTGGCTCTTCCACTGAGCCCTTGCAGCCAAAGGCATCTTTTGGGGGGTGCATCCAGCTCTGCACCCTGTTCGTCGCTTCTGGAGGGGACAGCACACAGGCTCTGGTCTGAGGGGGCTCTTCAGCTGCAGCCTGCCTGGAGGTGGAGGCATCTCCAAAGACTGTGCAGGAGCCGGGCTCTCGCAGCCCAACCCGCCCTGCAGGGCTCCAAGTGCGCCCTGGACACCTTCCTGGTGCTCTGGTCTCAGGTGTTTTACTCTGCCCCAAGACACACATGGCCCTGATCCCATCCCGGTGTGTGAATGGACAGGAGGCTGTGCGGGGGTCACCCACGGAGGGCAGCCAAGCCTTTGGAAGGTTTGTTGCTCAGTTACAGCTTACCAACCTGCTCCAGCCTCCCAGACAAGGGCTGCTCATGCACCACTGTGCCATTAATTCGATGTTTCGCTGCCTTCAATGCAACTTCTTGGCATCTTCAGTGCAAATTTTAGCTCTGCCACTCTCTCAGCACATCCTCCTTGATGTCCACGTATCCCAGGAGAGCCAGCCCGGAGGAGGGAAGGAAAGGCTCCGGCTTCGTGCCAGCCTGGCCAGCCCCAAGCAGCCCGACACGAGCTGTGTGTTCTCAGCTGGGCGTTCCACCAACACAGCAGCCACCACAAAAGAGCCAGAGGACCTGGATCTTCCACAGATTCTCACAGGCTGAAAGCTCAGGACCTCTGAGGAAGCAAGCCCAGAATTATACCCGCACCAAGTACAGATATGGGAGTGGCAGAGGGGGCTGCCCCCCAGCACTGCCTGGGGGGAAGTTTCCCACCATTCTGCCCCCGTTACTGTGTGCCCCTGCAGATCCCCCCAGGAGTTTGTGTGTGCCACAAATATCAGTGGTGCAGCTCTTCATTCCCTTCTTGCTGCTTGTCGTACCACGCTCAGCCAGGCCGAATTACCATCGGCCTCGCCTCGGGTGATGGGAGAGTTGGATCGAGTCTCCAACCAGATCCAGAGGAATCACTTCATTCTGGAGCAGCTCCTCCCTCACTGCCTTCTCCCTCTGTGGTCTCTCTGATCTTCCACAAGGCGTTATTCCAACAAGCCTTCCCTCACACCAGCTCTGGGGCAGCCCCGTCTCTCTGCTTCAACCCTCCCTCTCCAACACCTCTGGGCACTTTAAGCTCCGTTGAAGCACTTGGCATTTTTCTGCTCCGTTATTTGTCACATCTGTTTGTCCCTGACCTCACGAGGGTCTCCTCGTGCTGCTGGCATGGCCGGGCAGTGACCCACACGCTCGTTTGCCACCTCCTGTCCCACCCGAGCTCGGCAGAGAGCATGGGTCCCGCCAGGTTGCCACGGGGATTGGGGATGCTGTGATGCTGATGGGCAGTGATTACCTGCACTAATGACACCTTTTGAATCCTCAGCAGCACTGCCACAGCCCAAGACCTCCCAGCCTTCCCAGCCCCAAGTACTTTATCCACTAAAACCCTCCTAGGAGGAGCCGAGAGTTTCAGCTCAGTACAGGGACATCACTGGAGGCAGAACTGTGTCCATGGGTGCCCAACCACTGCAAGCAGTGCTGTCCTTACCAAACCACTGCTTAATCATGGCAGCTGATGATTTTCCTGGAAGAAATCCAGTTTCTCAGTAGCAAACCTCAGTTCCTGACCTGTACCAGTGGGATGCACGTGACCCCTTCGGACAGCCCACATTTGTCTCACTGCTGCCTCACCAAGCCAGTTCTGCTCCCACGTGTCCCAGGACTGCCTGGAGTAGGAGATAAAGCACCACAGAGATGAAGAAGGTCTGGGACAAGCAGGGCTGTGCAGTCCCACTCCCACTGCCTTGGCCCGAAGCTGACCACTGCAGGAAGCCAATGGAGCCGGGCTGGCTGTTGGAACGCGGCTCCCAAGCAGGCTCTGCCCAAATTTCTGCTCTCATCAATTCCTCCCGTTTAGGTCCTTGCTGCCTGTGACTCTCCCTCCCTGAGAGGGGAGAGCAGCCAGCTGGTGCTGGCAAGCTGGACTTCCCCCACAGCAGAGCCCAATCCCGGAGGGTTTAACCAGATCCTCAGTACAAATAATCTCCTGTTAGGCAACCTTGAGCTCCCTGGGGAAAAACCAGCAGAATAATGGAATCGTTCAGGTTGGAAAAGCCCTCCAAGGTCCTTGAATCTAATCCTTCCCCCAGCACTGCCAAGGCCACCACCAACCCATGATTCCAAGTGCCACATCTGCTGGGACTGGACAGCCTTTCTGTGAAAAAATAAAATACAAACTAATCGTTTTTTCCAGGAAATTTAGTCCCTCAAACATCTTAGTGATGGTTAAAGCTACAATCAGGCTCCACCACAGTTTGCAGCAAGCCCTACAAGCAGCAGGAGCCCGGTGGCAGCATTTGCATGGCCTGAATCTCACCCCAACCCTGACAGCACAGTTCTGATGGCCTGAGGAAACCACGCTGCTGTTGTAGACGTGGCTACAATCAGACTCAAATCCAGACACTGCTGGGGCCCCCACGGGGGCATCACATCTGCAGCCGCAGCTGGAGCCCGTGCAGATGGCAGCTCAACAGCAGAGAGCGAGGAGAGCAGGGAAAGAAGAGTTTTATTGTCCGTGTTGGTAAAGACAGGATCCTGATCCTTCTAGGCCAGGCAGGGCAGGGAACACACAGGCAGTGCCCTGCTCCTGCTGCCCGGGGGGAGCTCAGGCTGAGTCCCTGGGCAGCCAAGGGACCCGCTGGTTATCACTGTTTGCTTTTCAGCACAGTATCTGTGGCCCATCTGGAAATTTCCACGAGGCTGCACTGCTCGGGCACAGCCTCGGGGGTTCCTTGGTTATCGCTGCCTCTGAATCATTTCCGCCCCTGAAAACGTGACCTTACCTTAAATAAAGACAATAAAAAAGCCACAAGGTGCCTTTCCTCACACACACCAGTGGGCTTGGCTTTTCCTCCCCACGAATGGTCTCAAATGTCTGTTTCCTTGCAGGAAGCTGAGCGCAATCTACAGGTGCCAGCCAGGTCGGCTCTGGATCTCCTTCAGCCTCCTCATCCTCCTCCTGGTCACACTTCAGGTTGTGGAGAAGCTGCAGCCTCCTGGGTAGGTCCTGAGCAGAATTATAAACCTGCACCTCGTCCTCCAGCCTTTGGCTGGCCACTGAGGTGGGCTCAGAACCGCCCTCCTGGAAACCACCCAGCAGGGTCTTCCCTAGACAAGGGGGGAAACCCAGGTGAGAGAGGACCCTCTGGGGGTCCCACATGGCACCCCTACACCCTGGCCAGAGGTGAGCCCACCCCGGGCTCAGACAAGGCTGCTCTGGGCTTTGTCCTGGCTCACTACGAAACCCTACAGCCCTTGAGCCCAGTCCTCCCAGTCTGGGGTTATCTGCAATCATTCCTCCAGCTTCTGCAGGCTACCAGCTCTTCTCTCTCCTTGCCTCCTCTTGCTCTGCCCCTTCCACCAGCCAGTCATGCTCCAGCAAGACAGAGACACTGGCACATCACTGCTGACCTGTCCTTCTCCATAGAATCATTAAGGTTGTACAGGACGTCCAAAACGATCAAGCCCAAGTTCTTGCACCCACTCCCACCCTCCAGGGCAGCAGGGAAGCCCCTACACCCATCAGCAATGCCACCCACCTCAAGAAAAGAGGGAAACACGTTTTGGGGTGACTTTTGGGGGGGTCAGGGAGTTCTGTGGGCTGCAGAGGAGCTGCCTCTGCACTGTCCTCCCACCTCCCGCAGCTGAGCGTTGTGTCCTCCCGTCACAGGAGCTGCCAGTGTGAGCTGGAGCGTGGCCTGCAGCAGACCAGGGGCCCGGGGCTCAGCTCTGCCCTCCGCAGCCCCGAGCTGCTGTGGGAGGACAAGTCCCCACAGGGGCAGAGGGAAGCCGAGCCAGACCCTGCTCCGACCGAGGATGTTTTCAGGATGCACCTGTACTTCAGCCAGGAGACCCCTCCGGAAAGCAGCCACAGGCAGCACTGGATGCAGCAGCCTGAGGAGAGCAGCAAGAAGGTGAAAGCCCATCTGTCAGCCACGGAGCTGAAACCCCAGCTTCCAGGCCTGGAAAAAGCAGCCAGAGGAAGTTCTTCCCCAAGCCCTCCCGGGAGGATCGCCACAGTTTTGGCAAAAGCTGTCACCAGCAAGTTCATCGTCCTTGAGAACAGGCCGAGCATGGAGGAGCAGAGGGGAATGTCCCCACCTGGAATGGTGCAGGTGGAGGTACAGAGCCAGACTCAGCCTCGAGCCATGGGTTCTCCCCACCCTGAGTGGGGCACCTCATTGACACAGCCCGTCCCAAACTCAGCTCAGCCTCTGCAGGCAGAGGGTTCTTACAAAACACACGCGGAGACAGGATTTTTCCCAAGCTGGACAGAAGCCTTTAAGGTCCAGGAGGTGACACCTGAAGAAGGTCAGCAGGCCAGAGGGGTCACCTCTCAGGGGAAGACATGCAAGCCCAAGACCGACATTGTTTTCCTGAAAGTCCACAAGAGCGCCAGCAGCACGGTCATGAACATCCTGTTCCGCTTCGGGGAGAGGCACAACCTCACCTTCGCCTTCCCCCTCGGCGGCGGCTACCAGCTCTACTACCCACACCACTTCTTGGCCACGTTCGTGCAGGGCTTCTCCCCACGGAGCCCGCGGCGCTTCAACATCCTCTGCCACCACATGCGGTTCCTGCAGCCGGAGGTACGGGCAGAGCTGCGGCCCCTCGGAGCGACGGGCGGGGCGGGGGGAGAGGGGCTCGTGGGGCATGCGGAGGGGCACCTGTCAAGCACATGAACTCTGCAGGGATGAGCTAAAGAGAGCCAGGATTGCCCACGGGCACCTGGCGTGTCGTTGGCATCTCCTAAGAGCTTCTGTGAGCAGGTTTGATGAATCCCTTTGCTGTGACCCGTGGCAAGATGGGAGACAGTGCCTGTAGCAGTCAGCAACTCTCACCTCTTTCTTGTCTGGTGGGCCCTGGGACATGTCCCGCTCCCTGGACAGGCCCAGAGGGGACCAGCTACAAGAGGAGAATATCCAAAGTGCACCAGCTCAGGTCGGCCATGCCCAGTGTCCACCCCTCTGGATGCCACCTGAGGACAGGTGGGCATGGGGAAAGGGAAGGAGACGGGCAGTATCTCCATCCCAGCCAGCTGTGGGGAGCTTTGGTCACTGCTCTCCCCGTGTGACTCTTCTGGAGCTCCCCACCGCTCCTTTGATGAGCTGCACCCTGAAATCCTGCCCAGCACCCACCATCTCCAGCCCCAGCGGGTGCCTCTGCTCACCAGCATTGTGGGCGAGCAGCTCCCTTCTCCCTGCCCCACCTTCAAACCCACCTTTTTCTCCTCCGCAGGTGCAGAAAGTGGTGCCCAGCTCCGCCATCTACTTCTCCATCCTGAGGAACCCCGTGCAGCTGATGGAGTCCTCCTTCGTGTACTACAAGGGAGCGTCAGCCTTCTCGCGCGTCCGCAGCCTGGAGGAGTTCCTCAGCCAGCCCTACCGCTACTACAACCCCGCCAGCGGCGACCGCCACTACGCCAGGAACCTCATGACCTTCGATTTCGGCTTCAACCCCGACGCAGAGGTGTCCCCTGAGCGGGTGCAGCTCATGCTGAAGGCCATCGAGGCGTCCTTCGACTTTCTGCTCATCTCCGAGTACTTCGACGAGTCCATGGTGCTGCTGAAGGAGAGGCTGTGCTGGGACCTGGACAGCGTCGTCTCCTTCCCGCTCAACTCCAGGGACAGCAGCACCAAGTCTCCCCTCCCGGACAGCGTCGTAGAGAAGCTGAAGGCCTGGAACAGGCTGGACTGGGAAATCTACACCCACTTTAACAGGACCTTCTGGGAAAGGATCGACCGGGACATCGGCCGGGAGCGCATGCGGTGGGAGGTGAAGGCGCTGCGGGAGCGGCAGGCGGAGCTGGCCAGGACCTGCCTGCAGGGCACGGGCAGCGTGGCCCCCAAGGACATCAAGGATTCTTCCCTGCGGCCGCTGCAGCACGGCGGGGCCAGGATCCTGGGCTATAACCTCAAGCAGGGCTTGGATCGGGAGCTGGAGCGGACGTGCCGGCGGCTGGTGACGCCGGAGCTGCAGTACAGCAGCCTCCTGTACAAGAAGCAGTTCCCCCCGCAGCCCCCCGAGACCCCCCGGCCGGACCGTGCCTCTTCGGTGAAGGACACCCCAAACTGACCCCGCTGGTCCCTCCGGGCATCCTTCTCCATCTGCCCCTGCTGAGGACAGCGGGGCTCAGCGCTTCCGAACGGCGGCACGGGCGGGCCGGGGGTGCCAGCCCGGGCACCTCTATCCGGGCACCCCCCAGCACAAGCTCTGCGCGCTGCCGGGAGCAGGACGGGCTGTAGCGGGGGTCCCTGGGGCTCCACAGGACTTTTCCAGAGGGAAACCCCCCCCCTCAGTGAGCAGCTGAAGCCTCAGCACAGCACCGGCTCCAGCAGCGAGGAGCAGATTCAGGAGGACAGCCCAAATCCTCAACTCTGCAACAGAACAGGGGCAAGCTGTAAATCAGAGCCGTGCAGTTTGATTTACGGCTC
>VZRQ01005231.1:250469-301991 GCA_013397975.1 Machaerirhynchus nigripectus | reverse complement strand
CGGGAACGAGCCTGTCTGTCTGTGCAGCTGCTCCTCTCCCCTGCCCCATTACCGTGCGGGAAAAGCAGCCTCTTAATTAAAAATAACAACATTCACTGTCACTCCTTAAATTCCCCTTAATTACATCCGTTTGCCCAGTAGACGACCTCCCCAGAAGCCCCAGAAGCACAGCCCAAACGTCTGAACATGTCCTGAAAAGTAAAAAAAAAAAAACCAAAAAACCCAACCCCCCCCCCCCCAAAACCAAAAAAGGAAACCCAGAAAAAAGGGAACCCCCGCATTTGTTTGCCCCGACTCTGTGGTTACAGGTTGCCTTTGGATGCTGCATTTATAGGATCAGCACCCTATTCCGGAGCTGACACAGACAGTGTCAGACTCAAGTTCCACCCCTGCGTGACAGGGAGACACTTCGTGAGCCTCTCTGCAGCCAGATATCCCAACCCACCGATACACTGCCCGGGGAAAGATCCCGCAGGAATGTCTACTGGAGGGCAGCTCAGCCTGGCTTTTCTCATCCTGCACTTCTTGCATCAAAAGCAGAGCCAGCAAATCAGCTGGGATACACATAGGCCCCCTCTCTGGCTTTTCAGCACGATTTCCAAACCAAAAGAGGTTCCGAAAAAATTGGCCAGGGGGATCTGAGCATCCCAGGCTCTCCCTGGGGCAGGTACAAAGAGCCTCAAAGGTTTCAGTTTCCACCCAAAGGGCTCCTGCTCAGTTTAGCCAGGAAAAAAGCCAGACTGTGCTGCCAGGGCCCTTCCCAGGGCAGTGCCAAGGGACAAGGAGAGGGCACCATTTGGGGGTTTTGCTCCACGGTTTTGGGGTGCTGCGTGTGCCAGAAAGTTTCCTCTCTGAGACACATCCGTGTATTGCTGTGCTGGTCCCTTCCCTCATTTCCCCTGTTGGGATGTGGGGTGGGCTCATGGTTTCAGAGGTCTGGGGTTGCCGGGGGGCCTGCAGGTCCCTCCAGAGGGCAATCCCAGAGGAAATCAACTGGGATGGGCAGCCCAGAGGCCGTGCAGCACCCTGGGGCTGTCCCCCGTGGCCACGGCAGAGCGCAGGGAGGGGCAGGGCTGGACGCTGGGTGCCAAACCTGCACCTTACACCTCCACTCCGGGTTTTAATTGGGTGCCACTTCCTTCCTCCCTGTCTGAACCTCAGGAAACAGGAGCAGGTCGCTCCTGCTCAAGCTCCTGCGAGGGTGACCCAGGGCAGAGACACCGGAGCAGCCAGAGTATCACAACGTCCCTGTGCTGTGCCCTGAGGAGCGCCCAGGGTGCGGCTCCTGCGGGGTGCCCTGGCCCCAGCACGGCCCGGGGGGATCCCCCTTCCCAGCAGGTCTTTCCCACCACACTCCCCCCTTTTCCAGAGCAGGCAGAGCAGAGGTGGTTTGGGCGCCGCAGGGACTCCCATTTTCAGGGATGTCCCCCGGCAGGGCTCACAGGAAGGACATCGCTCATCCAAATGCCAACCACAGCATTTATTTTTATAATTTTTTTCCCCGCAAACCGTAATTTTATAGTGAGGAGTATTTCACGTAGCCACAGAGCAGAGCCCAGGGATCCACTTGCTCAACCACAGCAGCTGCCTGGGTCTCTTTTTTTTTCCTAACCACGGACCCTTTGTGAGCCATTTCTTGATGCTTTAGAGCACCAAAACCCAGGCTAAGCACATCCCCAGGGGAGCAGGGTGTCCCGTGGCCAGCGAA
The DNA here is from genome assembly GCA_013397975.1 of Machaerirhynchus nigripectus. NCBI lineage: Eukaryota > Metazoa > Chordata > Aves > Passeriformes > Dicruridae > Machaerirhynchus > Machaerirhynchus nigripectus. The sequence goes on along the minus strand of VZRQ01005231.1, from coordinate 300,283 downwards.
CTCTCTTGCCTTGGAACATTTTTAATTCCTCTCCAAGACTTGCCAGGTTCAGCCTGTGCAATTAAAGGACTTCAGGTCAAGTTTAACTCGAAACCCACCGATTTTTAACCACTATCCATTAATAACTTGAAAGCCTGTTTCCTCCCCATCCCAAGTGTCCAAGGCAATTACTGGTTTACACTTTGTTTTTAGGGCTGCAGGAGGCCCAGGGGGGTTATTTCAGGCGCTGCACGATGCAATAACCCCGAGTTGCTCAAGCCTGCCCGTGGAATGGTCCCAAGTTTCTGTAAGATTCCTGGCAATACAAGACAACCAGCAATTCGTGCAGAAGTGCTCGGAGTTTTCTCTCCGAGGCAGCAGCGCGGGCTTGGAACATTTCGGGCTCTCCAGGGAGGCTTTCAAAGCAATTCCCAAAGGAGCTCAGGCATCCTGCAAGGACTCCTTTGTGATGCTTTAAGGACTGAGCGTGCAGCAAAATCCTCCACACGGGGCAACCCTTTCCCAGGAAAAGCGCTGCCAGGAGCGCTTGGGCTCAGGCACGGGGCTCCGAGCTGCTCTTCCCCGCTTTCCCCTTGCGCTGGGGTTTGTCACCCTCCACCTGCGCTGTCACCTTTGCCTTGGGCACCTTGTATTTGCTCTTCTGGCCGTAGAGGAGGTTTTTCTGGAAGAGGCGTGGGATGTTGCCCTGGAACAGCAGGAGGGCAGCAAGCATCCCTGGAATGAGAGTACAGACCCCTTCCGAGCGCTGCGTCGAGCACCCCCGCCCTCCCCACAGCTCAGCAGCGGTTTTGGATCCTTGTCACAACCTTCACCACGACCAAAAGGCAGCTCAGCACCACTGAAGTCCCCACCGAGAGCTGAGGGAGCCTCGCTGTACTGCTTTAAGGAGAATTTAAACCACTGTGTCCTTAACGTAAAAACCAAGGCTTGTTTTGACCCAGAAGGGCCATAAACCACCCCAGAGGTTTTCTGGCAGAGAATCATTAAGGTTGGAAAAGCCCTCAGAGCCCATCGAGTCCCACCATTCCCTCAGTGCTGCCAAGGTCACCATCAGTCGTGTCCCCAAGTGCCACATCCACGTGGCTTTTAAATCCCTGTAGGGACGGTGTCTCCACCACTGCCTTCAGCAGAGCGGGCCCGTGCCTGACCACCCTTCAGGGAAGATATTTTCCCAACACCCAACCTAAACTTCCCCTGGGGCACCTTGAGGCCGTTTCCTCTTGTCCCATCGCTGTTCTCTGCGAGCTGAGCCCAACCCCCACCTGGCTCCACCCTCAGGGACTTGTCTCCTCTCCCAGCACACATCCAGCTCCCCACGACCATCCTGGAGCTGAGGACGACCTCAAAGCATAGCTCAGCCTGCCATTGCCCTAGAACAGCTTCGCTAAACCTCCCACAGACTCCGGCTTCAGGGAATTCCTGCCCTTGTACCGTGCAGAGGTTGGATTTTAAAAAATTGGATAGCAAAGAGATGACCCCAGAGACAACGAGGCAGGATGAAAAATGACACTTGCCACTGGCAGCCCCAAGTTCAGCCCTTTGCCAGAGCAACACTGAGCACTTCTGCCTCGCCCCCATTCCAGCTCCTGCCCCCTGGGAATATCTCACCTGCGAGGGGCCCCAGCCAGTAAACCTGGATGTAGTCCCAGAAGCTGCTCCCTGAGCAGTGGAAGGTGGTGGCTGTGGCCAGGGCAGGGTTGAAGAAGGCCCCCGTGAACGGTCCGGCTGTGTGGGAAGAGAAACGTGGCCAACAGTCCCACTGCATCCTTTGGAACACTGACAGAGGGCTGTGACCCCTCCTGCCTGCCTGGGGCAGCTCTTGGACCGTGGAAACCCCACCTTCGTTGCCCTGAACTTTGGGGGAAGCAGAAAAGCTCAGTGCAGGACCGAGGGATTGCAGTAGGGGACACTCCAGGGAAGCGATCCCGGTCTTGAGCTATGGCTGTCAGCCGACATTCACCCACAGCCCACACACCCTAAAGTGCCATCTTCATCCCAAAATGACAGAAAACAAACACCTCAGGAGTCGTTACCTTGTTAATCCCTACCTCTGCGGTCCCGGAAGATGAAGAAGGGGCTGTTCCTCCCCCACAAATGAGGTGCTTTCCAAATGACTCGGAAAAAGAAACGCCGGTGCTGCTCACCTGTGTAGGTCAGGAAGGTGACAGTCGCTGCCAGCGCAGGGACCCGGCACAGGGGGTGACTCTGTCGCACCTTGAGCAGGACAAGGTGGAACAGGAAGGAGCAGGAGCCTTCCACGCAGGCAGCGTGGGGCAGGGAGGCGCGGATGGAGGAGCTGCACTCGGGCGCGATCAGGTTCTGGATGAAGTGGAGCTGTGTCAGCTCCCAGGACCAGTAGAACCGGGTGACAGCCCAGCCCGTCCCTGTGCCCGCACCCTGGGCCAGCAGCTTGGCCGCCGTGGCTGCCAGGCTGGACTCCAGGAGCAGGAACTCCTGGAGAGACACGGTCGGGTTGGCGGATGCTCCGTCAAGAGAGGCACCGTGGACAGCGGAGAGGAGGAAGAGCAGGGTCAGGACCACGTCCAGGCCAAAGCCACCACCCCATGGGCCGATCTCCATCAGCATCCTCAGCTCAAGGCAGCTCATGCACAACTGGAACGAGCCGGCAAATTCCCTGGCAAGGCAGCCATGTGTTCCAGGGGACAGAAGTCTCTTGGAAAGCCACCTGAGCACCTGGCACACCCCAACAACCAGGAAAAAAAAAGCAATGGAGACATTCAAGTCATCCATAGTGAAGGCTGTGCTGGGGGCAGAGTCTGGACCGAACCCGGGACGGGGCAGAGGAAGCTCCTGCACCTCCTCTTTATAAAGCCAAGCCTAAGCAAACGTGGCACAGCCCGACAGGCCTGGGAAAGGCCACACGTGTGGCCCCCACGGGGCAGCGCCGGTGCCGCAGGGAGCTGCCGGGCTCACAGCAGCTGGAGCAGCCACCAAGGGGTTATCTCCAGCAGGCACTGAGCCCCCAGCCCCAGCAGCCACACCTGAGAGCCCACAGCAGCTCCCCGGAGCTGACAGCCCTTCCAGAAGGAACGAAAAACTTCATTTTCTTTCTGCTTGGCTCCAGTGCCTGTGGCTGCCCCATCCCTGGAAGTGTCCAAGGCCGAGTTGGACAGGGCTTGGAGCAACGTGGGATAGTGAAAGGTGTCCCTGCCCGTGGAGGGGGTGGAAAGAGATGGGTTTAAGGCCCCTTCCAACCCAAACCCCTCTGGGATTCTGCGGTAAACAATCCATGATGTGTCTTCTGGGTAATTTCCCTCCTCTGCAGCAGAAGTGCCACCACCCTGAGCCCACATTTCCCATCCCTACAGGCAGAATGGGCACTCCTGCACCCCCAGGGCAGGCAGTGCCAGGGGGGACCCAGCTCCTCTCACTGCCCTGTCACACACAAAGAGCCAACAGCTTTGATTGGGGCCATTTTATTTCCCCTGCCCCCATGTCATTTACAGAAGAAATTACCAGGAAACAGGTTTGAAGCACACTTGAGCAGGGATGAGGCTCTCCATGCAGTTCCAGCTCGCTCCAGCAGTGCAGCCCAAGCCATGACAAGCAGGAGCAGATGCTCCGAATGCGCTGGAGCCTCTCCCCCAACAGCCATGGACAGCAGAGAAGAAACTCAACATTTTGTGGGGATGCTTGTGGAGGCCACAGCTGAGCATCTCCCCGTGCACCACCCTCCCTCCTCTCATCTTCCTTCCATCGCCAAGTGCCCACCCGAGAGTGGTTTTGGGAAGGGTCCCTGGGATCACTGCTCACAGCCCTGGCTTTGGAAAGTCTGGGCAAGGAGTGGGACCACACTGCCAACCACCCGTCATCTGAGCCCTCCTCTCCTCCGCCCCAAACTGCCCTGCTTTTGGCCAGCCTGCCTCAGAACTTCCCCCAGTTTAACTCTTTTTACCCCAAATCTCCCTCCAGATGACAGGACAAACACCCATCTTTCACCTCAAATGAACAAATGACTTCACTTGAGTAACAGAAGATGAAACATTCTTTAAGAGTCTCACACAAATCAGTAATTTTGTCCTCATGAAAAGTGACCTCTGGCAGCAATAAAGTGCTGGTCAAAGCTAGTCACCACTGCAGAACCAACCATAAAACACTTAATATCACAATCCAACTCCTTTCTTTTCACCTCCCCTCCTTCTGTGTTTCTCAGGAGCAGAGAAACCAGCAGAGTTTTCTCTTTAGAAACAAAACCTGACGAGGACCCAGCGACCCAGCCCGAACCCAGTCCCTGGAAGAGAACCACCAGATTACAGGACACAGACTGGTAAAACTGGGAGAGGAATTCCAGCATCTTTTCCTTCCCCCAGAAATGGATTTTCCCCTTCTTTTCAAGCATTGTAAGAGTTGGGCCTTAGGAAATAAACATTCCAAGCTTTAAAAGCTATTTCCCTCCCACTGCTTGTAATTCTGCCCATGGCACATCCTGCAGCCGTGGGACATTTAACCCAGGCTGGAGAGAAGAGCTGGGAGCTGTTGATTCCAAGGATAACTATGGGATTAAACAATGCCAGGGCTCGTTCCCTCATTTGTGTTAGTGCTGACAGCAGATTCCACACAGCTTTGCAGGGCTGCTCTTCTAGGAACAAAACTATCTAAAAAGTCCAGTATTCCCACCAAAAACCCCTTTCTTGTAGCTGGAACATCAGTGTCTTTCTAAACCAAACTCGCTTTCAGGGCTTAAAATGCAGATTTTTAAGTGGAGGGGTTAACCACAGGACAGGAACAAGTTGGCACTTCCAGAGTTCAGCAAAATAAACACTCCCCAAAAACACTGAAGGGTCACGAGAGCTGAGCTCCCTCGCTATTTTCACCCTCAAAGAGGCAGCAGCTATAGAAAAAAAATAGTTACAAGGTTATTTACGGGGAGTTCCACTGGGCAGGGGGTGGATCAGAGCTTTCCAGGAGCTGTTCCCAGCTGCCCAAGGCAGCAGGAACCTGGGGCAGGTTTCCCTTCATGGTCAGGAAGGGAAAAAGGCTCCAGGAGATCCAAGAGTTAATTGTGCTTCGTGAAAAGACCTGAATCCTTAGAATAACCATTCACTGAGAGGAAAAAATAACAAAGATGGGTCATCCTCGGCTCTAGAAACCTCAAGGAATTCCAGTAGACATCTGTCCTGAGGAAGGTGTGGAAGTGGTGAGGAAGAGGTGAGGAAGTCTCCCCTCCAGACCATTCCGAGGAGCTGCCCTGAGTCCCACCAGTGCCCTCACCATTGATCCACAGTTGTACCGAGCTGGATTCATGGTTCACAGCCCTCCAGGAAACACCAGGACCTGCAGCCTGTGCACGGAGCCATCCTTGACACCGCCTGTCTGCTCTTCCCATCCCAGCCTCCCCTGCACTGACTCAGCACAGCTCCAGAGCACAACTCTGGGGGGCTGAAGTGTCTGAAGGAGAATCAGCAACCCCTAACTTCCCACTGGGAAAATCCCATTAAAAAACCCAAACCATCAGTCCGTAGGGGGCTGTTTCAACACTCAGGTCAACTGGGATTTGACATCTTGATGGATTGGACTTGATGATCCTAAAGGTCCTTCCCAACCTTACTGATTCCATGATTTTAAGTGATGATGTGCTGGAGGACATTCCCCCTGCAGACACCAGTTGGGAAAAGCTCGAGGAGCTGTGTGGGTGCTGCCCTGCTCCCTCCTGACAGGCTGCAGGTAGAGAAGTCCCAGAAACCCATTGTTCTCACCTGGTGGTGTTTCCCTCCCTCAAGGAAAAGAAACCTTCTCTTAGGCTGGATTCAAACCAGGGAAAACAGCTCTTGGAAGAACCTGCTTCCTCCACACATCTGGAGAGCAGCAACCAGAGGTTGGCTGAGCTCAAGCAAACTTTTCACATCACTTTCTCACATGACTGAGGACGGCTGTTTTTATTAAAAATAATCTTGAGAGCAAAACACCAAGATCTATAAAAAAGGGGAAATTGCGGTGTACAAATTCCTGGGAGCAGGGATCTACGGACACCACTGTGCTCCAGCACAGGAGCCACGGGAACTGCACGGGAACCCAACAATGCTCTTCAGGCAGCACCGTGAGAACACCCTCTGCTCGTGAGGAGCCTCACTCTTCACTCACCCACGTTGGTTTTCACCAGCATGCTACTGGTGCAGTCCAAACTGCTGTGCTCAGCTCTGCAGGAACTCGCTGCAGCCCAACAGCAGCCCTGAAAGGGAGAAACTGCTGCCCCCAAATTTACTGCCTTCAAGAACTATGTTTTAGTACCCGATCTTGAATAAACTGGTCTCAAAAAATGGGGCTGCTCTTGGGTTTAGTCTCGGGCAGGTACACGCAAGGGATGAGCAACTTCACGCAAGACTTAGGAGGATTCATCAAGGACTTGCAACGTTCAGCTGTGCAAGCCAAAAATCAGCCAAAGCCCTGCTCTCTCCTTCAAGTACCAAAATCCTGATAATCCTGAGTTCCACTAAGCACCTTCTCCTCCTGTCCACTTTTCCCCTAGGAATTAGATGCCAAATCACCAGTTTAAATTCACAAAGGGTCGATTACATGTAAATACAAAGGCACTACAACAAATTGATAACCCTGAAGAGACAGGCTCTGTGCAAACCAACATTCTCACGTCTGGGTGAAGCAGCTGCTGGGGACGAGTGGTTTCTTCATTTCCCTTCATCAGGGTAAGAGCAAAGCCTGTGTAACATGCAAGAAAGGGGAAGAGCCCATTTCCCAGTAACACACGGGAAACACAGGACCTCATCTGGAACCAACTGACCCGGACTTAACCCCAAAGTAAATCCCTCCTCGTCCTCGGCTTTAGCTCGACTGGCAGGCCAACATCCCACAGCCTTTTCGTAGGTTCAGTGGAAAAGAAAAGTGGCTCTCTGCAGCCTTGGAGGCCAAGAGGCGCCGTGGATCTCATCTCAAGTCCTTGGAGAGTTGTCGGCACCCAGAGCCCTCACTCCCATGGTCAAACACTGATCAGCAAACCCAGGAGCCAGATCTTCCCAGCAGGCAGCAGGACAGCTCAGTTCCCGTGGAGCCTCTGTGCCATCAGGATACCGGGTGGTACCCATGGTGCAGTAAAGCAGAGCTGTTGGAACAGCTGCTGGATCATCAGCACAGTGCCAGATTTACTGCACCCGTCAGTGCCACCCCAGCACTGGTGAGCAGATGGTGGAAGATGCAGCTGGGATGGGCCAGGCTGGCATTTGCTCTGCTCCCTTGGCAAGGAGGGCGAGGGATCTCTCTCCCACAGTGGGTGAAAAGGTTGTTTCAGAGCTGCTCTCCTCCCATCAGCGATCCAGAGGTTTTTTGGGAGGCGCAGCCACCTGCCAGGAGTGCACGGCAGCAAGGAAAGCTTGTGGTGATCCCAAGGCTGGTAGTGGTAGTGACACTGATGAGTAATAAAACTTTACATGAAACAGGCTGGCACAGCATAAAATTATATCCACCATCACTGAAGCATTCCTAAGAATCTTAGTTACAAATACATTCTGCTAATCACAGTAAAGCACCCACACGTGAATTCTTTCAGATACTGTTGCCTTCAAAGGTATGAACTCATGACAGGGAAAAGGGGGGGAAAAAAACCCAAAGGTTTTTTGAAAGTTTATTTCTAGCCCTGAAAGAACAGTTATTAAACAAAGTCAACAAATACAGTAGTTAATATTGCAGTAACAATTAAATAACATAATGGGATTAAATTACACAAAAGGCAACATTAACATCTGAAGACAGTTAAAAAAATAAAAAGAAAGCTTGCACCTACTTCCATTCCCATCAACAGCATAAGGAACAGAGGGAAAAACAGACCAGAGAGATTTATTGACTCAATTCCGGCTGGAGAGACCCCTAATCACGTTTTTGCTCCCTCCCCAGCCCCTCTGACAACGGGACACATCTGCTGTAGCCAAACCTTCGCACCTCCCTGCAAGGAGAGCCGGGGGGAAGGCTCCAATTAGTCTCATTAACACCTAAGGCAGGGCAAAGTGCACATTCTGTTTTTAACGAGAACTCTGGTTTGTTCTATGGTAACAACATCCCAGGAATCTCACCCTCCCTGCACGCCTGCACCTCGGCCACAAGCTGCCCAGCTGACACCTCACAGGGATCACGTGCACAGCTGATCCCCACTCAGGATCTTGGGCGGGCACCCAAGAGGGGTGCACGGGAATCCCCAAATTACTCGTCCCTTCCCATCATTTCCTCTGGCTGGTCTCCACCTGCCCCAGTGACACAGCCAGAGCCGACAGCCCTGCACCCACTCAAGGACTCCCACCGGGGAAACCCACGGCTTGGAGCTTCTCACCTTGCACACACCCCCAGGAAAGCGAAGCCCGACCCTCCAGACACAAAAGCACAGCACAAAAACCTTCTCCTGGCTCTCCTCTCCTGCCAGCCCCACCCCTGATCCCCACGGAAACCTCCCCACAGAACAGCTGCTGCGTGGGGACAGGGAGATGCCGGCACTTCCCAGCCTCGGAGCCGAACACCCAGGTCACACACACAGTTTGGGAAATCTCGGGATTGGGCCAAGTTTTGTGCATTAGGATGGCTGAATCTTTAGAAATCGTCTCCTAAGCAGACTAAATTGGACAAATTTTGCAACATATGTTTTAAACCGTTCTCATACACCAATAAAAGTGAACTAATAAGTTAAAATTACTTACGATTTCTTGTTTTCTATTTAAAAAAAAAGCTAAATTTATCTAGATTGTGCCATTAAAAAAAAAAGAAACCAACAAAACAAAAAAAGATGAAAGAAAGAAAAGCCCCCAGTTTAATTCTGGCACAAGGAGTTTCACCAAGTCCATTGCCAGCAATGGACAAAGAGGGAACCATGGTACAACAGGTTTTTTTCTCAGCCAAGCCTCCTCACTGCTCCATTTGACCAGGGAGCCAGGACACACTCAAACCAGGGTGATTACAGTGTCCATGGCTCATAATAAACATTTTTCCAGGGAAAGGCACTTGGATTTCCTTACCTGGAGTGAGACACTTCCTTGAATTTAAAATTTAAAGCCATAACTTGTTCTTACACTTACAGCTAGAGAGATTTACCCCTGTGAGGAGCAGTTAAGATAATTCACCCAACACAGATTTTACCTACCACACAGGAGCAGAACACAAGCTGAACCTACCCAACAAGGCACCCTGGTGGCCCCACACGATCCCCAGGAGCTGTGAGACCCCAGCCCTGCTCCCCTCCACCATCCCCCCCCAAACTGCCTCTGCTGCCCCGCACGGCTGCTCTCACCTGGAAGTTTGTTTTGTCTTACCTTGGCTACCAGTCCCCAAAATGTCTTTCTCTCTGTACAGATACTGAAATTCTCTGAAAATTACTTCTATCTCCTGCCAGCAATGTTTGGGAAAGTGTGCAAAAATGTTTATTCAGAGTCCTCTCTCCATACCCAACCACAGCTGCTCTGTCTGTCCCAGACCCTGCCCCGCTGGGAATGCAATACAATTCCACTGAAGCCATGGCTGTTCTTTCACAGACTCATTTGGCACATTGGTACTACTTGGCTCTTCCTCTAACACTCGGGGAGGATGAAATGCATACACTGCAGCACTAGAAGGGGCACAGGCTCTGCTAAACTCACCCCTGGCAACACCCCAAGAACTCAACCACTCAGGCTGTCTCTGTCCTTCAGAAGGAGGCACTTTTTGTTGAGTTGAAGAGTTGACTGCAGCCCTCCTGGCTGGTACAAGGTCCTTGGTGACAAGGATCAGTGTGACACCAGCCCAGTCCGACAGGCCCCACGACGGTCTGACAGCACGGCTTCCCCTCTGCTTCATCTCACAACTTTGGCATCTCCAGGTGTTCATCATCTTCTGTTCAGACCATGTTTCCAAAATCCTGTATCGTCAGTGTCCTCAGATCTGGTTATTTGTTCTTCTGGTGTCATTAGTACAAATGGAGCACATACAAAACTGGAAAAAAATAGCTCTAATACTTTAAACTCTGACAACTCCATAGGTTGATGCATTATTTGCTTGGCGGGGGGGAGGGGGGGGAAATTACAACATATACAAAAATGTATTTGATACAAAGGAGGGAAAATAAAAAAGTCAAAGGCACCAGCATAACTTCCAAAGCCCAAGTCGGAGCACAGATACATGTTTGTGAACCACCCACTGCACCAAGCACGTTATCCCTCAAGCTTCTGGCCAGCAAGTCTAACAGGGAAAAAAGAGCAGACAGGAAGACAGCTGGAATTTTTTCTTGCCCTGACTAGAACTGATCATTTGATCATAAATAAAGTATCTGCCCCCAACCTACACATCCATAACCCACATCCAAAGACTTGACCGATCATTACACGGTTCTACAAAGAGGCCACGTTTTTGATTAAAAAAATGTCCACAGAGCACAGGCATGAGAAACAGCTGAATACTTCTCTTCCCCCTCTCTCTCTCCTTATTCATTTTAAAAAGTGAAAACCATCTCCATACATTATGATTCCGTAAGTAACCGAGTTGTTGATTCTACAGTACAGCGACAGCTAATCCGAAAAAGAAATGAGGGGCAAGATGTACCTTCACATTCGCCACACCTGCCGTGATTCTGGTCACTGGGAGCTTCCCACAGGGATTGCAGGTAGAGGGGAGGAAGAAGAAAGTCAAAGAGATCAGCAGGTAAAATTAGTACTGCTCTCTAAAAGCTTGAATCTGTCGTTCAAGTATTGAAAGTACCCAGAGGGTACAACGGGAGCTGTTACAGCCGAGTCGTTAAAACCCCTTAAAGCCCCGGGCACAGCAAGTGGCATTTCTGGGCTGTCTGGGAAACAAACATCTGAATAAAAAAACCCCACAAAGGCCAGTAATTCAGCCCTCAATTCCTTCTGGACCCCAGACAGGGATCTCTAGAGTCGCCACAATGTATTTTGGGTGTCTTCTGGATGAGAGTTTCTTCCCTTTCGCAGACGTTTCCCACCCCCACAAAAACCCCTTCCCTCCCCCCCGAAGTGTAACAATTTCATATATTATAAAGATTTGTAAAATACAAACAAACAAAAAAGGAGGAAGGCTGTGGCAGGATGTTAGCGGTTACTCTTCATTGCTTCTTTGGCTGCCAGGATCAGAGGCGTCAAGCTGGACAGAGGTTTGGCCAGTTTCAAGAAGGGATGCTGCCAGGAAGACACAAACACGAGGAATCAGTGAAAGACACGCTTTTAAAGGTTTGGTTTCCAGCAGGATTCACGTTTCCATGGAGCTAAGCAGAAATGACTCTGCATTTTAACTGCTGACTTGTTTCATGTGTTTCTCCTGATGGTTACAAGGACAAAGTGATCCCAAGCTGGCTGGGATCACACTGCCTTTGCCCAATGGAGTTTCTCCTGGAATATCTCACTGTTCTTGGAAAAGGTCAGTATTGAAGGCGCACTTGCAATGAGCAGAACAAAGATCTAAACAAGGACTAATCAGAGAAAGGTAAGAAGCAGCAGCTGGCTTTACTGGGAAAGCCTCTACACCATCTGCTTCAGAGCTACTCCTTGCTCTCCCCAGGAAGGGCATCAGTGATTCTCTCACTCCTTCACACAATGCTGCCTACAAGCAGATCTCGTTTAACAAACCACCTTTTCTCCAGTGCCCAGGAAGTATTTAAAATCAAAACTAAAAGGAGTAATGATGGCACGATGGCAAGGACACTGCTCCAGCGGCTCAGCTCACAGGGCAGAACCCTGGGGAGAAGGGAAATTTTTCTTTTCAAGGCTTGAACGCTGGATGTCGGACCAGCAGATTATTTTATCAGGAGTTCTGAGAGGGACATTTGCAAATGGAAGTATGAAAAGCAATGCAAATGCTATCAAATGGCCACCTCCTGAAGGGAGTTCCTAAACTTTGGCAGTGGCAGAGTGAAGGCACAGATTATGATGGAACAACTTTGGAGTGTATTATAGGTCTTTCCTACCAACTGCTCTCATTACAGTTCCCAGGAGAACACACACACAAAAAAAAGCAAGGGGGCCAGTCTATGGTGTGGTGGAGCTGACTCTGCCTTCTGGACCTCACACTGTGAGAAAAGCTGAGTCTCACCTGTAGCAATTCTTTGGCTGATCCTCTTTTCTCCACATCCATCTCCAAACATCGGTTCAAGAAATCCCGGAATATCGGGGACAGTTTCTCGGGGTTCTGGAGCTCCGGTGTGCCATTAGTTGCTATCAAATACAAAGCCTGTAAAATGAAGAATAAGGTATAGCCAAAACCAAGCTTTAAAAGATGCCAAGCTGACCTGCCTGGTGGCAAGCCCTCAGATGAGAGGGCTCTGCAGCCTACTTCTCCTCAGCTTCAGAGAACAGAACTGTAAAAATGCCACAAGTGTAGGCAGCCATGACCTATTCTTGCTAGCAGCAAAATAATATTCAAGATCTTTTGGCAACAGATACTGACCTTAGCAAAGAAAGTATCAGTTTGTGACACAGCAGCACTTCCCTTAACATCATGGATTTGCTTTCCCTAAACTATCACAGAGGCCTGAGGTCAAAGTCCTGCATTTCAGTTACAGGCAGGCAAATCTTGTGAAGTACCATCATGGAATCCCAGACTGGTTTAGGCTGAAAGGGACCTTAAAGCCCATCTTGTTCCACCCCCTGCCTTGGGCAGGGACACCTTTCACTACAGAAGGTTGCTCCAAGCTTCATCCAACCTGGCCTTGGACACTTCCAGGGATGGGGAGTCAGGGTAAGGCTGACTGCAAATTCAAGACAGCTTTCTTCCTCGGGAGGAACTTTCTTGTACTGCTGAAGCTTGTTGTCTTTTTCATTTCATTTCCTTTTTAATGCAGATGCAATCAATGAACAATTACTGACAGTGGTGAACACCCAGTTCCGGCAACACCAGGGCTTCTTACCCTCAGGGGGTTCTCGTTGAGGTACGGGGGTTCTCCTTCCACCATCTCGATAGCCATGATGCCCAGGGACCAGATGTCCACTTTGGGGCCGTAGGCTTTCCGTGTGACCACCTCGGGAGCCATCCAGTACGGAGTGCCCACCATGGTGCTGCGCTTGCTCTGCTCGGGGGTGATCTGGGCACAGAACCCGAAGTCGGCTGCAGGACAACACGAGTTAAAGAGGTTAAACTGGTGCAGCCCAAGAAGTGGCTTTCCTAGAAGACTTCTCTATTGCTACACATACATTTCATTGAGAGCGGCTTGGGGGCAGTTTCTTCTTTCCTCCCCCACTACATTCTCCGTATTAAAAAAGCCAACGTGCAATGAAGATACAAAACCTGAAGGTGCTTAAGCAGGGCAGAATTCCGTGGAGTGAAGACAAGGCTTTTGTCCTCTGGAAATAAGAATTACCCTGTAGAAGAATGGTGTTTTGCCCAGCCCTTCCTTCAGGAGTACCAAGAATGGTAACAGCCAAAATAAGCAATCAGGCAGAACACAGGCAGGGAGTGTTCTGCGTGTGGTGCGTTACACAGCCTCAACCAGAAGGAACACATCCACAATCCATGGCTTCTGCCCTGCTGAACAGATCGTACTTGTGCAGCTACTGAGGTCGACACTTCACAGCACTTGGGCCATCTATACAGGTACTACAGCCAACAGACACGGAAACAAGGCTCCAGGGAAGTGCAGTGCTACCCCACTCAGCAGCAGGAACCTGGACAAACAAACCTTTCCACAAGGTAACTACCAAAGAGAACAACCACACTCAAGAAAACGAGAAAAGTCACCTATTCCTATAGCCTTCAGGTGCAGCAGCAATGCATGTCCCATCATGTTACTTTATCCAGCTGCAGCACTCCCACTTCCCAGGCATGTAAAGCATCAATAAGAACACAGTTAAGGCAGGAGACAGATATTACTTTATCATTGACACTAAGTTAGAGAAAGAGAGAGAGAGAGAGAGGGAGAGAAGAGAGAGAGAAATTTAAATTCCGAGGTGATTTTGGTGATTTTGTTATGCCAAAAGCAGTGCTAAGGAAAGAGCCAAGTCATGGAAGTGCCAATTTGAACCAAGAGCATTTAACTAAGAACTACCCCACCCTGACAGTCAAAATGCTGCCTTAAAAAAAAAACCCAAAACCAAACAAAAATCAAACCTATGGGAGTCACCAAGTTCCTCCTGCACTTTTTGGCCCTATCAAGTTGTCACAATCACCTCCCAGCACAGCCCATTTCCACGACCAGCCCAGGGAAGCAGCTGCAGTGTGTTCTCCTGACCTCCCAACCAGGCCTCCAGCAGCAGCCACCAGCACAGAGGAAGAAGACAGGCAGGAATCCAGTTTCACCCACTAGCAGCATGTGTAGCTGCAGTGGTGACACCTGCCTGCCACCAGACTCCCTCAGAGAAAGGGGAAGAGTTCAGAAAGAAGGTGCAGCTTCTCCCACCCTAAGCTTTTGCTAAAGCAATGTAACCACCCAGCCCCAAAAGAGCTTGTTCAGCACTAATTACACCACCTCCCCTTCATACAGGGCATTTTTGCAGCTGACTCCTGTCTCCTGTGTCTCCTTCCTCCTCATCCTCCCCCCATCTGCTGGGGTGATGATTTTGACTCAGCTGCTAACGCTGTCCTTTGGCCACCTCGCTTTGACACCTCTGTTGCAATTTTGATCCTTCTCCAGCTAACTCTTCCTGGCCACATCCTCTGCTGTACCTGTCCACTTCTCTTCAGCCTCTGAACCCACGGCTTGTGCACAGACACATCACATCCTTAAAAGAAAAAAATTCCCTGTGCAAGCCAGCAGCGCATGCCACAATGCTGGTATGCAAATCAGGCTGCTTGTAATGTTTCTTCACACTCCATCTCATCAATAAAATGAGACTGCAAACCCTCTCGAATAAGGAATATTGCTAATGCACGTTTTCATGGCACTTCAAATTCCTACTAAAAACGCTTTTTACTTCACACCTTTTTGCCTTAAGTCTTTGTTTTATGCATTGTACATTCCTACATACCAGAAAGGCAGATAATACACCTCTTTCTCCACAGTCCTGACAGCTACCAGTGCTTTCACATCATTTTTATTTACACACACCAGAAAAGGTTTTAACTGTACAAGCCCATGCATGCATAACAAAAACCTGAAAAGCAAGCAGTTTGTTTTGTCACGATTATGTTAATGAAGGTGTTACACTCCCAGTCCAAGAAAAGGCACAGGGTAAGACTAGACTGCAATAAATGACCAATAATGCCCAATTTTCTTGTTAGTGGCCTTTTAATGAATGGGGCAAAGCATTAATATCGAGTCATGGCATCCTAACAAAGCCATTGCAGTTTGCTGCAACTTTGCTCTTGCAATCATCCCCATTTTGCTTCACCGTCTGGGCCAGTTACTTCCTATTTACCAACGTATTCATGGGGCCACAGGTTTGCTTCGACATCCTTCCAGGCCAACACGTTCACAGCCCCAGGCTGAGGGCCCTCAGAGTATCAGTACCTGCTGTCTGACATGTATTTTATAACTGAATTGATTTCTATTACTCGTAGTCAATAAAAATCCACCTCAAATTTCCCTGCCAATTCTCCTTGTACCGATTTACAAACTCCGAGCCGGAGATTCCTGGAAAAGGGAAAACAGAACGTGACACAACTGTCTGCTACTCACTTAATTTCACTGATCCATCCATTCCTAACAGCACGTTGTCACTCTTTATGTCCCTGTGGATGACCTGGTTGGCATGGAGGAACTCAAGCGCTTGCAAGCACTGGACAGGAGAGAAAAAACAACATTTGGCATCCAGAAACACAACTGCTGCATGTGAACACAAATTCAATGCCATGGTCACACCCTCAGCCATCTCTGAGTGCAAGAATAGAAAGCTATTATTGAAGATAACCAGCAGAGGAAGCTCGTGGGCTAAAAAAAAAAAATCCACTCTGGATTTCAAGAGGTCAAAATTTTTTTCACCCTGGAGTTTCCCCATCTTAACAAAAGCATCCTTTAAACTCCTCATCAGCCAAGATCCTCTCAGAAATCCCTGATGTTAATTTTGGTACATCCCACAGATTCTACAGTGGAACCATAAAGGATTAAGTGAGAGCTTTTTAGGCTGAGGTCTCACCAAGAGGAATTGGTGAGGCTTCATGCCCAACATCCACACGACTTCTACAGTGAAGGCTGTAAAACATCTTCATTCTGAAAGGCATTAATACTGGTTTGCATTGTTTTCATGAAAACCTTTCACACTAAGTTTCTGCCCAAAACCATAATGAAATTTACTTTTGTTATTTGAGAATTAAAGGCAAAAGAAAAAAAAAAAAAAAGCCAGATTTTTCTCTTTCCATCTAAGCAGAACATTTGCCATTTGCAGCTTGGCACAGATGTCTCCACTGAGTTTTTTTTATCTTGGTTTGCTTTAGCAAAGCGACACTGATTTGCAAAATTAAACATATCTAAAACACTGGGCAGCAGAGTTTTGATGAAGTACAATAGTTCAGTATTTGACTTCTTCCTCAGAAAAGTTCATGACTGTCACAGCAAATAGTTACTCTTTTGGTTCTCTGCTTCCAGCTCTGGTTTCTCTGGAAACCATTCCCTGTCCATACACGTTACTGTGCAAGTTTGCTTTCCCTCCCCTCCCTTGGGGTGAATCACGAAAACACTCGTGATGCTGATGGAGTCAGATGGGCTTTTGAAAAGCCTCCGTTTCTCCTGCACAGCAGATAACACAGTTCTCCTTCTGCCATGATAAAATCAAGCCTGAGCTGGATATTGGCACTTGCTCAGGGCAGAAACCACTGATAAGCTGTGGTATCAGCTGCTTTTAACACTTTCATTTGAAATCTTACTGCAACCTCCAAGTTATTCCAACTACAACCTTCTGGAGCATTATTTTCCTGAGAAATCCATAAAGAAAGCTTAAGTGGCACAGAACTAGAGATGTCACACACTGTGGGAATTACTGAAGTGGGAAAGGGATAGTCTGCATTCAGTTCATCTTTACTTTAGTATATGTTCCTTAATGTACTCCTGTTCCAGCAGATCCACTTCCACACTGTGAGCAAACACAGTTCTCCTTCTTCCTTCTGGAAAACACTTCAGAGCTTTCAGGAGGTTTTATTTCTTTTTTTTTTTATCCTCCTTTCTACATTACCCATTCATGAATATGCAGATTTTAAAAATGTTTTTAGTGCCTCTGAATGTTCTTTGTTAGTCCAAGTTAAAAAAGTCATTCCTTCCAGCTGCTAAACTTCTCTATTGCCCCTCCCTGAACTTTATTCATATTATTCTGTTAATAATAGTCCACATTATTCATATCTTTCTGTTAACAGTGTCAGCAGGACGAGGCACCCCAGGTACCAAACCCACAGACTTAATTTGCTCCATCACCAAACATTCCCAAACACCCACCTCAAACACCACTGCAGCTCTTTTGTGTTACTGGCAAAGCCCCAGTTTTCTGAGCTAACCTAATTCTGTTATTTTCTGCAATTTTAATATTGATTTCTGCTCATACTACCATTCATTCTTTACTCAATGGCTTTACCAGTAATTGTGGCAATTAGTGCTAACCTAAAATAAAAGTTAGGGGAACAGAGAGCACCTTCATTCCTCAACCCAGCAGCTCAAGACTCACCTCTCTGCAGACAGCAGCGATCTGTGCTTCATCCATGCACGTCTCTGTGACCACATCTGTTAGAGAGCCTCCAGCCAGATACTCCATCACCACAAACAATTCATCCCCTACGAGGTAACTACAAAGAGAAAACCAAAAGCATGTCCCTGTGCCATCAGGGTGACAGTCTACAGACAGCCTCACTTGCTTCCAAGACCCTTAGGTAGAGGAAGAGCAGGTCTGTGTAAGGGAAAACCTCCTGTAACCCTTGGGATGAGCAATCAGCCAGCTGGCTGCACTTACCTGTCCAGGAAGTTGACTATGTTGGGGTTCTTTAGCTCCTTCATTACCAAGATCTCATTAATTATCAGCTCCTTCTTGGGCTGTTTCTGCAAATTGATCTGTTTAATAGCCACCTGAATAGGGCAAAATAAAACAGTGAATCTCAAACCTCAGTACCCCAAACCTTTCACTCACTCTTAATACAGTGAAAGGGCAGAAGGAATCCTGTAACAGGATTAAAGGAGTTCAGAACTGTTTGTGGCTGGCAAGTTATTTATCAGCACACAGCCTGAAAGAATGCAGCTTGATCAGCACACAACTTGCACCCATGGCCAACATCATCCCCTTGCAGCTGAAAGGATCCACCTTTCAGCTTTTGGGATCCACCCAAACCGTAAGAGGGGCCAGAACAGACAGCAAAAAACATTCAGGAGATAAAAAGATATTCACACAATTCCACATCAACAGGCCTGAAGCAGAAGAGAATCCTATAGCAACTCAGAGAGAAAATCTGAGGCTTCCAATGCAAGGTGAGGCAATTTGTTGTTCTCTGTTCTGACCAAATTGGTGTTTGGGTATAAGGAATGCTGGGACGCAGAAGGAATTCCTCTCAATGAACTACCCCAGAGAGAAAAGGGAAGATAAAGGCCCACCTTATCCAAGAAATAAGCTAACAATGACAAGTACTACAGAGTTTACAATGGAGAAGAATCTGTTAACTCCAACACTCTGAGCAGGCAGTTTGGACTTCTGGAAGACAACCTGCCCGTGACTCCAAACACAAGAACCAACATAATCCTGCAGAAATGATGGTTATTATATTGCAAAGGACATTAAAGGAAGAAATTCTTGTCACTCTGTGGCACAGAGTGAGAAAATAACTGTGACTGGAGGTAGAGCGGGTTGCTGAGGGTCTTGTGTGAGTTTGGAATGGAGACCTCAACGAGCAGATTGAGAGAGCTACAACCCCTCTTGAGCTCCTGTGTCACGCCTGATCATCCTGCCTGGGAGGGAAAACACTTCTAATATCTACCCTGAAATTCCCTTATGGCAATTTTTGTCTGTTCCCTCTGTCCTGTTGCTGTGGAGCTCTCAGGAGTGTTCCTCTTACTGATGAGCAGACCTAACTTGACCCTCAGGCATTAAGCAGAGGAAACCCAAGCACTGAATGAAGGCTGCAAGCCATCAACTGCCTGGCAAAGTGCAGAGAAGGTCAAAGAACGGCCCTGGACCCCAAAATTCACTCTGCAGTCAGTAAGAGGACATGAAATAGTGCAGTGTGGAGAGAGCAAACTAAGAGACACACACTGAGATCATGGCAAGGCTCATGTTCTATCAAGGTGTGGTGCTCCACTGCAGGACTGCTGAATGTGGTTACTGCTGAAAGGGCATTTACTTATCAGTGACCTAAGGAATGCCTACTTGTGGATATTTAAAGGAAAATTTAGGAAAGCAATAAAAGCATTAAAAGAAAATTAAGGAAATCTGAAGTTAAACAGAGACAAGTAATTCCTAAAATTTGAGTCCCAGAAGCCCTCTGGGTTGTCTCCCAAGATATGGTCACTGGATGACAAACATGCAGAGTATTCCTGATGCCATCAATTTCATTGGAGAAACCAAGGGATAAAAGCAAAGAGCAGGATATGGAGGAGACATTCTGACTACAACAGGGCATCCCTCACAGGAGACAAGCTGCTTCCCTGGAGACAGACACAGCCAAGTGTGCAAAGACTAAACAAAATTTTATTTCTGAAAGCACAAGACACCAATGCCTGCAGTTCTTGAAGGATAAGCCATTTTCCAAACTCACTTCTGGAACACCTCACTCCCTCTGCTTTTCACTGGAAAGACAAATCTCTATTTTTAGCTTTCATCATCTGATTACTGTAGAACAAGGCACACACTATTACAACTGACTATGACAAACAGATCTGAGAGGTGATAGCAGCGATGGGAGCCACTGAAGGAAACTAGTCAAATCATTCTGGCCACCTACAGAAGAACATTTATACAAAAAATGAACAGAGGAATCTTACCTCCTGCCCTGTTGCCACGTCAATAGCTGTGAAAACTGTACCTGAAGCCCTGTGAAGACAAAGAAGAACGTTACAGCATGTTGCATCTCCCTGAGTAACAACACACGTGTGAACAGCCAAGTCACAAACACAAAATTGTTTCAGTTTTCAATTCAAAATTTCCACCACGGTGAGACAACCTTCACTGTTTACTTACTTTACTGTTTGCTGCCCAGAGAGGTCATGGCTGCCCCATCCCTGGAAGTGTTCCAGGCCAGGATGGACAGGGTTTGGAGCAACCTGGGATAGTGGAAGGTGTCCCGGCCCATGGCAGGGAGTGGAACTTGAAGGGATGGGCTTTAAGGTCCCTTGCCACCCTAACCAAGGTGGGACTCTGTAATTTATCACTGCTGAATGGAGCCAACATCTCTGCCTGCACACTAAGTGGTGTGAGGCAGAGAACAGAACCCTGCTGCTAATACTGGCCCACTGGGAATGAAAGTTGGAGTCAATACTTACCCCTGCCCAATTTTTTCGTATCTGGTGTATTTTTTCTTGGGATCTCCTATGCTTACAATAGTGCCTGAAAATAAAAAAAACCCAATCAAAATGTCAATCCAATCCCACTGTTGCATAGTAGCAGGGCTGGCCTGGCCAAGACACACCGAAGAGTGGCTCAGCTCAAATAGCAAAGCTGCTGCACCAACAGCCACAGCTGCACGGGAACTAATTACCAGGGTCAAAAATCATCATTAGGATGGTTATGGAACAAGGGACAGCAGAAACTGATTTGTGTTACTATGGTTTGATTGGAGTTCAGTTGTGATAGGTGATGTGCATGTAAGATACAGACCCAAATCTGTTCTACCATTGTTTCCCACCCCAGAGGGCTCCGAGCATTACAAACCAGCCGAGCCAACACTCTCAGCTGCTGCTGGACACAAAGCAAAGGTGAGGGCAAACCTGGAATATTCCTCCCCCAGCCCTAAAGCTTCTGTCCATCCGAAATGAAGGCACCTACGTAGTTTTTCCATGATGTCTTCATCTGACATCTTGGTTTTCTTTTTCTGCTTGTCCCCCGCTTTTGAGGCGCTGTCGGCGCAGGTGTCGCCGGCTGGGGCAGGGATGGGGTCAATGACAGAGCGGGTGTAAATCTGTAAGGGAGACCAGAGACCTGAGCGCCTGCTCTGCCACCCCTGACCTTCAGCTGAAACCCACCCACAGCTCTGCAGAGATCCCCAAGCACCGTTTTGTAACAGCTATGAGGCAGAAATGAGACCTGAGACATGTTAAAGTTCCATAAATCGAGATGCTGGCAACATTACTGACCTCTGAAAGAGACCCAGGCACCTCCCGAACAGAGTGGATGCCAGCACATTCCACAGTGGGTTTCTCAGTTTTTTATCTGCTTATTCTTTATAACCCATACTAGTTATCAGAGCAGAAACCACTATTTAATACTGAGATCAACTTCTACTAAGATCTAAAGGAAAAAGATTCGTGATTGCCGTGAAAAGAAGGATGTGATTCTAAATTATTCCCCAGTTGTCCCCAGTTTAAGGTTTTTTTTGAGGGATTTAATTTCTTGGAGCTTTATTTAATTTCCTCCTGAGCTGTTCACAGACATACACAGCTACTGTAGAAATATCCAGCTGTGGACCTCTCACCTTTTATATGTCTAAATCCCAAGAGTGGGAAATTATAAAGCAATATCCCTAGACAAATAAACATAATTCACATGTGCACTCCTGGAAGAGGTGGGCAACAGAGGAGGCAAAGTATACAGCTCCCAGAGCCAAAAAAAGGAGCTGGAGTTAAGTGGGATCCCTGGGACACCATTACCAGGGTGTGTAGGTGAGGGCTTCTCAAGCATTTCACTGTTCCTGCAGTGCTGATGATTTTGTGAGTGAAATAAGCTTTCAAATCTAAAATCTGCATTGGTTGGGGTTTAGGTGGTGTACCTGGAGAGGCTACCACACTGCAATCCAACCAAATATAGGAAATTTTATATATAAATTATATTTGTATATTACACCTGTAGCACTGTGCTGTGCAATGTTACACACACTGCTTGCAGGTTTTATTTAGGAATAAAAAGCCTCCTCCTCACATGCTGGGTTGAAGGGTAAGCATAACTGGATGTCCTCCACACAAGCTGACAAAGAAATCGACACATTTCAATGATCTGAAGGTCTTTTCCAACCTAAATGATCCTGTGGTTCTATTAACTACAGGATTTCTAATCCAACTGATATTCAGAAATCAGGTATTTTCTTAGCAAATTCAAAAACCAGAACTTTTCCCTAAAAACTTACAGCAGCTTCTTGCCCCAGTGAAACACTCCCCTAAAAAGCAGAAGTTCTGCAATGCTGAGAAATGCAGGTCTGTCAGTTTTCACAGCTGCTCACCGATTTTGTGTGATCTGGCCGCGGAGCAATCACAGGAGGAGGAGCCTCTTCATCATCCTCATCATCATCTGCCACAGCTGTTGATGGTTCTGAACCTTTGGCATTGGTCTGCATTTTTACCAAAGTTTAAAAAAGACAGATAAACAAACTCTCTCTCCCACAGTATTAAAGACTTCACGTTTTTTTCTTCACACTAAGATAAAAGAATTCTTACTGAGGTCAAAAGAAAATAACTCAAACCACTCAGCCTAACCTTAAGTTATTACATTTTATTATGAGACACAAATACTGTTGTTGCAGTGAAATATGCCATTGACCAGCCAAATTTATGTTCTTATTCCACGAAAAAAATTTCTAATTTTTATACTTTATACAGTTTAATACTTGAAGATTTGGGATATAACAAGTACAGAAAACCTGAACTTGTGTGCACCACAGAATATCCAAGTAATAGTAAACACACTCACCGTTGGTGTTCCTGAAGGGAAACCGTCTTTTTCTGGACAGGACAAATAGCAGAATACATAAAATCATCAGAAAAAAAAATAAGAAAAAATTGAACTTTGTAGATTACAGGGTAAAAATATTCCAAAGCCTTATTGCTAAGGTACTTTCAGGAAGAATTTGTAAGAAAAGTAGGTGAAACTGCACCTGTTTGTGGGACAGCCCCCCAACACAGGCCCCCATCCAGGAGTCACAAATTGTTCTGCATGGCTGATGTCACCAGCTGGTGACATCAAGTTCAGAGACAGCTGTGAGGAGCAAGGTCTCCAGCACAAAACCAGTCCATCCCAGTCCCAGAGCCTCAGCTTGATAAACACAGCCCCCATTCAAGTTCATTTTGGCTGCTATTCTGAATGATCCAGTTCCCTTTCTTCCCCTCTCCACTTAAAACAGGAAATTAACTGGACAACGCCAGTTTCCAGTCAGTTTTAAATCCATCTTTGTATACTTGTGCCTCATTGAAATGCACCTTGATTTCAGCACTTGAGTCTGATTTATTGTTCTTACAGAGAGGAAGACTGTGCTCCAAATACCCAGCTCCAGTGTCCTGCACACTTGGCTCTCACCTGGAGCAGAAAAACTCAGATATTTCTGTTTTGCTGTGTCTTTGGAGTCGTAGAATTTCAGCACATCTAGTACCGCCTGGGGGTTTTTCTTCTGTTCTAGCTTGGTGATATTTGAGGTCTGAAGCAACCGAGCCCATTGTTCTGGCATTCCCTGAAAAAAACCGGGGGATTTTAAGCATTCTTTTTGTATTTTAAAGGTTTTTCAAAAGCAAAACAAATTTCTTCCCTCTATAAAGGCGTAACATGCACAGCCTTAAGCACACAAGCAAGGAGGATGGGGAGCCAAAGGTGAGAACACAGATCACAGTGCTGACACAACTCTCCAGGTGTGCTGGGCCAGATGTGAGCAGTGGGAATACAGAAACACTCAGCAGATCCAGTGCTACCCACTAAAGACAGCAAACTGAAGAGGGTTTGTCAGGAAGGGCTCTCCCAGGTGACACAAAGCATCAGATGTGACACTGGCACTGCAGAAGCACTAACAGGTCACAGTGTGCTGGACAAACACACAGGAAAAACAGTTCTTTGGTAGAAACAAAGACTAACTTGCACTTTATTCTAAAGCTCTGCCTTGGCTTCACTGCAGCACTGACCCGTGGTGTTTCCTGAGCTGCTCCAAGGCAGGAATACTCACAGTGAACTCTCCAGTAACAGCATCAAAGCCAACATGGATGGTATGTTCAAAATCTGATGGTGGGGAGATTTCTGGCCTTTCCTTTTCCTTCTTCTTGCTTCCTGAAAAAGACATTCAAAGATCTCAATGTTAGAAAGAAATTCTTCCCTGTGAGGGAGGTGAGGCCCTGGCACAGGGTGCCCAGCGGAGCTGTGGCTGCCCCTGCATCCCTGGAAGTGTCCAAGGCCAGGCTGGACAGGGCTTGGAGCAGCCTGGGACAGTGGAAGGTGTCCCTGCCCATGGCAGGAATGGGCTTTAAGGTCCCTTCCAACCCCAGCCATGCTGGGATTCTGTGATTCCAAGAACTAACACCTTGTTCCATTCAAGTAATTTATACTATGGCAGCTAGAAAATAAAGAGATTAGGAACACCAGAGTGCTCTGTTGAGCACATGAAATCTAAACATATTAAATGTTTACAATGCAAAGAAGGACATTTTAATATAGATTAAGAACAGCAGAAAAGACAACTTCATTTCAACCTCAAGTTCACCCTAAAGACACTTAAAACTCAGTTGCCTCACTGCTTCAATTCCAGGTAATTAATGCAAAGTAGGACTTCCTGTGATAAAGATAAGAGTTTATAGCCTCAGAGCAATTACCTAATTTAAATTAAAAGGGGGGGGGGAAGCAGAATAAGTACCAGAAGCAGGAACAGATAATTAGAAGGACCATGTGCACAATCCAACCTAGATTCAATTGAATTTTCAAGATATTTTCTAACACCTGGGGCTTCGGATTTTTGTTTGCTTGTTTTGGGAGTTTTCAGGGGGCGGCTCGGGGGCTTGTTTTTAAATTTTTATTTTATTTTTCCGCTTTGTTTCTAAATTCACCTTCAAAGTCCTCTTGTTTCAGTACGGAAAAGGCAGGTAAACCAGCACCCTCTTGGTTACTACACAGCAAGCAAAGATGGTGCTACTCGGAGCCAGGAATCCGTCTGAAATCCCCTCACGCCGGCGGGAAGGGAAGGGAAGGACGGGGAGCGAGGACAATACTCCCGAACGAAAAGCCATGTGGGCTGCCTCCAGCTGAACAATGCCGTGGAAAGACACGGCTGTTATAAACAGGATATCTTTAATATGGCTGCACAGGGCAGAGCCAAAAAGCACACGGGCTGTCGGATGTTTCGTTAGCAGTGCTTGGTCACAGCACGGGAGAAACTGGCTGCTGTGAAAACCAAGGAAAGCACCAGTTCTGCCCTATTTCTTGCAGGTTTTTATGTGGAAGCAAAGGGGGACATATATATATGTATATATATATATAAAAAGTTGTATTCCTCAGGAAGGCTCCTGTTTGGGAGCGCTTGACGCACAGCGAACAGGAGCTGGTGCTCGAGCCCTCCAGCATGTGCTGGGTAAATAAACCCACTCCTTCCAAAAATACACAGATCCCGTGAGTAGGCAAGGCAAGGAGACTAAAACCTATTGCTCTGCCCACAGGAACAGCAGAGCAGCACTTCAAACAAACAGCCCCAGCCAGAGGCAAGCCCGGTGAGTCATGAGCTGGCAGGACATCCTCAGGCTCCGAGAACAAGGCCACGGCGAGGCCACGCTGCCTCCCAGCCCCTGGCTCGGGATGGAGACAGGAATCCCTTCAGTGAAGGGCAGTGCTCCTTTCAAACTGCACGTGGTGGTCTTCCTACTGACGTGGGTGAGCCCTAAAGAGCAAAGTCTGTACGGAGAACATGAGAAGCTATGTGAGAAGAGACTCCAGCCCTCTGAGGGGGCTGAATGTGGCAGATCTGGGTGCTGTCAGCTCAGTGCAGTGCAACGTGTCTGGAGGAAGTTCTGCCTCAGCCCTTCAGTCCTGCAGAAATGGGGGTTTTTTGCCATTTTATTATTGGTCATGTGACCCAGAATTCAGCCCTTGGCCCTGCAGAGACAGCAGCATAGTCACCCTGTTCCCAAGAGGGGAAGACACACAGGTCCTTTGGAAGGATTTGGTGAGCTGGAGAAATGCTCTGTCTGATTAAGAAGGTGCCTCAAGTACAACCAGACTCTTTTTCAAATGAAGCCACAGGCCCTCAGCAAGGTGTCAGCCTTGGTACTTCCCAGGGCAAACCCATCCTCAGGCTGCCCTCGCTTCCCACCAGCCAAATTCCACACAGAAGGCAAGAAACACAGCTGTTTCCCAACATCTGGAGGTAGCAGGCAGCTGACTCCAGATGTGCACCTGAGTTGCTGAGCCCCAGCTGAAACCACACCGAAATGTGCCCCGAGCACGTGACATGCAGGATCTGGGTGATGCCCTCAGCACCTCCTTCAATCCTTTCTGCCCTAAGACAAACATTTCTGGTTTTAGGGGACTATTTTAAAGCTTTCCAAAACCGCACAGAGGTTCCTCTGACTTCAGAAGTCAAGCCAAGAAAATTCATGGCAATAAAGTCCTCTAGTAAGAAGATGAATATCACTTCATTTATCCTAAACAATGGAACCAGGAGGGAAAAACCCTCCATGACTGGTGATTAAATAATCCCTTCAAACCCTTAGGATTATTTCAGCACAGAACTAGCTCAGACTTGGGACAGAAACTGTGTGATTGCTAAACCTCTTCATCTGCAAGTCCCCCAAAGCACAAGAACCTCCCAAGGGAGGATCTGGGAGCAGACGAGGCTGGCCAGGAGGGACCTTGCAAAATCGTATGAACAGAGATGTGCAGACAAAGCCAAACAACATTTCTGGACAATGGCAAGGATTTTTTCATCTTCTGAAAAGGAAAACTGAACATTTTTGTACTGATTTGTTAACTTACGTGCTGCCTGGAGACATTTTTCCCACGACAAAACTTCTACCCCAGATTGACAAATTATTTTGCATCTAGTCCCCACGTATTTTTTAAATCTGAGCAGGAAGTTAGTATTTCTGTAAAGCTTCCCAGCAGCTGAATTTAAAGGAAAAAAAGGATTTAAATGGGCATTTCTGGGGAGGGTGCGTCCCAGCCATGCTAATGAACAAAACAACTAACATCTGACTATTGTGTGAGTGCCAGAAAAAAACTGTGCCCACTTCTGTTCTGCTCACATTTGACAGCCCGTTTTGCAGACTTGAGGGCCAAAATCCTTTCTTTGGATATTCACATTAGCCTTGCTGCAGCTCATCCAATAGAAAAGTTTCTTCCAAATTAAAAAAATATAACTTTCAGATAGTTTGTGTAAGTTAGGTAATTCCATTTCCAATTTTCCTAATATCTTGCCATGCAGGAAAGCCTGCTTTTTTTCAGGACATTACTTGAATTACTTTTTAACATCTAGAAAACACAAACTGACACCCATTTCCTCTAAAATGTACTTTTCTCAGCAGAAATTGTTTATTCTATTTTTAATTCACAACATTAAGTATCAGAAGGTAGATGCTAAGCAAATATGCAGATTAATTTCCCTAAATTTGGTACATGTTACTATCTAGAGTGGCCTGAATAAGCATCAAAGGACTCCAAAGAAACTTGAGATGAGCCAGTACAACTTTAGATGATTCTTCAGCCACCTCCCCATTCCAGCAACGAACAAACCCACCATCAAAATGAAAAGAGAAAATGTCCATGGAGAAAAAAGGTGTCATGGAATGTCCCAAAGCTCCCCAGCTGTATTTGCACCCACTTGCACTCCTAATTCATTTGTTACTAATTCAGAGCAAGGAAAGCCTTCCTTCACATGGGGTTTATGTTCTACTTCATTATATCCCTGTCTGTAAAAGGGCTCAAATGCTCTGATGAACCAGCAATGCAACAGCATAGAGACCATCCCAGCTCCTGAACTCTCCTCCTTGCCTGAAAATGGACAGATTTGATCCTTCCATGAGATTTCCTCGCAGAACTCACCGTGACAAATTCTGGGTATTTCCTTGTGGCACCAACAACAAAATGGTGAAACACCCATTTCTGCAGGATTGAAGGGCTAGGCCAGAACCTCCTCCAGGCATCCGGCACTGCACCGAGCTGACAGCACCCAGACCTGCCACCTTCAGCACCCAAATTCAGCACCCTCAGAGGGCTGGAGTCTCTCTCGGGGTGCTGCCACCAACCTGTAGTAGATTCTCATGTTCTCCTTCCAGGCTCTGGTCTTTAGGGCTCACCCATGTCAGCAGAAAGACCACCACTGCTACTGCCATAGGCCAGCCACAGACAGGCTATTTCATAATAAATGACCTCGTGAAGTAACTATTCTGCCTCCCAAAGTGACACTGGCCAAATCCTTCCATCCTCCAAAAAGGGAAACACACCTACTGCTGAGAGCAGAAAGCCAGATCTCAGGAACACAGGGAAGCCTGTCTCTCTGGGTTTGATCTCCAGGCAGAGGCACGGCTGCAGAGCTGCTCACACAGCCGAGCGAGAGCGAAAACCAGCCCTGGGCAAAACACTCAGCCAAGAGAATAATCTACCAGAGGAGCAAAATCTCTTCAAACAACCAAACCTGTGTCAGCATGACTGAACCAGTCCTGCCCAGCACACCAGCAGCGAGGCACAGGGAGCCAAGAGCACAACTAGAAAGGCATCAAGAACAGCAGGGTCTTCTCCAAGGTGCATATTAAAAGCAATGTTAACTAGTAGATTAATAAAATGCTTAGCAGATTCAGGTCAGGCTTAAGTTCCTGTGCAGTTTTACCATCTCAGATGTCAGAAGGTATTTCTATCTATGCCCTGTTTTGTTGTATGTGGACATACATTCTGGAGAGCCAGGATGAATGGCTTTACTGCTGTACATGAATTCCCCATACAGAAAAGAGGACAAACAACACACAAATACAGTCTTGTATTCATTGAAACAATTTTCTTCTTGGAAATAATCTTTTTTACAGCAACCCATGTTTATCTCCACTAGCAATCAATCCTAACAGTGCAGTTCCACAGACAAAAAGATGTAACTTCTCTGAGTTTTCCCTCATGCAACTGCACCTTCACCACTATTTCTTTACTGACTTTTTTTCTCCTCAAGGTGCCACATAAATGATCATCAACATGAAGTAACCTCCAAACCAGCCGCGTGCCCAGTTTAAACTAGAAATCTGCATTCAAGTGGCATGATCCCCAGGAATGCCAAACACTGATTAGGGTTGTTTGGAAATGCATTACTCCAAACTGGGCAGCAAATAGGGGGTGGTTTTCCAATCCCCTACACTTGGACAGGTTGGACTGTGATGTCTAAAGCACTACACCAAAACTGACAAGGAGAGTAAAGGAATACAAGTGGCAAAAAGGAGGCGCCTTACCTTTTTCATTGCTATAGAATATGGAGATGATTTTATGCCTGGGTTTCCTCTCTTCTGGGACAGAGGGCAGGGGTTTCAAGCTGTGGTTGGTCGCCAACTGATCTTTGCCCCCTGCACTGAAGATAGCGCTGCTCATCCGGACGGGAGGGGCGGGGGGCTTGTCTTCCAGTTCTCCGTTGTCAGACATGGTTCTCAATAGCTAGGGGAAGCCCTGGAAGAGAAATGGGATTTGAACGCAGGAGAAGAGCGTGGAATACATGAGCGCACCATTCCTTCTGCTGGCAGAGGGGAAGGAGGCGTGAATTCAACTCTGAGGAACGCAGACACTGACGCCTCCACCAAAGGAAGCAAATCCCTTCCTCATTCCCACTTCTGGGCCACCCATTCATTTGTGCCAGCAGCAGCATTTGTGGGATGGAGCGACAAACATTTCCAGTGATAAAAGTAATCCAGACCAAATAAACGATTCCCAGATCTGGTTCTCTGTTCACACAAAGGGCCTAAGTACAACATCCTCTGGGGGTAGCTCTAGTCCAAAAAGCTTCATGCTCTAGTACCAAACAGCTTTAAAAGCCTTACATGCTTTCCTTCTTGTCATTTATCAGACAAGATCTTGGGGACGAAGGAACAGCTTATGTTTGTAAGCCATAACTCAGCACACCATCCACATGAAGTCGCGCTCAGAACCTCCCCACCCAAATCACGCAGCCTACGTTAAAGAGCACAGCCCTGAGAGCCACAGGATGCACTCCACTTCTGAATGAGGCTTGCCTTGCTTCCCCACTTGGTGCCAAACTTTCTCCACTTGCAGAAAATAACATAGTATCACCACAATCCTCTCTGAATCCTCAACAAAAACACGAGCGAGAACACGGACAAAGAGCTGCTAGAGCTACAACCACAGCACAATAAAACATCTACGTGACACATTCCCCATTCAAAAGGATCTCTGCTAGCATTTCCTCTCCCTCCTTGTAGTACTTCGGAGATGTTTCTCTGATCACCAGGAAACAGGCTGCCTCCCTGCTACAGAGTAAAGAGCACCAAGAAAGATGTACAGAAACTACCTGTCAATCACAGGTCATAAACAGTTCCAAATGTACCCTCAGATGATAAGCTACCTCTTTGGAACAGGAGCCAACACATCTGTGTTGACCTCCTTCTCCTCTCACAACAGTTTGGGAAATGAATGGCCTCCTGGTGCCCACCAGCTTCCCATCCCATCTCAAGGCACGTCTCACTTCTTCAGTGACATTCACAAGAGCCACGACAAGGAGTGCAATCCCCTCTCAATTACTGTGCTCTCAACAACACAACACCTGCATCCTGCCCAGCAGCAGAACTAAAACACCGTGGGCTGTCATTCCCTCCCTGGCATTTCACAGGGTGGGCGAACGCTGCCAAACCCCAACAGAAGGACGCAAGTCAGGCCAGCAGCCTGGACTGGAGCAGCACTCTGGTTTATGTTGTGAAGCTCAAGGGAGATTAATATTAATTTTCCCTATAAATGCCCATGAAAGAACGTAATTTCTGTGAAACACCATCAGAGGCACAAGCAGCACAACGTTCTGGCAGTGCAGTAGAAAGTGGACATGTGCTGGCTGCTCCATGACTTGGAGGCCAGGAGGAAGAGCACTCCAAGCCGTGCAGTGCCCACCCCACACAGCCCTGCCTTGGAGCTCTTCTCTGGTGACAGAATTAGAAACAGACCTGCCACCTGAACGTGGCTGCAGGGAGGCACCTGTGCATCAGGCAGTGATTCCCAACACTCTTCAAAATCCACTTCCTGATTGCTCCTCCAGATGTTGCAAGTTATCTGCAAGATTGTCTTGGTTTCCAATACCTGCACCGTAATATGGGGTACAAAATTAAGCATCCTGCAACCCAACAGCAGACCTGAGCAGCCAACCCACAGGGATTTTAATTCCAAATGCTTCCCTTACAGGACATTGCAGCAAGTACATGCCACCCACTTGAGATGTAAAAATCAAATAAGGTATTCGCCTTATAAACACATATATACAATAGATCCACCACATCAAAATGATACACTCATATATGTGTATATATTTCTATACATGTATATTCATGTGTACAGATAAATACTGAAGTTGGGTTTGTAGTGACAATCTATGTCCCTTCTGTTGATCAAACCTCAGAAAAGAGGTGGATATAGGGTCCTTAGGTATCCAAATGGGGACAGACAGGTAAAACAAAACATTCCTTCTTTGCAACAAATGCAGTCAGACAGCTAAATAAATCATAGCAGGTAAATAAGTGCATCACATAACTTGAATGCCAAAATGGTACACTGTGCAAAGAAAGCAGCATCATGAGTAGCCTTTTGTGTTTTTCTACAGCAAACCCTATTACTTCCTCCACCTGTGCAGTTTTTCTGAGCTGTCTGATAAGAGCAAGAGCAGGATGTAAGGACAAACAACTCACCTGCATCTGAAACTGGACAAAACCAGACTTGGCCTCTGAACCCACAGTAATTCCCCACACACTCCCTTAGAGAGGCCAGTCACTAAATTAACAACGCTGTCACGTGGTATTCAGGCTACAGATTTAAAAAATAAAAGAAAAAAAACCCCACAAACACACCAAAAAAACCAACCATCTGCACTTCTGCTGATGTAATTTTAAAATAAAATTCTCACTCTAGTAAAAATCCTTCATTTTCAGTGACAGAAGCAGCTCATCACATACTCAGTCTTGATCCAAAACAAATTACTCCTTAGTATCTTGTGTGCTCAAGAGAAGAGACTGCGAAGTAACAAGTTGGAAGGAAGGATATGGAAATTCAAATCTATTTCAAAAGAAAAACCAGGCACTTCAAGGAACTGGAGTACAACAGATGCTGGTGCAGCAGCATCTGAGCAGAACCCTCAGAGCTGCAGCTCTGATCAGCTGCTGTCTGTTCAAAGTGTTCACAGAGATCCTTGACCTCGCTCAAAGTACAGCCCCGGAGCTCCACAGCAGGAAAACAACCCATGGGGCTGGTGGAACAAACCGGAGTGACAGAAGGAGCTCAGGCATCAGCTTCCAACCTCGGGGACTGGCTCCAGCACCAAAATCCTTCCACTTCATTAAATCTGTGGTCCAGGAAAACCTCAGCTTTAAGGAAAAATTTAAACCGTGATTTATTTAATAACACATGGTAGAATTTCTGAGTGGCTGTTTCAAAGATCACTTTTAAAGTAAAGTGCTGAATTCAAACCCAGTTTGCACAAAGGCCCATTTCAAAGCACGGCAGCTTTGGATTCATCATTTAAATAAATGACAACAGCTCCACTCACGCCAAGCACGTCACGAAGCACAAGTTCCGATCCCTCAGTCATCACTGGAAGTGAAAAATCAATCATTTTGTCCAGGTTCAAATCCAAATAGCTCTCTTTCTTCTGCACTCAGCTGAAGAACAGTTCCCCTCTCCTTTATCCTTACCCTGCCTTCATCATGCAAGGAAAGTTTCCACGGCATCAGGAAGTATTTAGAAGTGGCTACCAAGGTCTGGCATTATGGGCAATGAGGGGAGCAGGGAGTTTAGAAAAGGAAAAAAAAGTTTTAAAAAGAAGAGTGCAAATACCCCCCCCCAGCCCCCCGAAGCTCTGTTTCTGCTCTCTCAGCCCCCAAAGAGGAGAAGGAGCCTGTTCAAATCACAGCAGCCAGATGGAATCACTCCTGCACCATCACCCACGTGCCTGCCCTGCTGATTCATTCCTTGTGCGGGGAATTGCAAAGACATGGGGAATTTTTTTCCAGTGTCTGCCAGGAGTCTGTAACCCAGCAAAGGGGATGTCAGGTTCATATTTCTCTGACACAATCACACGACACAAGTAATGGTGGGGTTGTTTTAGCTTGGCTGAAAGACATTTACTAAAATAGTTAACTTGAGTTTGAGCAGTCTCACAAAAGTATGCTGAAGGTAATACATGGAAGAGGGATTCACTTTCATCTTGGCCAGTGAAGGAAATACCAGTGATAATAATGTATTCAGGCACATCAGCAGCTCCCCCACAATCACTACTCACACTACACTCAACACAAGAACTAGAAAGCAATGGATTGAACCACAGAGATGAGCTGAGAAGCTGCAAGTAATACTTAACTACAGCCTTCAGACAGATTCAGTCCCACCACAGGACACAACTGCAGCCCATTACACTCCCAAAAACACAGACACAAAAAGAGCTAAAAGCTTTTCTCCCCACAGTTCTGCTGCTTAACCCACAAAACACATTCACAGGTGCCAGTGCTGATAACCACAGACCTCTGATTCTCAGTCCTCATCCCCATGACACTCCTCCCACTTGCTGTCCCCTCCTTTTGACAAAGGTTTCCTGCCCTGCACTGGGGCAGTGAAAATTCAGCGCTCTCTCCATCCTACACAGCCAAAGAACAAATGTGCTCTTCTGAAGAGGCAGCAGCAAGTGTCCAGCAGGGTCTGGGTGTCCTAAATCCCTCACCACCAACGCTGGAGCCAGGTTCCTCACAACTGCAACTCCTCTCTCCCACCACATCATTTAGCTTGGAAATGATCTCTCAGATCATTGAGTCCAATAGTTAACTCAGCACCATTAACCTTTCCACCTTTGCCCAGAGAGGCTGAGGCAAGACACGCACAGGGAGCTCCCTGGGTAGCTTAACCCACCTCCTGTCCCTCCCAGCCCCTGAAGAGACCTGCCCACCATGTTCACGTGAGTTTCATTTTTACAACCTACATCCTGCTGCTCACTGTCTTTCCTCTTTGGGGGTGGAAAGGGCCCAAGAACCCACGGTCATAGCCAGGTCACAGGGGAGACACAGCCGTTCCTGTCACTGCCCCTGGTGGGAAAACACCCAGAGAAACGTAACCCCGCCAGCGAGTAAAAGCTGAAGTGAGGACCGGGCAGTGCTTTCAGAAAGCTGACAAACACGCTGCTGCAGCACGTCAGTCCAAACGCTTTGCCTTTGACTTGCCCTTTTTTGTTGTTTGTCCCCCCCCCCCAGTTCCCCTTGTGTGAGCATAAAGCTGGGCTGCTTCCTGAAGGACTTCCTAAGCACGGCTCTGGTGCCGGCCCCGGCCGCCTCGTGACAGGGATGGAGCCTGACACGCACTCCCAGCCCAGCCGAAGCTCTGTGCTGCTGTTCAGCTCCTCTGGCTTCTACTAAAGGACAAATGTTTCTCCTCTCAAACTTGTCTGCAGACAAGGAAAGGAAATAAAAGGGAAAAAAGAAATAAAAGGATGAAAGGAAATAAAATAAAATAAAATAAAATAAAATAAAATCATTCTGCTATCTGCTACAGTGCACACTCACATTTTCCCTGGAGCACTTGTATTTGAGCACATTCAGTTTTAAATCTGGATTGTACTGCACAAACACGAGCCTCATAAAACCCTGAGCAGGGGTAGGAAGATGGTGCCATATGTCAAACCAAACAGCTGATGTAGGAAGTTCTCACATCACCATGACCTGAATTTGTCTTCTTAAGATGTTCAAATTAATGTATATGAGCAGTCTAGGCTGCACCTGTATTTCACTGCCTGGGATGTGATTCAAAACTATGTTGGATTACTGCTTGGAAAAAGAAACCAAAACAAAACACATCAAGCTCAGAGCTGCTTGATAACGTGTCCCTAAATTCCTGTTCCTGGCACACAATGCTGTGCTTTACACTGCCATTGATCTCTGAGAAGCCAGACCTGAATCAGTGAAATACATCAAATAAATCTGTGACAGGAGCCTCAGAGAGCTGCAAACTGAACTCAGCTCCTCACTGCACGTAAAAATTACTGAGCTCATTTACTATCAGCAGCCCAACACAGAAGGAACAGCATCAACATCACATTTAAGTCCATTTGGCAGGGCTGACCAAAAAGGAGGAGTAACAAATTGGAGGCCAGCAAGGCATTAAGAAACACAGCCACTTTGCTTTTTTGATGTGCCACTACAGCTGCAGGATGCTTTTGGGACAACACCTGAACTACAAAACACTTGGGCCACAGCCACAGCTTGAAGGCAACACGGCAAAACTGTCTGTGGTCTGACAGAAGGAACTGAAGAAAAGAGAACAGGCCAAAAATGCAGGAAGGGCTGCTGGTGGGTGCAGTCCCTGCAGAGGACAGCAGGGTTGAGAAGAGTGAGTTACCACTGCAGCATCTCCAGGCAGCAGCTTCACCACTTCCTGCAGGGGCCTTACGGGGCCACTGGCAACACTTGGCACTGCATCCGGGACAGCCGGGGCCAGAGCAGAGGAAAAGAGCGAAGGACACGTCCGGGAAACAAATCTCCAAGGCAGAAGGTGTCACGGGAAAAAGAGCACAGAGCCAGTAAGAACAATACAAGAGCTAGCAGTGTGTGATGCTGCAAGAAAAGAGTGCTGTGACAAGGCTAGATTTAAGACAGTCATGTCCCACTCTGGCTTGATATTATAAAAATCCTTGCTGAAAATGCCTGGAGAGTCATTCCCATTGCCCCCAGGCCTCCCGGGGGTTTGGTAGTTTGTTTATACACA
Organism: Machaerirhynchus nigripectus; assembly: GCA_013397975.1. Taxonomy (NCBI): domain Eukaryota; kingdom Metazoa; phylum Chordata; class Aves; order Passeriformes; family Dicruridae; genus Machaerirhynchus; species Machaerirhynchus nigripectus. Next base: position 264,644 of record VZRQ01005231.1, on the reverse strand, counting down.
GCCTCCCCACACCACCACCTCTTAATACCTGAAAATCACCACAGTGGAAGAGATGAGACTTGATGCTTCATTATTCTGGAAAAGAGGTGCAGTTTTTAAGTGGAGATTGGAGGGCTGTTCATGTCATCAGATACTCGATTTTCTTAGATCAAACAGATTTTGGAGTCCAAAAGCAGAATGAAAAGTCTCCATGGGTATTCTTCTCTTCTCCCTGCCCCCCTCCTTTTTTTTTTTCAAAGGCTCCTGTTGAGCAATAGATTTCCTGTGATTAGCTCACTTAGTGCTGATTATAGCTCACTTCCTCCCAGGGATTAGCAGAAAGCAGCTTTCTGACAAGTTTTTATTCAGATGGTGCTACCTAGCCACAGCTTCCTGCCCCATCACTAACAGCCTCTTAGTTCAGCAGCTCAACAGCTTGAAATTATTTCACTGCTGCAGAGAAATTCACAAAACCAGCACATCTCAGACTGTCTTCTCCATGAAAAACAAAACAAGTCTTTTGGGACGCCTAGCTTTCCAACTCGAAGCATTTGGATCCACAAGATTTATTTAATCAGATCCAAAAAGGAGTTTTTTGGAACAGAATGAGACTACCTTCAGAGACTGAAAATACTTATCTCATCATTTCAACTGAGAAAACTGCGCAAAAAAACCCAGCGGTGGCAGACAAAGAATTGCTTTCTTTCAGACTTGGCAAATGTAGCCCCAGATCTTCTGCCTGCCAAGAGAGGACTCGTGCAAAAGCACGGACAAGAGTAACTGTGGTAGTGGCCAGGAAGAGCCAGCAGGATTATCTGTTCCACCTACGGTTACTGGAAACACCTGCGGATGCTCCAACGCAACACGCGGCGCTCGGAGCCACCCCACCTCTGGAAAGGCAGGTACCAACCTCCCCAGGACCTGCTGGAACCTCTCCTTCCAGCTTTGGGGGGTCTCAGAAAAGAGGATTTGGTCAATGCCGAACCACAAACCCGCGAAAACCAAGTTATTTTTATACAGCTTTTCTTTATGGGGAGCGCAGAGGAACCTAGGCTAGCCTAGAATACTCCAAACAAGCTCAGATTCCCTAATTTACCACCACAAACAGGCAAGGTACTCGCCCTTCAAACAATGCAGTTGAGAGAACAGCTGAAAAAAAACCCAGAAATAAAAAAGATCTGAGCCCAGTTTGTCATTAAGATTTACAAAGGGACACAGCAACCAAAGCAACCACCACAAAGTTTATAAGCAGGTCAGGTCCCTCCTTATCATCCTGCCCTTACTGCTACAGGTGGCAGAGGAAACACATAATATTCCCACTCTTAACGAGGGTGTGGGAGAACCTCAGCCTGATTTGGCAAAATCAGACTGGGATGATACACAGAACATACCCAGCGAAACTCTTTCCAATTTGTCTTTTTGCGGCCCCTTAATTGCCTTACAATTTTTGCTGAGTCACACAAATAAAAGGGAAACACAGCACAAATAACTGCTGTTTGATTGCCAAGTCATAAAGAGATTCAGGGGAAAAAAGAAGATAAAAATCACAGTTGACTGGAAGGAATTAAAAAGCAGAGAGGAAATCAGCACAGAAAAAGGAATAGCCAAAACTGTACTAGATGTGCTTACCATGAACCGAGTTACACAAGACAAATATCCTATTGAGGGGTATTTGAAAGGGTTCCTAAGGCTCCCTAAAGGAAAATATCCTTCAAAGCCATTGCCAATGTCCATTACAACCTGGAGCAATTATTGACTCCATAAGGCACTGAGCAGACATACCAAGTCTTGCACTGAAAATGAGCAACCGGGCCGCAAAAATGTCATTTTTGAAACCTCAGTCTTTTGAGGAAGATTGTGACTGAAAAAAAATCAACAGGGAAAATCTGAGTAGGCCTAGACTACTGCCAAGATGTGCACGAGTCCTGGTAAAAGCCCATTAGTAACAGAAAATTTAAGCAAATTAACGATATTTGGCTCACTGAATACTGGGGCCACCTGTAAGTTGTGATTCATCTGCACTTTGTCCCTTGAAGCTTGCAGAGCACTCATCGCCCACCCGAGCCGTCACTTCTGCTTCGTGAAATAAATGTGGCTCCGCTCAACTGTGGTGGCATTTTACCACCAGCAAACCAGGAACCTCTTCTCTGCTTTGTCGCCTCTGAACACCTCAAACACCACAGGTGACAGTACTGGATGGGCCTCAGAAGTGACTTCCTAACTGCCTTGGTTTCCCATTTCCCCTACGTTTGGCAGGAAAACTCACTCTGGAAGGCAGCTGATGACAGCAGCACACAGAAACGAGGCAGAGGGATGAGCTGATGGACACAGATGCCCATTCCCATCTTTCTCTGAGGCAACCCTTGCAGGAACGCAGAGGCCTAAGAAGCGTGGTGGATGAGGAATGAAATCCAAAGGGATCCAAGGGATCCATTCCCACCCTCTGCCGTGGGGCTGGGGAGTTGCCGCCTACCCACCGAATTCAGGCCACGCTCCGCTTTATCCAGCCCGCAGCCAGAGTTTTCCTTCAAGGAACCATTGTGCAAAGATGCATAATGATAACACGTGCTCCAAGGTGTTTGAACCAGCCCGTTCAGTGCTGAACAAGGAAATTATCCTTGTTCTGCCTCCTGAAAATCCTGAGTCAACTAAAGGCAGACAAGGCAGCCGGCGGCGGGCGCAACGCATGCAAATCCATGAGTCGAGGTGTTTGTGCTTACTCATATTTCACCACTTAGCACTTTTCTGCCTTTATTTTTATAGCTGAGGTTTTCTAATCATCAAAGGAGAATAGGGAAAAGGGCAAGTAGAGAAAGTTTACAAGAAAATTAAAAAAAAGAAAAAAAAAAGTCTGCATCTCATTGTTGAGATTCTCTCTTAATTAAAGCTGACATTACAGGCAGGGAGGGACCACACATTCCAGAGCAAAAGTTATTTGACTAAAGGCTGCCCTGCACAAGGCACCTGTACAGCTTGGTGCATTTCTGTGTTAATATCAGCATTCCCAGCTCTTTAACCTGCAGATTCACCACCCAACAGAGCTCTAGAAACCTCAGGCTGCTGGCAAAGTGCAGAAGGGTCACCAGTAACCCCAACACAGAATGAAAACGCTTTTTTAACCTTTTATTTTAACTCCAGAAATATTATTGGGCAATGGTAAGACAAGGCCATGGCTTCCCCATCCAGATTAGAGGTAACTGGAAAGAGAAGAGGTAACACAAAGTGTGTATGAGGGTGGCAAAATCATAAAGAATCCAAGGTTAAGGGATCCGGCACTGGATTCATCACGCTGGTAGAGCTGCCAAATGTCAGCTAAGGGAAAAAGGAATAATAAGGGAAAAGACAAAGGGGAGAGATGAAATGTCTCCCTCCAGAAGAGCTCTTTTTCACAGGCACTCAGAATAGAGCTCTTTGTTTCTCTCTAGTGGCTGCCCAAGGCTTGCTCCAACCACTGTTAACCAGTGGATAGTGGGAACTTCAGCTGGGCAGAGCAGCCCTAGGGCCAAACCCTTGATTCTTCTTACAGGAGTGCCAACCTGCCACAAAACGCCCCGGGGGGAAATCGCAGGGGACACCAGTACAGCTGCTGGCCAGACAGTCACAGCCCCTGGTTCACCAGTTTGCTAAAACCCCTGCACAACCCAAGCTCAAGATGTTTCCCTTCTCATACCCACACTGGACACAAATTTGGCCAGAGAGAGCAAAGGCTCCACGAAGTCACACGGAGGAGCTGTGAATACCAAAAGCACTTGAGCATGGCAAAAGCAAACACACACACACACACCCCCCACACCCCCCCGAGGTGGCTCTGGTGGACACAGTTAATTTCCCAAGCATATTCCAGCAGTAGAAACTAGAGACCATTTCTCCTGGGAGAGTTATATTCCATTTGTGCCACAACACACTACACTGAACTTCTTCAAACATGGAAACTTCTACAAGAGTAGGGTTTCCTGCAGCATCCCACTTCTGCACCAGGAAGTTGACTGCTGATAGCTGGGAAAGCTGTTTGTGGAAGGGACCATAAAGCCCATCCCATTTCACCCCCTGCCACAGCCAGGGACACCTTCCACTGTCCCAGGTTGCTCCAAGCCCCGTCCAACCTGGCCTGGAACACTTCCAGGGATCCAGGGGCAGCCACAGCTTCTCTGGGCACCCTGTGCCAGGGCCTCACCACCCTCCCACGGAAGCATTTCTTCCCAATATCCCATCTAAATATCTCCTCTTTTATTGTAAAACCACTCCCCGTTGTACTATTGCAATCTGCCTGTGTAAAAAGTCTCTCCCTCTTTTTTATAATCCCCCTTTAGACACTGGAAGGTCTTCCCTGGAGCCTTCTCTTCTCCAGGCTGGAGACCCCCCGCTGTCCCAGCCTGTGTCCAGAGCAGAAAAGCTCCAGCTCTCAGAGCATCTCCATGGTCTCCTCTGGATTTACTTTAAGAGGTTCATGTTTCTTCTGCTGAGGACTCCAGAGCGGGATGCATTACTCCCAGTGGGATCTTTTAATTAAATGAGAAAGCAACACGCTCATCAGGAAGGGTCACCCCAGTATTTCCCTGCCAACAGCAGCTCAGGATGAAAACAGACCTTAGTAAAATACTCCAGAGCTCAGTGGCAAAACCTCGCTCACACTTGTGCCACAGCGTCTGCACGAGTGTTTCAGGACCGTCACATTCAGAGAGAACTTCATTACACTGATGAGGTTTGAAGTTTTACAGATTTTACACAAGGACACGAGCCCTTGTTTTATTTTTTCCTGGCATATTTAGGTCTATTAGGAGAGGTGAAGTACCTAGATGAGGTATACAACCAATTCTGCAGCCAGTGCACAGCAACCCAGGCAACACCTTCCCCAGCATTTCAAGACAAAAATAAATGGTACAGAAAGTACAAAGCACAGGTGCCACAAACTCAAGTCATCCTGAATACTCACACACAGCTCTGAACATAGACCTGGGTTCCTCAGCAGAAAAACAAAATACTGTAATAATATTTTCCTTAAAGAAGGGGAAAGATGAGCAAGGCAGAGGTGCTCTGGAAATCACTGGCTGCAGTTCACACTGCAGTTCTCCTGTTGTGACACTGCCCGAGTTTTCCTTGCGTGCTCTCACAGATTTTCTACTTTAAAATTACTTGCACACATACAAGCAGCACATTCACTTACAGCTTAATGCAGCAAATTCCCTGAAATTTGGGCTAATGTTCTGGTACGCCTTTCAGGGAGCCAGAGCACTCATTTGGACACTGGAAATAACAATTTCCACTTAAAACACTGGCTGCCAGAATGAGTTTTTAAACTAACTTTCTAATTTTTCTTGCTTAAGTAATTCCTAGTTAAACTACCTCTCTCGCTCTTCTCACCCATAAACAGGTTTTTATCTAAAATGCCAAAGAAGACGAATCCAAACCAACTAGAACTGGTGTACAGGCCACAAATCAAAATATATTAAACAGCCAAAAAAGCATGAAACTGTATCATAATTCAAAATACATAAATAATTCTTATGCTGATCTGGAAATTAATTTTTGCCAAGCCTACAGGACAAGTACAGGAGCCAGTAAGTAGGGAAAAAAATATGGAACGCCCCAACGTTTGTGTTAATATGACTACCCCCATATACCGCTTACAATTCACAAATCAAATGTATGATAAAAATACCCTAAATGTAGATATTTAAATAAATGTACAATGGTTTAAATGCCAATTGTGGGTGGTTAAACAAACTGCATTTTCAAAGTGATTTAATACACCCCACCAATATTAGTACACTTTGAGGGAGTTACTATCCGTGGCTGTTTATATAGGATGCGGCAGCACCACAGCCACAAAAATTGATTTTACAGCTCAAGAATGAAATACTTCTTAAAAAATAAAAACACAAAATGAAGAACACAGTTACCAACTGAATAGAAAAAAGGCCTGTGAAAACTACAACCAGGCAGGACAACCAGCATCCTGGGAATCTGAAGAGCTTCCAAAGGAAGCTGTCAAGTTAAAATAATATTGACACAGTTGACAAAACATAATATTGCACTTAGAAAGCTGCAAAAGACTTGAAAAAAGCTACTTATATTGTTGTACAAATTCTGAGTTTAACACATAAGCATAGGTTACTGTGCCTGTTCGTTAAACCATGAATGGCATTCCTACAGGCAGAATTAGAAGAGTTCAGTGAAATATGACAGAGCAAGAGTAAAGCTCCAGAAAATGCATTTCCATGAGGCTCAGGCATTTACACACCAAAAGGATGAAGTTCTCAGACCTAGTTCTACCTTATCATCCTGCCCCAATAACAGCTGTGCAATTATAAAGCAGATGAAGGTGTTTGTGAGGGTGAGACTGAACTCACATAAAACAGACTGCCAAGACCAGTGCCCGACACCCACAAAACACAAACTCAACCATGACATGGAGATGTCTGTCCGTGATGTCCTCCCGCACACCCACCACTCCAATTCCAAACTAAAGCTCTTTATTTTAACAGAAATAAGAGAGACAGCACTTACCTGAGGGGTCCAATTCTCCTGCAAGGGATGCATGATGATAATTATGGAAAAACATCAGACGTGGCTCATGCTGCGCCACCAGCACAAGAACTGAAGACAAATCACAGCACTGCCTTCAGCTCCAGCCCCCCTGAACCCTCATCACAGGAGGCTGAGGGGAGGCAGCACTAATAATCTATTCCTTCGGCCAGAAGAACAGAAACAGCAGCCCAAGCAAATCCTGGGCCACCTCCCAGCTCCAAAAACCCACTTAACAGAGTCCTCCCACTAAGCTGGTATCCATCACAATGACACTGCAGTCACCACATCGGGCAACTCACATCACCCAGCACAACAATCTGATGCCTTCCAAATCTTCCTCTTTTTAATTCACAATACCAGTAGCTGCTACCAGCAAGGGTGAACATAGAAACAAGGGCATAAAACATTTCTGCTGTAACAAATGAGCATGGAAGACTTAGACTTTTTGTGTTTATGGAAACCCAAATACATGTGGTTTTTAATTTAAAAAAAAACAAAACAAAAAACAATTATTCTCCTCTCATAAATTTTACTGTAACTATGGAAGAAGGCCATACCTTTAGAAGAGGTCAGCTTTCCAAGAGTTTGTCATCTAAAGGAAAATTTTCTCAGGTCCTTTCAATTGTTCAGAAAACAGGAAGCAAATTTCAGTAAGCCATTTCAATAGAGTAAAACAGAGATAAAGATCTCTATTAAACTTGGCAGCAAAGATAAAGCCCACAGAATATCAGTCTGAGCAGCCCCTTGCCACCAGTCTGTCCCACTCTGCTCACTGGGAAATGGCCTATCATCCATTGTTGACCAGCTGTAGCTACCCCATCCCTGGAAGTGTCCAAGGCCAGGTTGGACAGGGCTGGGAGCACCCTGGGATAGTGGAAGGTGTCTCTGCCCATGGCAGGGGGTGGGACTGGATGGGCTTTAAGGTCCCTCCCAACCCAAACCACCCTGAGATTCTACAACCAGGTTCATGTGAGCGCAGAGGCAGCGAGCGAGAAACCAGAAGAAAGCACTGATGGCACCCACATCTCATTTAGGAAATTAAAAACATGACCAAGAGAAAGGGACAATAAAGACCCCAAGTGCTGAGGATTATTGACAAGTTATTTGACAAAACCTTTCAGGGCTGGGCAGCAAAAGCTGCTTTGGCAGCGCAAGAAACGCCGTCACTCTTGTTAAGCAGAGCAGCATGGAATCAAAGTCACATCTATTTCCAATCTTGACCAAGATCCTTGAAACAAAGATTTCTCCAGTTGAGACGTGTTTAAATTTAGAAAGCTGGCACCTTGCTTTGGTCCATGGGCTTTGGAAGTGCTGAGGAAGTAAAGTGCATCCACCAGCAGTCTCTCTTAGCCAAGCACAACCGGGGAAAAAGGTGCTGTTGAAGACTTACTGCCAAAGATCTTCAATCCCAGAGCAAGAAAGATCTCCAAGGAGCCCTGCCCAAAGTGTCACAAGATAAAACTCAGTGCCAACCGTGTGGCTGACAAGTATCTCTTAGCAGCAATGAGGGAATGAAAAAAAAAAAAATGTAATTTAAATCCTGATGGTGTTTGCAAAAATTTTGTTTTGCAAGAGTAACAAAGTCATCACTAGCACGAATTAAAGCAAATTAAAAATCATTTCATCTCAGTATTTTCACTTACCCTTCATTTTTTCAGTTTATTTCCTAATCCCTCTTTCTAATTATTTTTAAGACACTAAAACTTTATTATATGAGATGCTCTAAGCTCTAATCAGATTGATGTGGATGTACAGGTTTACGAGGAGTCTTAACTTCTTCCACAGCAAAACTCCATCCAGGTTTATCAAGAATGAGTACATTTCCTTGTGCTGCAAAAACTTTAAAGCATGCACACAACAAGCCAAGAATGAGAATGATGCCTCTCAGAAGTAAAATATTTTACAATGCAATAATTATTAATGAATAAGAAAACAAAAGCCATCACAACCACACATTAAAACACACAGCCCTGCTTGCAAAGAAACCACCCAAACCAGCTCCACTGAACTATCCTGAATTTTTATTTTTCATTTCCAGCAGCTACCTGGGAAAATAATCTACATCTAAATATCTCGACACCAACTCCCTCTAAAAAAATATAGACATAAAATCCCTGTAAATAGGCCCAAAAGGGCTGAAGGGAAAAAGCAGCAGTCACAAAAGCAATGAGTCCTCAGCCAACACATACTTTGGTTACTGCGAAATAGCCTCATCCCAAAAACCAGGAGGAGGTACTTGCCTGAATTTCCTGGCTGCAGCAGTCAAGGCTCTCTTTACCACAGAGTTACTTCCTAAGCTGGGACATTGGTATCAAAGAGCCTTAGCACGTTGGCACGCCAATTAAATTAACTATTCTTGTTGCTAAACAGCTTTGAAAATCCCGGATTTCACTCTTCCCTTTGCTTTTTCCACTCAGGGGTAGAAGCAGAAAATATTTCACACTTCGTGATAATGCCCCAGCTCTGACAAATCAAAGATTTCACATAATTTATTTCTGTAATAGTGACAGCTAGCATTTCACACATTCAAAAATAAAAGGCTTTGTTTCAAAGCAAAAAAAACCATTTAACAACATTAGAGACCTATTTGCTACGCCACACAAAACGATAGCAGGATTTTGTGAGATCTTGTTCATTTTTGTGTTTGATCTGAAGCAGCATTCCCAAAAGCTCAGCAAACATGTGAAAAAGGCAGGAGGAGCACAAAGCCAGACTCACCCCCGGGCTGTTACAAACCGTTAATGTTGGATCACTCAGCAACATTCCCAAGCCAAGTTTAACATCAGGGATCCCTTTTCCAGCAGTCAATTCCCTGACGTGGATCCCCACATGCAAGGATGCCACAGAGGGACACATTGGGATGACTGGAACAACTGGTTTGGGGCCGAGGGAGGGCAAAACCCAAACTGTGGCCGGTGCCACTTGCCCAGGTGGCCCCAAGTAACAACTTCATGGTCACGTATGTTTTGCCGAAATTAATGCCAGCAGGTGGATTTAACGTCCTGGTAAAATCTCAAGCACTCAGCTTATTTAACACAAGCATAAAATACCAAGTTTACCTTTTAAGCAATGGTTTTGAATTTTGAAAGTTGCTCCCTTTTCAAACATTACCATAACTTACTAAACAACTGGTTATTTTTCACTGTTATTATTTCACAGGTTATTATCCTGAAGCAGATAACCCACAAGCTGAAGCCCCTGCCAATGAGCTATTTCCACAAGAATCTGCCCAGCCAGGTCCTGCCTGGAGCCCGAATCCCCAGATCCCTTCAAACAGCCTTTTGCTGCAGACTGGCTTAGGGGAATGATGCTGCCATTATTCCAGGTTCTCACTTTACCTGAGACCTTTTTCAAAAGGAAATGGGTTAAATATTCAAAGGTGATTTTAAAAAGCATCTTCCAGAAGCAGCTTTTTCTTGCCTTTGTCCAGGAGATACCTCTGCTGGCAAAAGCAGTTCTAAAATGACTCTAAGTGAAAAATGAATGCAACATAGAGTAGAAAACATCCAATTTCTAAAATAAACCCCACCCTATTAGGTTAACTCTCATTTTACTCATTAAAGAAGCTGTGGGAAAGCTGACAGTGGGTACACACGGAGTTAAACATCCAGCACCTAAACAGGAAGCAGAAAACTTTAGGGGGGGAAAAAAAGTAGAAGTTGAACTGGAAAAACTTTTCAGCCTATTTCCATTCCTTACTATACCTGCCAGCTGCCCTCACTCTGATTCCCGTGATGTGAAATCCCTCTCTTGACACTGAACACGACTTAAATCACACTCAGTGATTTGCCCCAGTGTGTTGGCTCCTTCCTACGGCTGCTTCTGCGTTAAATCAAACTACAGAACTAAAAATAATTAAACCTGTCTTATTGAAATTAACTCCTTTACAGATATAAAACAACTTCTGCTAATTAGCTGAGGGAACAGCCCTGACCTAAGACTCAAATGTCACTCAGCTTTGGGCTACACCAACACGAGTGCTGGGCTCAGATCTTTTGGGAAACAATGACCTATCGATTATACAAAGCCCCCAGTATTTCCACGAGTATTAAAAATACCATATTTCCCTAGTAAGGTGTATTCATTCACACAATTTTAAGCACCTATACATCATTAGCAGCCGACGTGAAGATTTTTTAAAGCATTATCAAATTCACAAGCAGAAATTAGATATATCCATCTGAGAATTTCAAAATCCACTTGTTTTGCCTGAAGGGAAAGAGCTGCCTCACCAATTTTTGGAGCATTTCAATATACTGTAACCTTTAGAGAGCATGAGGAATTCCTGCTATGAATTCACAGTGTATCTAGTCAAAATTTCTCTCAACAGAAAAGTTTTAAGTCATCTTCTTAACACTTCCATATCCCTGCCTGCCAGGTGAGACATTTTCAAAGCCTGGTTAATCCCCATTTCCAGCTGAGAAAACAGAAAGAAGCCGAGAAAACATTAAGAATGATCCACTTAAAAAACTGGCAAGTCAGGTAGAGAACTAGGACCAAAACCAGCATTTCCAGCTCTCAGTGACAGACGCTGCCCACTACATCAGTCAAAACACAAACACTGAAGTGGGTATTTTCCCTTTAAAGGAAACAACTTTAACAGCTTTAGGTAAAATCATGCTCTGAGCTCTCACAAACCTCAAACAGTGAAGTAAGGCTTGAACATAAAGGCTGAGCTCCATTTGCAGGTCATGGCTGGTAGGTCACCAGGAGATTCCTTCTCACCTGAAAACAGCTACTACCTCTTACCACCTGCATTTAATTGCAAATAAGAGCTTTCTAAATCTTATCAAGCTCAAGACACAGGAAAGCACAGCACGATAAGAATCCTGAGGCCACCAGGGAACGCTGCAGTGTTTCCTTGCTAAAATGAACCAGTGCCCTGCCCAAGGGTTTCTTGTCCTTTGCCCCCAGGTGAGTGCTCTGGACTCCTTCTCTCTTCCCCACCTATTCCTGAAAGCTGGCAGGAGATGCTGCCTCCTCCGCAGTGCTTTCCTGGTCAAACTGCCCTTGCCAAGAGGCAGAACCAATCCAGCCCTGCATGAACTGGACTTTATCTTTTCTGGGAGCCAGCCTGGCAGCTCAGCCTGGCACCCAGGTGACTGGTTATCTCTGGGAGGGCAAGTGGCAATGTTCAAGGCACCTGCAAAGGTTCAGTCCCTGGCACTGCCACGACAGGTACAAAAACCTCTCAGAGAGGACACTGTGCCCTCCAAGCCCGGGGCCAGACAGTCGCATTTCGTTTAGATTTAGGAGGGAGGTGCCTGCATGGAAACTGAAAATGGAGCGTGGTACAGCCATGCTGGATCAATCCGAGACCAAAGGAGCGGCTCTGCTTTGAGCACGCTTCCAGGAAAAGAAGGGAAAGCACCACAACCACCTTACTTCGGCCTTTTCCCAGCTGCCAGCAGCAAGCAGGATGAATATAATCCATGGTATCCCATCCCCTCCTTCCCTTTGCTCTTCCCATCACCAGGCCTCTGCTTCCATCTCCCCATGGATGCCTTGGGGACTCAGCTCCCTTCCAAAGCCGTGTCCCGGTGTGCGAGCCAGGACTTGGAGCTCTGCTGGTGCCATCCCTGGGCCGGGCCATCCGGAGCAGCCTCTGTGACTCGGGGTTGTTTGCAGAACAAAGAGCTGCTTCACAGGCACGTCAGTAACTGTGTGTGTTGCGAGGAACGAGAAAATACTGGCACCAACCTCAGAGCCCAGAAACCTCCTCATGCAGAAAACAGATAAAAGGGGCAAAAAATCCAAACAAAACCAACTCAAGACACATGCGAGGGCTCTGAAGCAGAAGTATCTTATTAATGACACACAGACCTAGACTGGGTGTCCCTACGGCTTTTCTCATCCCAAGAACAACATCCTTAATTCTGAAGTTATTTCAAAACCAAAGGTGCTTGAATAATTTCCCCCTTTAAACACAACCAAAATGTTGACCAACAACACAAGCACACTTGGGATTTTAAAAGGGTAATAAATTTAAAATATGCCCAAGATTGGAGCTGCCTTACATGGCTGAAGCATCCACCCACCTACCCCAGCATCCAGCCCAGAGAGGGAGCACGAGCAGGTGCCTCTGGGAATAAACTCCCACTGCTGGCCAAAGGTCCAAGCTGTACCCCAGCACAAACCTCATCCCACTAAATCAGCCTCTGACAGGCAGCTGCCCAGCAGAGCACAAGCCTCAGATGCACTGAATATGCTGCATGGTGATAAAAAGTGCAAAATACACACACAGAGCCAATATTCCACTGTTAACGGCCTGGTATTTTTGTTTCAACAACCACATCTGTACAAAGATGAGCTAAATTCCATCTGCAACTTAGCACAGAAAATCCAAGTTACTCTCCCTCAAGCATATCTGTTCTGGCCTCCAGAACTGCAGTATCCAACCAGTGAACTTCAGAGTGAGTTGCTTCCTGCCTCTAAAATACATCACCCAGAGCATTTTGTTTAAAGTGCTCCTGCTATCTGAAAGATTCTACTCAGAAACTCATAAAACAACGACTCTGCGTTTTTTGTATTTCTACTTTCTTTCTATTTTATTTCAGTCTCTAATGATAAACCAGTTCCCTGGTAACATATGCTTTAACCTGCTTCCACAACATTCCTGTAAGTTTAACTACAGGTCTCTAAAACTGAAGAAACTGAAGCACAAAGTGGCTAAGCCCTGTTTTTTTAGGGAGATACCACTCCAGGACTCACATTATGAGGACACTCCAACTGCAAAGCAAATCCCAGACTCTCTAGAGCAGGCCCTGCTTTTAGATCTATAAAAAAAAACACCAAAAAAAAAAAGGCAAAACCAGAGAAAGACAGAAATGATAAAAACTTCACAACATACCACGTTTGAATTGCACCTAACACTGCTATTACTGCAGGACCTCCAAAGCAGTGTTTTTATTACATATCCAGACATCACTGGCCGTAGGGCAGCTCGTGAACTGGTTTATTTTGGCTACAGCAAAGCACAGCCTTGCTCCTCGAAAGCACCTGATGAACTCTCTGCTCCCAAATCAGCCTTTGGGCAGTTGCCACATGGACCAGGCTAAATCCAACTTTACTCTCCTCGCTCCCCATTGCCATTAACCTACTCAGAGTACATTTAGATCAGATATCGGCAAGAAATTCCTCCCTGGGAGGGAGGGGAGGCGCTGGCACAGGGTGCCCAGAGAAGCTGTGGCTGCGCCTGGATCCCTGGGAAGTGCCCAAGGCCAGGTTGGACGGGGCTTGGAGCAACCTGATCTGGTGGAAGGCGTCCCTGCCCCTGCCAGAGGGTGGAACTGGATGGGCTTTAAAGTCCCTTCCAACACCAATCGTCCTGCATTTCAGTGATTCTGACCCGTTCTGCTTGGCTTTGACGGGATAAACACAAAAAGCAGCCACAGAAAGAAGGCAGAAACACAGGGAGCCGTAAAACCCGGCGGGTACGGGGCCCAGGGAGAAGCAGCAGCTTCTCACAGGGGCGGGCGGGCGCGGGCCCGCGAACACCCGGGGCCAGCGGGGCTCTGACAGCCCGCGGGGCCCGGAGCGCGGCTTCCCCGCAGCACCTCACAACGGTGGCCAGAAGAGCCGCGCTGCCCCGCGGTTACCGGGGCTCGGCCCCGCTGCCCCGCGGTTACCGGGGCTCGGCGCGGCGCTCCCGGGGGCGGGGGCCGAGGC
>VZRQ01005231.1:215908-241044 GCA_013397975.1 Machaerirhynchus nigripectus | reverse complement strand
CCCGTTGCTCCGGTGCGCCATGTTCCGCAGGCGTTCGCGTGGGCAGCCCGAATGGGGCCTTCAGCGGAGGGCGCCTTTACCGCAGGGACTCGGCGGCGGCGCCGTAGCCATGGCAACCGCCCTGGGAGGCGGGCCCGGCCCGAGGGAGGAGCAGGAGGAAAAAGTGAGAGAATTGGTTTTCTGCGCTGCCGGAGGTGAGGGGACAGGGCGAGGGGACAAGGGGGACATGGAGGTGCTGGAGCAGGTCCATAGAGGATGCGGAGATGAGGAAGGGGCTGGAGCACCTCCCTGATGAGGAAAGGCCGAGGGAGCTGGGGCTGCTCAGCCTCGAGAGGAGCCCCAGCCGAGAGGCGCCCTCAGCCCTGGGTGTCCCTGGCTGCAGGGAGGGCTCCGAGCAGGGCCCGGCTCTGCTCCAGGGGCCCAGCAGTGGCACCAGAGCAACGGGCAGGGACTGAGGCCCAGGAAGTTCCACCTGGACAGGAGGAAGAACTTTCCTGGGGAGTGCCCGAGTCCTGAACAGATCCCAGAGAGGCTGTGGAGTCTCCTCACTGGAGATATTCCAGTCTGTGCCCTGTGCTCTGGGACGGCCCTGCTGGAGCAGGGAGGTGGCAGCAGGTGACCGCTGTGATCCCTTCCAGCCTGACCCATCCTGGGATTATGGGAGGGGCAGGAGGGACCAACCCGGCCCTGCCCCGCTGCCCTTCGTGCTCGGAGTTCGGGCCTCGGCCGCGCCCCCCGGGGCCGCTCGTGCGGCGGAGAAGCGGCTCTGAACGGCACCGGGCGCTGGCACGGCCATAAACCAGCGGGGCTTTGCTGCCGAGCCGCTGGAAGCCGCCCGTCACGCCGGCAGCGAACGGCTCAGCCCGGCTTACCGGGAGATCCAAACGCTCTTTCCCGCAGATCCAAAAAGCCGCTCACGTTTTATTTCTCATCTTCCTAGAAACCTGGAATGGTTTGGGTTGGAGGCACCTGAAAGCTCCTCTCATTCCACCCCCTGCCATGAGCAGGGACACCTTCCACTACACCACATTCCTCCAAACACCGTCCAACCTGGCCTTGGAAATTTTCACTATTAAGGACATTACTGCAAGTTTGAACGCTTTCCTGTGATTTTTTACAAAGGAGGAAGTCTTTCTAATTCTGCCTCAAAGGAGCTTTTGAACCTTAATGTGATTTTTCTTGATTTGGAGAAACACATTGATTTTTTGGGTAAAATGTGTTACTTTGCTGTATTGCAGTCTGTAGGACAGTTGTTGACAGACACCTTCACGTTTGCCATATTTTCACATGTTTAAAACCAGAATAAATTTAACACATGCACTCAGTGCTGTCCACTGAGCTGGGAATCAGGATCTGCAGCAGATTTGGATTTTTAAGTCCCCTCTAATTTAATTTCATAATTCATTTCCCTGGGCTTTAAGGTCCATTCTGACTCAAACCACTCTGGGATTCTGTGATTTTGCTGAACCCTACTCCTGGCAAAAAGACTAGCACTGAGAGACTCTCCCGCTTGCTTTCCTTTTCCCAGATTTTCCAGAGAGCATTGCCATCGTTGAGGACTCTGATGGAGCCACAGCTGGTGCCACGATGACTTTCAGTGCACAGAAGTGCGGGGTCTGCTTCCAGCCCCCATCCATCATCCTCATCTACAAAGACAACAGCCAGGATAAGACTCGCCAGCGCATCATGCCCGTCAGGAATTTCTACAAGTTCTCAGGTGAGGTGCATTCATTCCTGTCTGGTCCCCCCCAGACCCATGGAGAGGATTTCACTGGTAGTAGCATTGTTGGGAACCACTGAGTACCCTCCTAGCAGTGTGCAGGGAGAGGCTGTTTTGGGATAATGTTGTCTCCCTGAGGAGGCCAAGGCTACATCTCAACCTGAGCAATGGCTCTCTGAGCCTGGAGGGTTTGGAGACACCCCTGGGGAGGGTTTGGGAGAAGATCTGTCTGTGGGAAGAGGTTTGCTGCAGCTGCAGGTGCCTGTGTTGGCTCTCCCCAGACTGCAGCAGGGCTGCCGAGGAGCTGAAGAACAACCCTCGGCACAAGGCCTACCTGGAAGGGGTCTCGCTGCATCAGCTCCAGAAGCTCTACAGTTTGCTGAGAGGTCATTTGAAAGGACAGAGCCTGGCTGAGAGCTTGCAGAAGTTTCAGCAGGAAGAGACCATTGACCCAGAGGAGGATATGAACAAACTGGATGACAAGGAACTAGCCAAAAGGAAGAGCATCATGGATGAGCTCTTCGAAAAGAACAGGAAGAAGAAGGATGACCCCGACTTCGTTTACGACCTCGAGATGGAGTTCCCACAGGATGAGCTGGAATCCTGTGGTTGGGACATTGAGTCGGATGAAGAAATCTGATTCCAGACAAAGATGTCCTGGATGGGCAGTTCAGAGACAAATCTCAGCATCCCAGCAGAGAGAACAACGTCCTCACACACGTTCTGCCCCACAGAACTGATGCATGTTGGCTCAGGGGAACCCGAGGGGCCACAGCAACCCCAGGCTTAAGTAAGCTTTGTTTAAGAAGCCAGAGTTGATTAAATGGAAACTGGGCAGCTGAAATTGTTGGGTGGTTTTAGTCTTTCCCTACATAAAAGCATTTTAAATTATTTAATCTATCCATTTTTTACATTTCAGTCAACTTTGGCTGAAAATGAAGCATTAAATGTTCATGTCCTGGAGACACTGTTAAAGCTGTACTGTACAAATAGGGTGATTATTATTGCCTGCTGGGAAGTTAAATATGTATCAGTCATTCTGGATAAATCAACTCTGCACTGAGAATATTACTCTCACATTTCCCTAGCCATGCTTAAATCTCCAGTTTTAGCTTACACAAAAATAAATCCTTACATGTAAGAAAAGGAATATCTTTAAAATGCATTAGTCTTGAAAGTGCCTTTGAAAACACAGTGATTTCAAACTGCTGCAATGGTCTGTTTGGATCCTTACACTCCTGGATGATGGTTCCTGATAAGTGCTCAGTTCTGGGAGAATGTGCCTGAAGTATCCAGAAAAAACAGAGTGGTAGAAGGTCAGAGGCTGAGGGTGTTTCTAGAGTAAGACAAACTCATCCCACTGAAGGTTTTAATCCAGCTGTCTGCCTCGGCTGGTCTGTACTAGATCAGTCCTGCTCTCATGTAAGAACTGGAGGACTAAGATTAGGATTCTTCAGGAAATTTTACAACTCCAAAAGCTTCCTGGGTTTTGTCTTTCTGAACCCAGGCAGCTGTGAGGGCTTCATCCCAAACTGAGGGGGCCTCAGAAACTGCTGCCTGACATAACACAGAGGAGTGGCTGGAGGAGCAGCTGGAAGAGCTCTGCTCCTCCTACAGCCCAAAAGAAGAGTTGCTGCTGTGAAAAACGTGGAACAAGTGTCAGTTAAACCACAGTGCTTTGCTGTCACTAGAGAGGACAAGGGAGCTCATGCTTGGCCGAGGGGATCTTCAGTCAGGAGAGAAATGGAAGCTGAGGCCTCACTTGCCAAAATTAAAAAAATGTAAGGGGTGACTCAGCTCTCCCAGGACTAGAAAGGGTGTGCAGGGGTCTGGCACAGGCCTTGCCTCAACAACTGCAACATAACAACACAGAAAGATCTCCCACTTGGGAGGGAGAAAGCCCCTGGGAATCTCTCCTCCACTCCCAGTCTGCCCCCAGCTTCATCCTGGCCGTGCTCAGAGGACGACGTGGCCTGTGCCCGGCCCTGGGCATGGCCTCCTCTCCAGTGAGGGCTACGTGAGGCCAAACGAGTGCCTGGATCATGAGGTTCCTGCTGGCCCGTTCCTCCAGCCCACCCCAGACCTTCAGCATGGAGCCCTGCTGGTCTTCCCAGTTTGGGATCCTCTGTGAACTTGACAGGAAGGCACTTCACAGCCACTTTTAGATCATGCATAAAGACATTAAATGGGACAGATCGCAGAACAGTTCCCTCAGCAGCCACATCCTACTAACCACAGCGCTCTGCACTTCACTCCCACTGATCCTGACCTGCCTGGCTGCCCACCCATCCAGACCGGGTGTAAGAGACTGGAATATTACAGTTTATGACTTAAACTTTTTCGGGAAGGACTTCTAAAACTGTAGTGCAAAAGCTGCAGAGAAGACACCACACCCTGAAAGGGGCCCTGTCTGAGGCCTTACACTGTTCACTGATGAAGATAAGATAAAGTAACAGCTCAGGGCTGGGGACA
This sequence comes from Machaerirhynchus nigripectus, assembly GCA_013397975.1. Lineage (NCBI taxonomy): Eukaryota > Metazoa > Chordata > Aves > Passeriformes > Dicruridae > Machaerirhynchus > Machaerirhynchus nigripectus. Next base: position 236,852 of record VZRQ01005231.1, on the reverse strand, counting down.
TTCACAAAGCACAAGCTGAACACCTCAGGAGTGGTGCTCACGGCCCCAGGGCTATCAGCTGCCAGGCTGGCACAGACCCTGGCACCAAAGGGTGGGGGAGAGAGGCTTTGGATGTGCTGGAAAAGCCTCTGGTGAGAGGCACAGGGACTGCTCATCCTCACTGTGCAGAGCCCAGCTGAGGGGCCCTTCACCTGAGGAAAAGCTTATCTGCAGCAGAGGGGGTGACATGGCCCAGCAAAGGGCCCCCCCTCACAGGGATCCCCCGACCCTGCACCAGAGCACCAGAGATGATGCAAAGGGACAGTGTGTCAAGCTGGACCCTGCAAGAGAGGCACATCGGCATTCCCACCTGGCCCAGAGTGTATATATTAATCCATGGAACTCTTTAGTCTTTGGTGTGTGGCCGTGTGTGGCTGCGTGTGGCCGTGTGGCCATGGCGGCAACAGGGGACTGTGAGAGACTGAAATATTACAGTTTGTGACTTAAACTTTTTCATTAAGGACTTTTAAAACCGTAGTGCAAAAGCTGCAGAGAAGACACCGCACCCTGAAAGGGACCCTGTCTGAGGCTTTACACTGCTCGCTGATGAAGATAACATAAAGTAACAGCTCAGGGCTGGGGACATTGACAAAGCCTGAGCTTAACACCTCCGGAGTGGAGCTCACGGCCCCAGGGCCATCAGCTGCCAGGCTGGCACAGACCCTGGCACCAAAGGGTGTGTTGGAAAACCCTCTGGTGAGAGGCACAGTGACCACCCATCCTCCACTGTGCAGCGGAGCCCAGCTGAGGGGCCCTTGGCCCAGAGGAAAAGCTTATCCGCAGCAGAGGGGGTGACACGGCCCAGCAAAGGGCCCCCCCTCACAGGGGTCCCCAGACCCTGCACCAGAGCACCAAAGATGATGCAACATCAGGGTTGCAAGGGACAGTGTGTCAAGCTGGCCCCTGCAAGGGACACATGTGGGCGNTTCTTTCCTTCTTTCCTCTTTTCTTCTCTTTGCCTCTTTTACTATTAAATAAAATGCATCCATTTTTTGGCACTAACATCTAACCTTGTTTGGTTTTAATCTCGTTTTTGGGAATACTTTGAACCTTCTCTAAGTTCCTTCCAGTTTATGCACAGAAACTTAGTTTTCTTTGCTCTTCTGGGCTTAAACTGGATCGCGACACCGGACCATCTGCACTTGGATGAAGAACGCTGTGGGACACTGTGTCCAAAGCCTTGCTGAGGCAGATGGAATCCACCACTCTCCTCTTGTCTACAGATCCATCCATTTCATCCTGAGAGGAAAGCAGGCTGGGCAAGCATGACATAGCCTCAGCAGTCCATGCTGACTTCTTCCAGCCACCCTCTTTTTCTAGAACTGTGCTCCAAACAAAGAACATTCATTCCATGGTTTTCCCAGCATGAACGTGACTGCCCTGTTGCTCTCTGGGACAGCCATTACTGAAGCTGGGTGGGACCCTTGGGTTCTCCAGTCCCCGAGGACCTTCCCTGATCACCATGGCCTTGCAGAGATGGTGAGAGCAGCTTTGTAAGGACACCCACCACTCAGAAAGCAGAATCTTCTCTTGTTACCCCGACATCCAATGCACATCACAGCTCCAGGCGAGCCACAGCTTTCCGTGATGAGGGAATCTGAAGTATCCCCATCAGGCCCCTACAGTTAAGAACACTCCCTTTTTATCCATGCCCTGGGCAGTGCCAGGTGCCCGGGTTCCTCCCTGTGTGTTCCCCAACAGCTGCACCCTGCGCCCCACGCTGGATGGAAGGGAAGGGCACACATCCCCCTCCAAGCCCAGCCCCAGCACCAGGGAGAGGGGAGCTCGCAGGGCACCCGCTCACCCTGCCAGCGCGGAGACGCCGGGACGCAGCCGGGGGACAGTGCAGGGATGTATTTATAGGTCACTGCTGTCCCCCGGGGTGCAGCTTACGGGCAAAAGAAGGGCTGAAAGAGGCTGAGGGATTCCCCAGTTGGGGCCTGGTTTGGTTTTGGCTCTTTCAGTCTAAAATTGGGGCAGAAAGCGGCCGTTTCCGAGCCAGATCTGACAGCTGGGTTTCCAGAGCTTGTACTGCGCTCAGCCCCAGTGGAGCTGCCGGCTGGACTAGCAGGGTCTGACCCACACCATTGTCCAGCCCTGCACAGCCACCAGCCACGCCAGGCTCCCTCATGACCCCAGTCCCACACCTGTGCCTGGGAGGGGTTTGCCCTGCTGCCAGCCTTGGCTTCCCCTGCCTGCACATCCCTGGCATCCTTCCAGCCCCACGCCAGCCTCGGGCATCTCCCTCCATCACCTCCCACGACAACTCCACTGGGCTTGAGCACCCGGCACACCCCACATCACCGGCTGAGCCTGCCCACGCCCAGGCAAGGACAAGCCCCCGGCATTCCCACTCCAACACTGCTGCACACTTCCCTGTGCCCCGCTCCCGTTAAACATGTTTCACTGGAAAAATCCCAATAGTGCCACAGGAATAAAGCCACTCCAGTTCCCAGCAGGGCTTTTGAGTTAGCACAAACCACCATCACTTCTCCTTTCCCCTCGGTGACCCCCGAGGAACAGAGCAGCACTTCCCCAGGTAGTGCTTGCTGCTCTGGGAGAGCCAGAGTGTGCTGTGAGCAGAGCTGGGTGGAGGAAACCCCCGGGCACTGCTGGAGCGACCGCCCGTGGGAGCGGGGCTTGCACAGCAAGGAGGAAGGGTTTCTCTTGTTTTCTTTGTGTGTTTAATCCAGCAGCCACTGGAGAAATATAAATCCATGATAAAATATCACCGAGGGATATTATTTACTCTCCTGCTTTTCAATCAATATTTCACATTGTTGCCACTTGGGCTGTTTTTAATGGACTTTTCTAACCCAGACTGTGACTTAGTGAAGAAACAACACCCCAAAATGTGTTTTTCAGCCCTGCTGACAACGCCTGTCTTATCAGCACACGCACATGGTGCACGACCAGATCTGCCTGCGAGTTTGGCAGTGCTGGCAAGAGCAGTGTGGAAAGCTGTGGCTACAGAGACCCTTCTCCACAGCACCCAGGTGATGTTTGCTCCAGCCTGGGGCGCTTTGTGGAGGCTGGTCACAGCTCTGGAAGACATTTTGAGTTGGCTACAGGTGGGAATAAATAAAAGGAACTGCCTGAAGCGGGGGAAAAGCAGCGCTGGAGAAGACAGTCACAGAATCCCAGAATGGTATGGGTTGGAAGGGACCTTAGAAACCCATCTGGTTACAACCCCTGCCATGGGCAGGGACACCTTCCTCTAGACCAGGTTGCTCCAAGTCCACTCCAACCTGGCCTTGAACACTTCCATGGATGGGGCATCCACAGATTTTCTGGGAAACCTGTCCTTTCAGCCAAGGAGTGTTTGATGTTGTGTCTGCTCAGCTCTCACCAACACCACCTGAAGGTTTCTGCTGAGGACATGTTCCTTGAGGATTCCCAGCACTCCATCACCAGACACGGCCCGCACCCTTTGGGTTCCATTAGGGCAGGAATGGCAGCTCTCCCAGCACCTCCTGTCCTGCACCCATCAGGTTTCCATCTTGACCACCTCGGAGGGGTTATCACCTGTAATCCTGACCACCCACTCATACTGACCATTCCCGAGCCCTTCCTCCTCCTCAGCCATCAGTAAGGGCTGGACACCCCACACCGGGTTTTCACCATTTTCAGCAGCTTCTCCTTGAGCATGAGGAAGATGACAACGAAGGCCACCAGGAGGGTCAGGCAGGTGGGCAGGGCCAGCACCAGGTAGAGCAGTGCCAGGTCGGCCGTCTGCCAGCGGCAGCTCTGCAGGACGGGCTCGGGCAGCGCGCCGGGGCTCAGCGCGCGGGAGCCGTGGCTGCAGGTCACCTCCCGCCCGTCGGGGACGCGCAGCCCCTCCGCCTGCTGCAGCGTGTCCCACCAGCCCAGCGTGCAGCAGTTGTAGGGGTTTCGGCTGAGGTAGAGCTCCCGCAGGCTCGTCCCCAGCGGCACCCGCGCCACGTCCAGCGGCAGTGCCGGGAGGCAGTTGTCCCGCAGGTCCAGGCTGCGCAGCCTCAGGCTGCCCAGCGAGCTGGGGAACGCGGACAAGGAATTCCTGGAAAGGTCCAAGTGCACGAGGCTGTTCAGGGCAGAGAAGTCCACGGTGGTGGAAGAGAGGCTGGTGTTCCTCAGAGACAGCACCTGCAGTGTCAGGACAAGGTCCTGCAGCCACCCCAGGTCCCCAGACAGCACCTGGCAGTTGTCAGAGAGGTCCAGATGCATCAGCAATGTCCCCTGGAAGGGGCGGCCGCCCAGCCCCTGCAGACCACAGCCGGCCAAGGAGAGATGGGTCAAGGTCTCCACACCCCTGATGTCCACGCAGGGGAGACTCTCGGCCTTATCTGGCTGGGGACAGAGGTCAACCCGGTTGCGGCTGAGGTCCAGGGTAGTGATCTTCCTGGTGCGGGTGAAAATCCCGGGAGGAAGCGCCTGCAGCTTGTTGGTGCTGAGGTTGAAGAGCTGCAGGTTGGGCAGGATGTCCCCAGCACCCACCTTCACCCCCAGCTCCACCAGCTGGTTCTGGCTGAGGTCCAGCTCTGTCAGCATGGCCAAGGGGTCCTCCTCCGAGAGGTGAAATGCCTCCAGGCAGTTCTGGTTGAGCTTCAGGTGGGTCAGGGACGGCATCTGGGCCAGGAAATCGTCTGGCAGGCCCCAGACCTGGTTCTGGCTCATGTCCAGGAGGCGCAGGGAGGAGAGGTTGCTGTGGCAGAGCTCATCCCAGAGCCTGACCGTCGTGATGTTGGTGGCGTTGCCATCGATGATGAGGAACTGCACAGTGACGTTGGCCAGGGAGGTGCCGTTGGGGAGGCGCTGGTAGAAGCTCATCCTGTTGTCCTGCAGCAGCAGGGAGTGCAGCTTGCTCTGCCGGGGCAGCACAGGGAAGAACAGGAGGCGGTTGTGGGACAGGTCCAGCACCTCCAGCTCAAAGAGGTCATCAGTTTCCAGGGTCAGAAACCACTCGATGACGTTGTTGCTGACGTTGAGCACCCTGAGCTGGGTCAGGCCAAACCCCACCAGACACGGGAGGTAGTTGTAAGCTATGTTGAGCCTCTGCAGGCTCTGCAGCCCTTCGAAAGCACTGTCAATCTCAAAGATGTAGTTCTTCTCCAGGTTCAGCTCCAGCAGCTGTGTCAGGTTTGTGAAGACGGACGAGTCCAGCCTCATGATGATGTTCCTGGCCACAGACAGGGACTCCAAGGAAGAGAGGTTCGAGACTAAAACCGACACCATGTCCTCGGTGAGCTGGTTTCCAGCCAGATCCAGCGTCCTCAAGGCTGGCAGAGCAGAAAGAGCAGCTGCTGTCAGCGAGTACTTGGTGAAGAGCAGGTTGTCTGTCAAGGAGAGCACCTGCAGGCCGTGGCTGCTGAGGAAGGCACCGGGCTCAATGAGCTCCAGCCGGTTCCTGGTCAAGCTGAGATGCCAGAGCTGGGGGTACAGGAGCAGAGAGGCATTGCCCAGGACCTGGATAGTGTTGTCATCAAGAAACAGCTCCTTGGTATCGCCTCGAAGGTTTCCTGGGATGGAACTCAGCCATCTCCCAGTGCAGTCCATGATGCTCTGCACCTGAAGGAAGAGGAGAACATGTAACACCACCAGGGGAGGCAGGAGATGAAGAGGGAGAAGTCTGGGGAGCAGAGTAAGGGGGGAGAGGTGGCCCTTTGGTTACAGCCTTGGCACACCAGTCCTCCCCAAGCCAGTAGCTGGGATGGAGAAGGTCTGGAGATGCTGAGTTGCCTGGGCTTTGCCAGGCAGGACCAAGCACTCAGAGGGGTGAGGGTTCACAAGAGAGGACTTACCAGCTCACAGCCCCCAGGAGATGGTGCCCAGGCTGCGTCCATCCCGCTTCCCCATCCCACTGCCAGGAGGAGAAGAAGAAGGGAGAGACCAGGGAACGGGGCCTCCATCTCAGTGGCGGCACTCCTGTGGAGAGGGAGGCAGAGGTGAGGAGGTCAGAAGCTGCAAACTGTTCACCCCAAAAGGCCCAGGTGACCTGGGCCACCATGAGCTGTCCATGGAGAAGGGGCAAAGAGCCTTGGCACCGAGCCCACCCACCCCAGCAGAAGTCCTCGTGGGGCTCCGCCAGTTGGAGCCTGGAGGGCGGGGAAAGAGCAGGGATGGGGGTGGCAGCTCAGTCCCGCCCGGGGCAGCGCGCAGGGGGAAGGCCCTGCCAGTGCTGCACAGCTGCTCGTGAAGGCCACTGAGCTGCATCCTTCGAGTGGGGCGTCCCCCCAGCAGGGCTCGTGTGCCCCCTCTTGGCACCAAACGCTCCCCCAGGGGACAGCAACCCAGCCCCACCAAGTCCCCCCAGTGCCCATCCTGGCTGGGGGCCCTCCCAGGGAAGCAGAGGCTCTGGGAACTGCCCCATTACTGACCTGGTGGGACCGGAGCTGACGGCATTTGCACCTGGGGAAAAGCTGAAGCTCAGGCAAATGAGCTGCGAGGGCTCAGCGAGCGTTCGGCACACGGCGCTTTCACAACTGCCACTGCGTGAAGGAGAAATGGGGTTATTCTGGGCAGCCCAGGTAGCCAGTGCCTCGCAGCACAGAGGTAGCAGGCCATGTCCTGGGCTTGTCTCCTTCCTCAGGAGGGCCAAAGTGTCGAGCTGGTGCCTTATCAAAGCAGGATTTATTACTCTGGGGGGGGTGGAGATGTTGTCCCCCTTCCCCAGGCTGCAGCTGAGACACAGCACCGTTTTGTCCTCTCAAGTCCCTGGAGTCTAGCAGCACGTCATACCCAGGCGTGGTGGCAGGAGAGGGACCCTGCTGTGTCCTCACTGCTCCCAAAGAACACAGTTTTGCCTCTGGCTCCTGAACCCCTCTGCAGAAACTCCCACGTTCCTTCACCCAGTTCAGCCTTTCTTGGCTTCTCCCAACACCAGAAGCACCTCCGTCCTCCCAGTGCTCCCTGGAGCTGCTGGGATGGCACCTGCCCAGCCAGGAGGGCAGGCAGCAGCCCTGGCAGGAAACCCTCGCCCGCAGCCCTACACCGGAGCCCACATCCAAGAGCTCCGGGAGCTCCTGGGGTGCTCCCCACGCTTCACGCCAGCCCCAGCACGGGCCCACGCAGCCACAGCTCTTCGAGCGTGGGCATTAGCGACACACAGCCACCACAGCTCCCCAGGCTGGCACAGGGAAGCCCCACGGTGCTTTCCCTCGGCACAGGTGTCGGGGAGGCAGTTACTCACCGCGCGGGCTTCGGCACCGTCCATCGTGCGGCCCCTCAGCTGCGCTCACGGGGGCCCTGGGGCCGGGGGTAGGGGTGGCCCGCGGGGTTCGTGTGCCAGCTGTGAGGTCTGTGTGCCACCCGCGGGGTCCGTGTGCCCCCCACGGGGTCCGTGTGCCAGCCGCCCTCTCGCTGAGCACCGATTTAGCCTTTGCGGAAGGAGCCAGCGGAAACTGCAGTCACATGGAGGCAGCGAGCGCGGCCCAGCTCTCGCTCACTGAGCTCAGCACTCCCAGCCCGGGTCGTGCACTCGCACACGGCTCCCCGGCAAGGAGGAACCACAGGGCCCAGGCAGGCAGCGAGGGGCACAGGGGGAACCAGCCCCACCGGGGTCACGCAGCTCCTGGGGACAAGCCAGCACTGGGGACGAGCCTTGCACAGTCACTCCTCTGCACAGCTCCGGCAGCAGAAGCCCTCCTCAGGGTTTCAGGTCCCAGAGATGGTGGCTGGGGGTGGTTCTGCCCTGCAGATCCATGCCACCGATCCTGTGGCGTGGAGAAATGCCACCCCTGCATGGCACCTATTCCCACTGTGTCCCTCCAGACCTCCCTTGCCTCCACCGCCCAGCTCAGGGGTTCGACAGGAGCCCAGGGACGCGCGTCCCGTGGGGGAAGAAGGTGCTGTTATTTCCTGTTGCATCCCAGGCCAAGGCTGGACGTGTCCCAGGTGTTGAGTCCCCAAAAACTTTGGGATGCTAGTGCTTGTCCCTCACATTGTCTAAGTGAGATTCAGGATGCTCCTATCCCCCTGCTCCCAGGCCTTTGGGTGTCCTGGGGCTGCTCAGGACTTCAGCAAACCCAGCACGCAGGGCATAAGTCAGAACCACCCAGATACAGGGACCTCCTGAGTGCCAGTCCCTGTGTGAAAGTCAGTGGAAATGGCTTTTCCTGCAGCTGCCAGGAAACAAAGATCCACATTTCCAAGGCAACATGAACAGGTACGTCTCCTTCCTCCTCACCCCCATCCACCCCTGCTCTCCATCTCCCCACCCCAAGTCTCCCCTTTCCCAGGGTCCTCACACACCTCCAAGTCCCCAGCAAATCCAGCCCCTGAGGAGGAAAACTTTGCCCAGATCTACCTAGCTGGGAAAGGGTTCAAAGCTATGGAGAAAGGATCCAGCCCTGCAGCAGGACCCTGCCTGGGATCAGCAGGTCCATGCTCCACATGTCAGGTGTTCATGGTGCCAACGGGGTATTTGCAGAGTCGGGAGATGAACTGTGTCACTGCAGCACACCAAGACCCCCTCCAAGGGACATCCCAGACGGGGTCCCCCCTCCCTGCCAGACCACACAGCCCCCAGACTCCTGAAACCAGCACAAACAACCAGGGAGATAATTTTCTTGCCTTCCCCCTGAATTTCATTTCTTCTCTGGGAGGAGGCTGACCTCTCCCATGTCACTCACAAAAAAGCCCTGTGGTTTCATTTCCTCCATTTTCAAGGAAGTTTGACGTATGAAAATCAAGAAGGAGAAGAGAGAAGCGAACAGGAGTGGCAGAAGCTCGCAGCAGGGCAAAATTCCCATGGCATTGCTCAAGGGCACACGAGAGGCGGAGACCAGCTGATGGCCACAAGCTCCTCATCCCAAACCCGGCCACGAGCCCACACTCAAACCCCTCACCTGGTGCTTGGAGACACGGGAGCCGGCAGAGCTGTAAACCTTGGGCATCCTCAGCCGTGACCACGCTCCGCTCTCTGGATCGGGAGGCTCCTCGGAGACCTTCTGATGAGATTCCTTCTTGTGGTGCCACCCTCAAGGTGACGCCCTGAGGGTCAAACCAGCTTCCTCCCGCAGCTCAGCAGGAGCTGGGAGAGGAAACAACGTGCTTCATTCCCTGCTTTGCCCCCAGCCCGTCCCCAAAGCCACGCCAGTGTAACCCCCCTCCCTCCCCAGCAGCACCATGGGCTGGCAGAGCCCCTGCACAGCCCGTGAAGGTTTCCCCCACCTCGCTGTCCCTGGAAAGCAGCCCCACTCCCGGGCTGACCCCGCAGCTCCGCGCTGGGGCATCGGCAGCGCTGCTGCTGCTGCTCTTCACACTTTCCCCACATCCTGCAGCCAGATGGTTCTGAAAACGTCCTGAAGCTGCTGCTTGGTCCCCTCCTTTTCCTCCCCTCACATCCCCACCCAGCCCTCTCAGTAAGGATTTGATGTGTGCTTTGAGAGGGGGTAATTTATTTTTTAAGATCAGCACAGGGAAGGGACAGGGATTGAGCTGCCAAGAGCTGCTGCTCTGATCAGCTCCTCAGGAAGCTCCAGCGCAGCTCAGTGGCACAGGTGGGTTAAACTGAAGGAGATTCAGCTGCTTGGAGCCGAGTCCAAACGTGCAGCTGCAATTCCTGCAGCTGTAGGAGAGGACTGGGAATCCCCTTATGGTTTTACACGCAATGAAGCTTCTTCTGTTCCTCCCACCCCCTCTTCCTCCAAACCATCTTTTTCCCTTTACAACCTTCAAATTGTCAAGCACAACCCAAGAGCAAAGTTGTGACAAGAGGGCAGGCTCCTGGATTCTCCTGGAATGCACCCAGCACAGGTGCTTGGGAAAGGGGAAACTGCAACAGGAAACAGCAACCCCAGCTCTGAACGCGTGTTTTCCTGCAGGAAATGTGATTTATTCCCGAGTGGAAGCACCAGAAGGGTCACTCATGGTTCACACAGCAGCAGGACCTGGTCAGTGGGGAGGAAACGGAAACAGAAATGTTTCTCCATGGGCTTCCTTGACTCCCACTGGGATGGAGAACTGGTGAGAATTAAACAAGTGGTTCTGCAAGGGATGGTGGTGCAAAGCACCATTAATTTATTTTATTTTATTTTATTTTATTTTATCACCTGCTCTGGATAAAACAAGGGAAGCTTGAGGTGTCCTGTATCTCAGGAGCTGCCAGCAGCAGTAGTTGCCTTTAATTTAAGAGGGACTATGAACACAAAAAGAAAACTATGGGCAAAAGGGAAAAGCTAAAATGGACAGTTCAATGCCTGGAGTTTAAGCTTGAGCTCTGGAGTTTCATCTGGCTGAATTTCCCAATGGGAATCCAGGCAGTCTGACCCCAGGGGTAGCTGGGGGAGTGCCATCCCAGGACAGTGCACTGCTGCACAGGAGCGTGGGCTCGCAGAGCGCGGGGGCTGCAGCTCTGCAGGAGGCACAGCTCCCCCAGGGCAGCTCCTGCAGGGGAAACCGAGGCACAAAAGTCAAGGATTTATAATCAGCCTCAAAACCATCTTTTCCCCAAACCTTCTCCCTGCTGCTTTACCTGGGTCCAAGGAAAGGCACATGCCAGCTCTTGCATCAGTCACTAAAGCTCCAGGCTCTGGTTTTGCAGTGACTTGTGTGTCTGGGAGCCCCTGGAGCCCCGGCAGCCTCCTCTGGGACGACTCCCCGGCGCCTGCTCCCATTCCAGCAGCTGCCCGTGCTCCTGGCTCCTCCTTCTCCACAATTACACATTTAGCCACAGCCAAACTCAGCCTTTCTCCCCCATTCCGCAGAGTCACGGAATGGTTTGGGTTGGAAGGGACCTTAAAGCTCATCTCATGCCACCCCCTGCCATGGGCAGGGACACCTTCCACTATCCCAGGTTGCTCCAAGCCCCGTCCAACCTGGCCTTGGACACTTCCAGGGCTGGGGCAGCCACAGCTGCTCTGGGCACCCTGTGCCAGGGCCTCATCTCCCTCACAGCCAAGAATTTCTTCTCTATATTTCCAGCTGTCAGGAATCTCCTAGATCTCGCCAGGTTTTTTGACGGAAAGCAAGGTTCAAAGACTTCTTTGAAGCCAGGATTAGTTCTGGGTTGTTCTGAGCAGAGCCCTGGGCTAGCTCGCCCACCTTGCAGCGTCGTGCTGGCTGCCAGCACCAAGGGAACCAGGGCTGTGGGAGATCGGGGAGCAGGGGGGAGGCAATAACCCCCCAGACTGACAACATGCAACAAGCCTGCAGGGATCCAGGTGAGCTGCAGCAAAAACAGCTGCGAAAATTACGTCTTTGGGCTTGGAGGACGTTTGATCAAGGACCTAAACACCAAGCAGGAACCCCACAGCAAGAACTTCATAGAGGATCCCCCCTTTGACCCCTCAGTCCCCCAAAGGTGCCCATTTCCTCTATGGGACTCAGAAGAAAGGCAGGAACAGGTTTTAGTGGGATGCAAACCCATGTTCCTGAGAGCACAGGGCGGGAAGGGAGGAGGGGAGCTGGTCAGCAGCCCGGCCACAGCCCCTTCCCAGACCCCATGCTGGGGGTGAGGCTCCACCCGGATCCCTTCCCGCAGCCCGGGCAGCTCCATCCGCGCTCACCGCTCTTCCTCCTCGGCCTGCAAATGAGGAGGAAGCGGCTGGAGAGGGAAAGCTGCAGGAGGAATCTCATTTCCCCCCTGCTCCCGCCCTGCGGCCGGGCTGCGGCACCGCTCGCAGCCGTCACACACCCGCCGCTCCCAGGCCGGGGCTCGAGGGCTCCTCGGGATCCACCACCACGAGGCTGAGGCGAATCTTCTCCTGGGGGAACGGGGCAGCATCCGGATCACAGGGATGCGTCGGATGCTGGAGCAGCAGAACCTGGAATTTCTGAGCAACTGGAAGCCAAGTGCATCCACTCCCTTCTGATCCCAGATGCTCTAGAGAATGGCACCTGCAGGAGAATCCAGAGCTAGAAGCCAGAAAAGACCTCTGATCGTTTGCCAAGAGTGGTGGTGGCTGCCCCATCCCTGGCAGTGTCCAAGGCCAGGTTGGACGGGGCTTGGAGCAACCTGGGATAGTGGAAGGTGTTCCTGCCCATGGCAGGGGGTGAAACAAGATGGGCTTTGATGTCCCTTCCAACCCAAACCATCCTGTGATTCCAAGCTTTTCTCCTAGATCTCCTCAAGGGCTGGAAAGCCCCACAACCAGGTTGCTTTCACCTCGTTTGGACTTTGATTGCAGTTAGACCTGAAGGAGCTGCCTGAGCTTTTCCCACAGGATTGCCCAACTTGTGGACGAATTCACCTTTTTGTACTGTATGATAAAACAAACCATTGAAAGCAACAAACCTCCCTTACCCATCTACTCCAGCACATTAACCGAAGTTTTTTATCATCAAATCAGGGAATGGTTTGGGTGGGAAGGGACATCAAAGGCCATCTTGTTCCATCCCTGCCATGGGCAGGGACACCTTCCACTATCCCAGGTTGCTCCAAGCCCCATCCAACCTGGCCTTGGACACATCCAGGGATGGGGCAGCCACAGCTTCTCTGGGCATCCTGTGCCAGGAGGGGAGATTTCTTCCTAATAACAAATCTAAACCTCCTCTCTGTCGGTTTTTAGCTTAAAGCTCTCAAGGTTGGAGGCTGTAAGTCACCAGAAGGAGAAGGTTTGGACAAGTCACTGCTGTGACATCATTCAGGAATGCAAATTGTGACCAAAAAAAACCTACTCCCATCTGCAGCCCCACAAACTCCCTCCCTGCTGCCGTTCTGCTTCAGAGAAGTGAGTAATTCTTTCATGAACACCAAGGGAAGTGAAACTCTCTCAACTCCTTGCAGAGCTCAGCATGACCCACCCGCCTTCCTCTCCAGCCAGAAGGGCCAACATCCCTGTGCCACAGCCTGGGCTGGCAGGCAGATCTTCTGGAAGCAAACTCACGTTACAAAGTCTTCTTTTCCCAGGTTTTCAGCCATGGGGCTCAGCATCCCTGCTTTCTAGCACGCTACCGGAGGGACAAGGGACAAAGCCTGTCTGTGGGGTTTGGGGTTTGGGGTTTGGGGTTTGGGGTTTGGAGTTTGGGGTTTGGAGTTGGAGCACACTCTTGCACTTAGGACATGTGCCTTGGTCTTGGGTAAGAAAACAGGACTGCCAGGATATGTTTCTGTGGGTTTTGAAAACAAACTCTACCACGTGACATCATTGTAACACGGGTGACATCACTGCTGTACCCGAAATGCCATCCCTGCAGCTGGACCTGGGAGAGCCTCAAAGCCACTCCACCTCTCTGTCTGGGGCCTGAATCAGCACAAGGAGTGCAGGAGGGGGGAGGTTCACCCAGACACACGGATCAATACTCAGCTCTCCCCTCCTGCTCTCCACATTCCTGCCGGGAAGAGCAGCTCGTGTTGCCAGTAAAGAGGCATGTCCCAGAGCTGCCCAGCACCGTGGGGTGAGGTGGGCACGTAAAACCACCTGGTTTCCATCCTGCACACTCCCCTGAGTCCCACTAATGATCCAACTCTGATCCAGTTCTGCTCATGTCAATTGTTTTTCCAGGAATAGATACAATCCTATGCTGAGGCTGAGATAAAATCTTTTGTCTGCTTCCAAAGCACCACCCCACCCTCTGGCTCTGCTCTTGCACAAGACCCTGCGGAAGGGCTCAGGTCCCAGTGTCAGATGGGATGTGGCCTGAGGAAAGTGGCCTGAGCACAGAAAAAACAAACAAAAAGCCATCAAAGAAACCCCAAAAGTGATTTGGAACTGGCAAAGGCTGTACAACCTGGTCTAGTGGAAGGTGTCCCCACTCATGACAGGGGGTGGAACTGGATGAGTCCTTTCCAGACCAAACCAATACGGGGTTCCATGAAAAATGTTTTATTTTCTGCAGTATTTGAATACAATAAAAAAGCGTTTTGGCCAACGTCCATTTCCCTGCTGGCAGGTTTGTCCAGCACTTTATAAAGCCACATATTGGAGCTGGCAGAGTTTACTGTCTTGGATTGCTATTTAAAAGTGATGGGATATGGCTGAGTTCTCCTAAGCAAGGCAAGCTCAGGATTAAAAAGACAAAATAAATCAAGCAGACATGAAACCACTGCAGGTAGCTCACACCACACCTGCCAGCACAGGCATGAAGGGAAAATCCGTTCAATTCCTGACTTGGTAAAACTGCAGAAGAATGAACAACACTTGTAACATACAGTGAGTTTTATTTCAAAATCCCTTTTCAATTACTTTGATTTTTTTTAAAATAATCTTTTTCTGATATCACTATTTCCTCATCATAAACGCCTGAGGGGAAGAAAAGCAAGTCTGGGAAAAAGTGGACCTTGAACAGCAACTCTGACATTTTGTTTGAGCCTCTCAAATCCCTTTCAATCCTTTAAGGTGATCTTGGAGCTTTGGCTCAGTTTGGTGTCACTAAAAATCATTTTCTGAAATGCAAATATTTGCTCGGCCTATTTCAGGACGCAGGGTTCAAATGAAGGAGTGAACTTCAAAAAAATTCTATGTTCATCATCCACTTCTGTTGAGGGTTTTCAGTTTGGTTTGGTTTTTGAAAAGAACAGAAAGTAATTGTTAAGGAGAAGGTTCCACAGTAAAAACATTTCTTGCACTCAGCGCCTGTTTGAGCACAAGTGAAGGCTCCCACAGCTTTGCCCTCTTGTGGGGAGATGGGAGAGCTCCTTCAGAAGTCACCCAGCATCATCCAGCAGTAGGAAAAAACCCTGCATTTAAGGGATGAATTAGCAGGTCCAGCAGCACTGCGGGAAAAGCTTTCTGTGTTCATTCCCTGCTTCCTTTGTTTTTTCTTTCAATCACACTCCAGCACAAGGTGGGCTACTGTCACTCACGGAGTCCAACACGGCCACTGCTGACCCCCTGAAAAGCTGCTTTGCAAGTGTAGAAAGGATCTTAGTGCAATTTCAATAATGCTGTTTCTGTCTGCACATTTCACTGCATGTAAGTGAAGAAAAAATTCACTTACACATCTTAGGGCTATTTATAACACGTAAAACCTGAAATCTTCATGTGGAAATACACGGCTTAAGGAATGGCTGAAGGCTGCTCACCTCCCAAATACTTTAAGAAAACCAGTTTTGCATGATCAGACTATGATCAGGCCCAGTGTTATTTTAACTCCTCGCTGCTGTCATCAACCCAGTGAAAATGGAAGAGGGGAAAAAAAAAATAGAGGCAGCCATCTGGAAACACACCCAGTGTGCTCGGGGAATTTCGAAATGTAGATCAGAAATAAGCAGGGATGAAAGTTGGATGTCTCGCTGCCGGATTGCGAGGCGGGCAGGGAAGAGCACAGCCACGCCGGAGGCGCAGAGCCACAGCTCCAGGGCCATCTGCTCCTGCCTGGCTTTGTCACCTGAAACGTGGCCAGGAGGGACAGGACCGAGTGGCCTTTGCCAGGGGAAGGCGCACACAGGGCTCCCCAAAAATGTACACTCACTGCAGGCTTTCAACTGGGGTGAAAGCATTTCCCAGGAGGGAGTTTCCCACCCCATCGTGATTGATCCGAGGGGTCACAGAACTGTTTTAGGGCCAGCACGAGGCACCACCGAGGCCAAGAACAGCCTCTGCCCCCAAACTAGTCAGATCGAGCTCCTCACCTCCTCAGAGATATGACAGGGACAGAGGACCAAGTGTTCAGCTCCCAGCAGATGTCACAGCACACTCAAACCACAAGGAGTTCTGAATTTTATTAAAATGACAGATAAAACGCTCGCTTATCCCAAAATCCTGTAAGATTCCCAAGGCAAGACCTGTTAATCTGACTGATTTCTGTTATGGGGGCTGTGAACACTTGATGTGCCCCCTGACCAAAGTCCTTAAATTCCTTGTCAGGGTAGGAAAAATACCCCTGAGAACTGCTCAGCTGACCCTGAGGTACCTCAGGCTAAAAAAACCCAACTCTGCCTTCTTGGCGAGCCAGCACCAAACCTCTCTGCTCCTGAAGGAGGTGTCAGCCAAGATTTACTGCTTAAAAGCAAACTCTTGGTGCAGAGAGTTTGGGAAGTGCAACAGAGCTCAAAACCACAACACTTCCTAAAAGCACCATGAAATACTCAACTTCCATAGGGAAAGCTAAAGGAAGGAAGGAGATCCGTCGGTGCAGGCGGTGACCACACCACCCCAACTCCAATCCAGAGGCTTCCAGCAGGCAGGAATGCCTTTCCCACAGTCATGAGTGAGCATCCCTGTTTCAGAGGATGCAACTTCCCAAGCACAGCTATCAGATCCCGAGTTTCCAAACCCTCCTTAACCACTCATCAGACTCTCTCTCCCAGCAGACCCACAGCAGATCACACAGGCCCAACGCCTCCATCGTCTTGGTGCACCAAACTGCAACTCCCTTCCCCCGATCCGTGGGACTCCACAGGTGCTATTCCAACAATCCACACCAACAGATCCTTCTCAATGATAGCAGAGTTTATTTAATATTTTGTACAGCCAGCATTGGTCTCCAGGAATAAGTTATAATCTTACATAAGTGAGTCCGCCCAAACCCACCCTTAAGGAATGTTCAACTTTCAGCATTTCTGATTTAGAGGGAAATTTAGAGGGTAAGATGCAGTCTGAAGAATGGGAATCAATCTGAATTTGTGATTAAAACTCCTCGGAATTCTCAGGGTTTCCTTGCCTCTAACTGGATCATGGACCATCGCAGAGGTTGCGTCTTTCAGGACTGCAATGAGAATACATTCATCCTGGGGGCTATTTATTTTCCTAAACTGGGCAGGGTTTTGTTTCCTTTATCCCCAACTCTGTGCCCCACGGTTCTGCTCTGCAGACACACTTTACAGTCCAGTACAATCAATGCCTGTAACAGAACTGTCCGGGAGGTACTCGGATGCCCGTCCCACATCCTTTATTTGGCTGTTCTCAGCACCACCTGAAACAGCTCCACTGCTCACAGCACGTTCTGTCTGATGTAGCAGGAGGAACAGACCTTGATTTGCCTTTCAGCAATGAACACACAAAACAAATAAATACTTTTAAATCCTTTAAATGGTAACACCTTACACAGTTCCAGGGCAGCACCTGGTGATCTACCCAGCCAAAAGCACTCCAAGGCAAAGGCTCACTCACCTCCTTGAGGAACAGGGAGGGGGATGAGCAACAGCCCAAGAGGAATTCCTCTTTCTTCCATGCTCAGAGAATTGCCAGTGTCTGATACCAAGCAACTCACATTCTCTAACACAAAACAAAAAATTTAAAAAAAAACCAAAAACCAAAGAAAAACCCAAGCAAAAAGAGGTTGTACAAACATTTCCTTCTCCCTCTCCAAAAAGCAGCTCTGAAACAGCCCAGGCAGCTCTGGGAAACACCAACCAGCACAAAACCAGAGTCACGAGCCAGCCGTGGTGCTCACAGCCTTCCTGCCCTGTTCAAGGGCCCTCCTGGGGGTCCCTACAGACCTTGCAGCCTCACAGGAAAGCGGTTCCACCAGCAAGTCCCTCCTCACTGCACCTGGCAGCTTCCCAGCCTGCCCGTGCCAGCACACGGACACGCCTTGGGGGTCTGCACCCGGCTTTGAGAAAACCCGTGGAGAGCACAAACACTGAGTGTGATCCAGAATCCCCATCAAAGGGCTGGTGAGAGTTTTACTAGGACTGGGCAGGTGAATGTTGGGGTACTGGGGGATTTGATTCAGTTAAGAAAGGTTCAGGCAAGCCTTATAGCCTTATAAAGCCATTGAAGCTGAAGGTAAGGTCTGGTTGCAGAAGCCCAATGCTCCTTCCACGTCATTTTGAGACATCTCACAACAGTGATTAGCAAGTGTAAGAATGCTTTTGAAAAGGTGGCATTTTTGAGGTGGAAAGGAAGGCAAGCTCAGTGCTGTGCTCAGCCTTCCTTCCCCAAGGGGAGCGCAAGTTCTGGTGAAAGGAAACTCACGGGGAGAACGTTTTCTGTTTCCTACAGAGAGCAAACCTGTCACTGAAGCCATGGAAACTTTCACAGGGAACAACCCAAAGTAGCACCGCACTCCACAAGAGCATCCCAAAACACATTACAACAGAGCTGCACTGACATGAAGGCTGTACACCGGTCCCAGGTGTGTGTTCTGGTGCCAGGGAGGGGGGGGATTTTTTCCCTTTAAGAAATTCTGTCCCAGTTAGAATAAAGCAAACCCTTTCTTTTAACTGTTCTTTTCAACGTTTTCTTTATATACAACCCTTAAAATACACTTAAAAATAGCTGCACACGTGTTGTATGGTTGTACCAGAGCAGGGCAGTTGCACAGATGGTGTCTCTCAGGACACTAAAAACTGTAAATACCCCCAGCAGCCCCACTCTGCTCCAGCCCCCACGCTGGCCCCAAGGAGGGAAGGAAGGAACAAGCAGTTTGGAAATGGGAGTCTCTCACAAAACACGCCACTTACAAATCCCGGGGTAATTTCCTTCAAGCATTTTTGTATCAAGTCCTTTCTTAAATGTTTGAGGTCACACTGCTGTTTTAGCAATAAAATCTGTTGCGACATGCACGTGTCAGCTTCCCACTCAACCAACTGCAGCCCTGAGGATTTTTCTGGCCTGGTAGAAAGAGGAAATGTAACACAATTTCTGAAGTACGGCCGGTCCTCCGTTTCCAAACTCCATGTGGTTCTCTCGATGGCTCTGGGACACACACCCACACTTTTCTGTTGTTTTTTTTTTTTCCTCTAATACACGTTTCCTTCTAACCAACATGCAGATTTCTCCTCCCAAACATCCACATCTTGACATCCCAACGAAACAATCCATGTCATCCATCCAGAGGCTTTCCCAGGTAGACCAAAGTCACTTCTGTGTTACCATACACAGCAGACACTGCTGGATACAGGCAAACTTTTGGCAGTCCTCTGAAGGCAACTCCCAAGAACTCATAGCCCCTCTCAAACGCTAATGTTTTGTCTTCCATGTCCAGGATAACTCGAATCCTTTCACCTATCTGGAAACAGAGATGGGACGGGGAGTAAAAACAATACACAGAAAGAGTCAGCATGTTCAGATGGAGACAAAAATAATGCGAAGCATAATGCAGCAGAGAATTTCAAAGCAAGGCTGTCCTGTGTCTCACGACTGATTGCTCTTACGATGGGAATTTCTCCATCTCCCCATGATCCTGAGTACCTCTGAAGCAGAGTACCCACCTGTATCCACCACCTATTTTTGATAATAAACATGGCCCTTCCCACATGAACCTGTGAGAGCACTGCGAGCAGGCACTACGCGCTGTGTGCTTCAGAAATGCTGCAGAGCTTTGGAATCTTTGCAGTGGTCTCCCAAGTTACCTGAACTCTGTGTTCAGCTGCTGCCATCGCTGAGCAGCAACTGCTCTGTGAGGAGCATTTTTAAAGACAATGGATTTGTTTAAGAAAGGCAAGTGCCACCTACAAAAGAATCCCAGAATAGACTAATGTGCAGGTGCTGTCGTTGACAGAGGTGTTCCCTCACCAAGGCAAAAGGAAATTTCAGTACAAAATGTAAAACAAAAACCCTAAAAATATATATATACACATACACATACACACACATACAAGTGAAACCAACAGTGACCACAGCAAGAGTTTTGGAGCCAGGGAGGCCCGGAGCTCCCTGCATTTATCTAGCACACATTATTTCAGACATCAGTGAAAGTCCCAGAGAACAGCCACAAGCACAGCAGGCGCCACACAAACTCCTGACTCTTCTCCAGCCAGCCCCAGCACTGGGAATTTCTTCCAGTCAACACTAACACACACCTTGTTTCCTGTAAGTACGTTTTCTACGAGCAGATCGCTGCACACGTCTTAATAAACACCAAAGGATCACTGATTTGAACTTTCACACAACATTTAGGAATATCAGATACAAGTTACTACACAGACCTTCACCCACAAGTGAAACGTAAGCCAGTACAAAGCCACAGCACTGGGGGTTGGACTGGATGATCTTTAAAGTCCCTTCCAACCCATTCTCTGAATATGAGATGGAAATTACAATCATCTGGTTTAAGTTGCAACATGAGCAAATCCAGCAGTGAAAAGGCAGTTGTGTGAGCAGGCAGAACAAGACAAGCGCTCCTGTAAGGACAAAAAAGGTGGGGTGGCATCTGCTCTTTAATACCCTGAAAGTTATCTGAACATCAGATTCCAGGTGAGGGATGTCACCCACAGGAAGGTGGCCAGTGAGCAAGGCAGCAGCTATCAGCACTGCTGCAGGTTTTTGCAGGAAGACTCTCACCTATGCACTAACTTCAGCTCACCCTGCCGCACAACAAAGGGGTACAAGCCCTCAGACACGCATCTTGCTGTGGGGCAAGCAGCTACTTCAGAAAGCTACAACAGTCTTTTCAGGTTTTATTCCAAAAAGCACCACGATGTCTAAGCAGACACCCACGGTACAGGTTTCACACTCAAATGTTTGAGATTCAAGTGTGGAAACAACCCACAGGGTCAGGTGCACTGAACACCAGACAGGTGTAACCTTCGGAAGCAGTAAATGAAGGGGGGAAAAAGGCTCACAAGGTGGAATCATTTGCCTTCTGCAAGGAAAGCAAAGAGACCTTTGAAGGGCACTTAGAAGCAATTCAGCAGCCAGCCGGGACAGCAGCCAGCACCCCCCAGCCCTGGCACAGCACCCAGCCCACACCAAGCCCTCTCACCTGGTATTTGGGTGCGTTATTGCACTGGGGGAAGCTGCCGTTCACCTCCCCGTTATGCAGCAAGTTATTGTCCACCAGGTTCCAGCCCCAACTCTGGTCGTCGCTGCCCAGCAGGGCCACGTAGCCCTGGCACTGCATGGCCGCGCGTTTCGTGGCGATGCCGATGACGGCCACGGTGCCCAGCGGGCCCTCCCACCACACCTCCCAGGCGTGCCGGCCCTCGCTGAAGCCGATCTTGGTGCGCGCCCCGTCCGTGCTCTGCGCGATGGGGTTGCGGTGCAGCGTGAAGCCGTTCTTCTTGATGTAGACGTTCCTCGAGCAGTCGTTGGTGCTGAACGCGTGGTGGAAGGCACGGACCTGGGCGAGAGAAGGTGGGTGGGAAGGTGGGTGGGTGGGT
>VZRQ01005231.1:193320-215261 GCA_013397975.1 Machaerirhynchus nigripectus | reverse complement strand
CCTGCCGGGGCGGGGGGCGGTCGGACCCAGCTGCCGCAGGGCTCGGGAGGGAACGACTCACCTCGGACCCCCGGGGACCGGCGGCCGCGAATCTGCCCCGACGCGAGCTGCGGGGAAGGTATAGGCCCTCTCTGTACTGATATTTAATCGCCAAGACCGAAGCTCCGCTGTTGGAATGAATGAGGTCTGGCTGCTCTTTAGATCTGGGTCAACTAAAATCACATGGAAAACGTAACATGCAAAAAAAAAAAAAAACCAAAGAAAAACAAAAACCAAAAAGAAATGTAAAAACGCCAGAAACAAGCCGTTTATTGCCCAGTAGTTAAAGAAATCCGCGGACTTTGGGGCAGCGGAGTGGCTGCTGGGCTGTCACACAAACCCCGTGTGCCCCTCTCCTTTTCCCCGCAGCGTCTCACTCCCTCCAACACTTCTGTGCTACCTTTTTTTCGCCCTTCACTCAGTTTTCTGCTGATGTGCTTCCCTAAGCAGTGCTGTGACGAAGGCTGCTGTGGGCAGTCACGCCTGGGAAGGTTAAGGTTGATGAGCGCCATGGGTGTGCTCTAAGAGCCAATTAAATGTGTCACAACCTGTTTTAAATTACTAATGCTTCTTTAAAAGAGACTCATTGTAGCATTTAGGTTGGAAAAGGCCGGCCAGCACCGCGGCTGTGCTTGGTGTCGTTGCTGTTTGAGTGAAAGCAATACCGAGGTGCCTGTTTTAACTGGACACTGGAGTTTCGAGTAGTTTGCAGGATGCTCTTGTTCCTTGATAAGTTTCTGCTGTAATGAGACCAACAAGCAGCTCATTTCAGGAGTTGTTTCTGTTTGTTCCAGGGTTATCCCTGAAGCATGGCGGTCAAGTGGAGTGGTGGGCATTCCTGGCCCGTGCTGTGCCTGGACGTGAGCGCGGAAGGGCTGGTGGCCTCCGGCGCGGAGCGGGGCGAGCTGGCGCTCTGGGACGGGGGAGGCTCGCCGGTGGCTCAGCTGCGGCTCCCGCAGGCGGAGGACGTGACCTCGGTGGTGTTCTCCGCCCGGCGCCCCGGCACGCTGTACACCTCCCACGGAGAAACCATCAGCGTGCTGGATGTCCGCTCCCTCCAGGAGCCCCTGGAGCGCTTCCACGTGAACGAGGAGGAGATCAACTGCCTCTCAGTGAACGACAGCGACGGCTTCCTGGCCGCGGCAGATGACTCGGGGGCGATAAAGGTTGTGGACTTGGAAAGCAAGAAAGTCAGCCGGTCCTTGAGACACTCCAACATCTGCTCGTCTGTTGCCTTCCGACCTCAGCGGCCTCAAAGCCTGGTTTCCTGTGGACTGGACATGCAGGTGATTTGCGCACATGTGCACGGTTATTAATGAAGTGA
Organism: Machaerirhynchus nigripectus; assembly: GCA_013397975.1. Classification (NCBI taxonomy): domain Eukaryota; kingdom Metazoa; phylum Chordata; class Aves; order Passeriformes; family Dicruridae; genus Machaerirhynchus; species Machaerirhynchus nigripectus. The sequence goes on along the minus strand of VZRQ01005231.1, from coordinate 213,898 downwards.
AACAGTAATTACCCACCTGTGTAGTGAGGCACCCGCAGACTTTCATCGAGCGTGAAGGTGTTCAGCCTGCGGTCTCCGGAAAGCTCCCTCACTTATTCTGAAGTAGTTTTGGCCCAAAAACTTAAGTGTTGAGGCTGTTTGTGCCATGTTCTACTCAGCAGCTTCTGCGTCTGTTTTTATCTTCCTTAAACATTTACGATTCAAAAGTGAGCAGGGTGGGGGGAAATCGGGGTATACTGCAAAGCTCACTCGTGCCATATTAGCTCTTTGTTGGGCTGAGCAAAACCAGCAGCTGTCCCTAGGGATCAGTTGTGGCTGCGGATGTGATGCAGAGGATGGTGAGGAAAAGGCACAGTGCTTGAGGCAAGCAGGTAGAGCAGTATCTTTCCAAGTGGAACGTATCACTGTGAGGACAAGTGATTTGTATAGTTTATTCATTGTTCTGCCGATATCTTGGAAGCATGAAATGTTCTTTGCCCTTTACACTTCTCTATCCTCATCAAGAGGAAACTTAGTCCTTTGCATTCTGAGAAACATGCTGGGAGTTGAAACTCAAGTCCAGAGCTGGCCACCCAGAACAGATATTTTTCAGTAATTTCTTTCCAGTGGTTGAGGTCAGACCACATTCCTGGTTTAGCCTGATCTGAAAACTGTCACTTCTTAAAGGTTTCTGTGGTTCCAGCAGTGTCAGGGTGAAGTTTGTGTGACAGCACTGAGCAGTTTTGCTCTGTGTTCTTGAAACCAAAGTACATCTCACACCCGTTAGAGCAAATATATGCTGATATTTAGTATAAACTGTGTTTTTCTGTGTTAAAGCTATGGTGATAGATCCTGTCTGGGAGGAGTAAACACTCAGTGCCTCTGCTGGCTTAATTCTGGTCCCTAAAATGCAGATACACAAGCTTGTGGCTGGAAACTTGTTACTAGAATTTGAAACATTTATGTAGCACTAAGTACAAGTGAGATGATTATTTTTTGTGACTTTTTAGTATTAGTTTCATTTATTGTAGCTCCTCAAGTTGGTTTTTAGGTGAAAGCCAGTATCCCAAAACAGGAATTTTGAGTGTGTTTTCCTACAGTGAAAAGAGCATCATTCTGCATTGAGGCTGCATTTACGATACATCATTTCCCTAAGGGGAGCTTAGCTGCCGAACTCTGAAGGCCTGTGCTGCACCATGCCTTTGGAGAAGTTACGAGCTATACGAGCATCAAAACATGTTCTGGGCTTGTCAAACCCTCTGGGAAGCCGTGGCTGATGAGAATGGAAATTTAGGTTGCTGGAGTTCTTTCAGGAGTTCTGATGAAGCAGGGAAGATGCCATGAGGACAGAAAATACTTCATTTGCAGAAAACTTGTCAGCAGCTGATGGATTCATCAGGCTGCTGCAGTGCTGTCTGTGATAAAACAGGAGTATTTTCTGTAAGCATCACCTAGCCCCTCTGATTTACAGTAAATCACAGTTGTTGTGGAGGTAGCTTTAATGCAGAAGCAAAAGCACACACTGAAACAGGAAAGTGACAGGAAATGTATTTCAGATATTTTAGTGGGATTTGGATTGCAGAAGTGCAGAGCCAGGCTCTTTTGTGAACTAAATTTAAAGACTCCTGTACTTCTTATTGGTGATTATACTGAAGGAATATTTTTAATTAATAACAGATTGCAGCTTAGCTTTATGAAGCTAACAGTACACCAGTGCTGCATTAGACTGACTTGTGCTTTTTGATTTGTTTGCCTTGAGAATGCTTATTGTCAATTCAGATCCTACAAAAGTCTTGAGAGAATTATTTTTAATTGGCTCAGTGTAAATCTCTAATGCTTGAACTGCTGTACGACAGACACAGGATTCTTCACTGGGGGCTTGGAGGTGGGGTGGCTTTGGAAAAGCAAGTCTGAAAGCACAACCTGCCCCATCTCAGCAGGTAAAGCATGCCCTACTCCATAGCATAAACCAGATCTACTCATTGGATATAAAAATAAATACAAATATGCCTGTTTAAAAACAACAGCCTTGTCGACTGTTTGCCTTTTGCTGTCCCATTTTTCAGACACGTTCGTGGAAGTGACTGTTTTAGGGCAAGTAGCAGAGACAGAAATCCAGAATGATAATGATCTCTGTTCACTGCTAGCGTTTCTGTGTCCCTCCTTCTCAAAAATGGATGTGCAGTACATCATGACTATTACTGCTGAGATGAATGCAAAAGCTCTTAGAGCAGTGTTTGCATCCCTCTCGCAGTCTAAAGGTCTGAGTTGTTGACTGTGGAGTGTGGTGGTGGGGGTTTGGAGAGCAGGCCAGAAAGATTTGCTACATTTATTAGGGCAAGTTTAACCACTGCTACTCCTCACCACACGCCTTACACCTCTTGGAGTCATGCACAGCCTTTGCTCTGCTAGGGCAAGAAGTGTGGTTGTTTATTTGTACTATTAAAGATCTGATTTTATGTAAACCACACAAATTATTGATTCCTCCTATTTTTTTTTTTTTCCCCAGGTGATGCTGTGGAACCTGCAGAAAGCTCGCCCCTTGTGGACCACAAACCTGCAGGAGTGTGACATGGAGGAAGAGAGCCTGCAGTCAGCCGGGCAGTTCTTCAACCCGCCGCTTGTGCATTCCCTGTCCGTCGCCTCCTGCGGCAACATCTTCAGCTGCGGAGCTCAAGACGGTAAAGTCAGAATATTCCGAGTCACTGGCGTGAGGTTTGAACGTGAGCTGGAGTTCCAGGCTCACAGCTTGGGAGTCTCACAGGTGCTCTTTATGCCAGAGGTGTACTGGTTGTTGTCTGGAGGAAACGACGGGAAAGTCTTGCTCTGGGATGTCGGCAGCAACGTCGGAAAGCAGCAGAAAAGTCCAGCAAAATCTCTACACAGGAGGAAGGCCCAAGCAGCTGCTTCCCGCAGAAAAGATGGGAAGCTCAACAAAGTGGCCTCAAATGAACACCCTGGAGTTGTGCCAAAGCTCACCATTGAGCATGGAGAGAAGGTGAACTGGCTCTCGTGTGCAGAGATCAAAGGCTCCAGAAGAGTGTTGGTTGCTGACCAGACCAGCTGCGTGTCAGCCTATCCATTGCCAGAACCTTAAGGCACCCAGGTCTTTACAGAAATCTGGGGGACAAAACCACTTCTTGGAGCCAGTTACATCCACTGACAGTGAACTGGACAGTGAACCCCTCTGGGTCCCTGGGAAGGGGAGGGGATTTGCTGTGCACTCGTGGTGTCCCTGGCCATGTGCTGGTTCTTTGTGGCTGTTGTGTTCACAGCCACTGTCTCTTGCAGGGTTGGCAGTTTGCTGCTTGAATTTAAGTGAAACGGGTCTCTATATTTAGGGGTAACATTAGTTCATGACTAAGCTGACGTAGTTAAGGCTGGAGGAGGAAATTGGTGCTAAGGAGATTCCCACAATGCTAAGTGAGGCTGCTGAACAGTAGCAGCGCTGTCACTGGCTCAGCTCTATGTGGTTTGGGCTGTTGCAGTGCTCTGTGTGACTTTTCCCATGAAGCTGTGTCCCAGTTGGCTTAAACTGGTTGTAGTGGAATCTGGTTTTCATCACTCTGTCAGCAGCTGCGTAGACCAGAGATGCATCAATTAATGAGTAATCAAATGAGTTTCCCTGGGGTTGCCAGCTGTATTTTTTCACTGCAGCAAAGGAAGGAGCAGGGGAACTGTTACACCTGTTTGCTGGGTCAGCTGTCAGTCAGTCGTGTATCCCAGGGAAAAAGAACTATTACACTTGTCTTAATAAATGCTTTCTCTCTCGCTGCTTCCTTGTCCTTAGATTTGCTCAAATAGTGCCAAACTAAAACAAAATTGTGTTAAAAAGTGTATTGTGCACCCATCACGGGCAATATAAAGGGCCTAAGGCACAGCTGCTTCTTACCCAAATACTTCCTGTCTTCCCAAAGCTTTGAAACACAATGAGCAGAACTTGGCTTGCTAGAAGCTTCCCTTCATTTGCAAATTGAAGGTTGGAAGACCTAAGTGGGAATGCTACAGCTCTGGACATGGTCAGTTCATCCTGGATTTCCCATGAAGTGGGCAAATAATTTTTAAAGAAGTTTTTTTTTCCTGGGCTGTCCTTATCCTGCCACAGCACTGAATTCCTAGTGCTGGCTGAGGACCTGCTGCACTGATGGGGGGTTTGTGCTGCTGTGTTCCACCACCTGGGCTGTTACCAGACCAGTATTATTACGGAAAAATTTTCAGCTCTTTTTTTTACATACCCAGCTCTGGAAAATCATTATCTGGTTGTGCTGCCTCTCTCCACCCTTTATGGAAGAGATTCCAGCTGTCTTGGTTTTGCTCAAAGCAGCTCCCTGCAACCAAACACGACTCATTCTCATCCAAATCAAATTTTACCTTCGTACCTTTTTAATTAGAAGAAACAGGCAATCTGCTTGTACAGCCTTTCCCAGCAGGAGACTTTGGCCCAAGACATGATCTGCAACAGCAAATCAAAGCCAAAACAGAGCAAAAAAAGAAAAAGCAGAGAAGTGTAGTTACTCCCTTTTGTGTTACCTGTGAATTAGTTTATGTATGAAGACACAGAATCAGTGGGGCAGAGGAAGGGGTCAGGTCAGGCTGTGTGGTTCAGTGTGTGACATGCCCATGAACGTGTGTTGGTGCATCCATGACCTATATTTGGATATACAGGCTATAAAAAGCCTCGGAACAAACAACCTCCTGCGGGACTCGGATCCCCTGTCCCTGCTGTTGCTGCCGGCTTCAGGAGACAGGAGCAAGCCCTCTCCAGCTTTTATTTGTTCTGCTGGTGTTCTCCAGGAAGATGGCGAAAGGCAGCATCTCCCTGCGCTCCCTGAACGAGACGCTGAACAGGTCCTGCCGGGGCTGGGCTGGCACCGCGCGGAGGGACGGGGAGGGCGCGGAGGGCTGGGGTACTGGACACCACACCAGGCAATCCCTGGGCACGGCAAACCTGTGCTTCCCTGCAACCTTCCGTGGGTACAGGGTGTAAATAGACATTGTGTGTGTACAGAGAGGGAGCAGTTCATGAGAAGGCTTAATCTCTCCTTCGCTCACTGGGGAGGAAAGAGGGGCAGAGCCATCAGCTCCACGGTGGTGTTCATTCCATGGCTGCCATCCTGGCTGTTAGCTGCGGGATTTGGGCAGTTGCTCCATCACCCGTGGCTTGCAGCTGCATGAAATGTCACCAGGCAATGAGGGCACTTGGTCTGTTCAGCCTGGAGGAGAGTGAGTGAAGACCTCATTGTGGTTTACAACTTTCTCATGGCAGGGGAAGGAGAGGCAGAGACTGATCTCTGTGGTGCCCAGTGACAGGTCCCGAGGGAATGGCCTCAAATTGTGTCAGGGGAGGTTTAGGTTGGATATTAGAAAAAGGTTCTTCCCCCAGAGGGTGGTTGGGCACTGAACAGGCTCCCCCAGGCAGTGGTCACAGCACCAAGCCTGACAGAGCTCAAGAAGCATTTGAACAATGGTCTCCGGCACAGGGTGGGATTGCTGGGGTCTCCCTGCAGGGCCAGGAGTTGGATCCTTGTGGATCCCTTCCAACTCAGCATATTCTGTGATTCTGTGAAATTCAGGCTTGCTGTTCTAAGTGGAGATTGGAGGTGAACTTCTGATTTTCAGACCGTGCCTCTGAGTCTGGAGGGTTCAAAGATAGGGAGAAAGTGGTTATCCTTAGTAAGAAAAAAAACCCAAGAATGGACCTTCCTTGTAAGTTTAAGGAAAGCAAGTCACCATCACTGGGGAATCGGGACATAGGTGACGCTGATTCACCCTCCATTTCCAAAGTCTGCACTTGGCAGAGGGACGTGACCAACAGGTTCATGGGCTTCCTGTAAAATAATCCGGCCTCAGCTGCCCCCAGTCCATGCTCGGCTGTGCAGCAGCAGGCACCAGTGGTGGTGGCTCAGAGCAGATACAAAGATATGAGCATGGATCTTCAGGAAAAAGAGTCAAAAAAGGGTCTGAAATTCTCAGTAGTTAGAGGCAGGCAGGATACTGTCCCCACTCTGTGGATTTTCACATCTGGATTTTCATGTTACTGTGAGGGTGCTGAGGCCCTGGCACAGGGTGCCCAGGGAAGCTGTGGCTGCCCCACCCCTGGAAGCGTCCAAGGCCAAGTTGGATGGGGCTTGGAGCACCCTGGGCTAGTGGAAGGTGTCCCTGCCCATGGCAGGGGATGGAATGAGGTGGGCTTTAATGTCCCTTCCAACCCCAACCATTCTGGGATTCTCTGATACGTTACCTTTACAGGCAAACTATGCAAATAGTGTCAAGATATTTTAAAGTCAAATCAGGTGTCATACATACAACTGTGGTTTACCTGCAGTAAAAATGATCCCTATCAAGAGTATCCCAGCTGATGGGATGCAGTACTTCTGGAAATGCACATTAGGAAATGAATGATTATGTGTTGACAGACAGCTGACAGACTTGGAAAGAAATTGCTCCTCTTGTCGAGATGCTCTTGGTTCACCTGCAGCCTTTATGACTCTGATTCACACGATGGTGAACACAAAAGTAGCTATTGGAGACCTGACCAGAGGGAGAAACAATGGAACCACTTCTGAAAGAAAAAAGTGAAAATTAATTCTGTGGGAAACTGCTTGAAGAAGTGTGTGTCCACCATACCATGGAGTGAGTGAATGGGGAGAGCTTGGAGGAGTGCAGGGTGCTGCACTGGCCTGGAAAATAAAACCCATGTGACAGCTCTAAAATACCACCTTCTGTAAATGCCTGAATAGCAGAAATAAGGTTTCACATAGAACCACACTTCCAGAGAAGCGGGAATTCTGGAGCTTCTACTGCATGACTTCCAAGTATCTTCTGTGTGCTAACAAGAGGGGAATTTTAAAAGCTTTCTGGTAAAGAATGGGGATGTGGTTTGTGTGTACACTACTCAGTTAGAGGTCACTGACTTAGTGGTAACTTCACTTACACTAAAGGAAAAAGTGTTCAGAGGTCATGATGGAAATGAAAGCAGGAGCCTTAATCCATTCTTCCTCTTCTCATTCCAAACTTAGATCAAGAGGCAGCAGCACTCAGTCTATCAGAATTCAGTAACAGCTGTGGGAGATCAGTTATGGATCTACCATGGTTTAACTGAACAGACATTTTTAGATCCAAAACTGGCAAATGCTGAAATGTTTGCTGCAGGTGCTTAAAAATACAGGAGATTAATTTACAGACGGGCAGGAAAAAAATACGCTCAAGAGACAAAACTGTTCAAATAGCAAAGCGTTGGACTCAAGGCTGCCGAGAAACTACTGCTGCACGGAGAGTAGCATTAGTGATGAGATCTTGGATAACTTTACTCTTACTTGTAGAGGAGGAAGTTGGAGAATGGGCCATGGGGAAGCTTATTTACCATGATAATAAGCTGCAAACCAGGGAGCAGTTCACCGGCAAGGACACTCATTATCTGACAACCCAGCTCTGAAACTCATTCACCGCAAACCCCGACTCACCTCACCTCAGTTTCTGCGCTCGCTCTCTCTGTGCTGACAGATTCGATCCAATTACGACACCTCAATCCTTCCAATTCTTCGGAACTCCCAACATTTGTACATGACACCATCTTAATTTTCCAAGTAAGGTTCTATTTCAGTCCCAAAATTCTTGGTGAAGCAAGAGGAGTCCTACCGCAGTAAGACGAGCTTTCAGCAGGCTGCAGAGGAAGCCTCATAGCCTCAGGAAACAACAGAAAATCCAGGCTGCAGAGGAAGCCTCATAGCCTCAGGAAACAACAGAAAATCGTTAGACAAAGGATCTGCACAAGCGGCCAGACAATGAATTAAGGTCGGGGATCTTAGTAAAATATGCCACTGTTGATGTCTTTATTTTCTCCTCATTCGGGTCAGCTGCAGACAGAATCCAAAGTAGGGTTTGGTTTGGAGAAGGGGGAGGCAGGAGTAGGGGCAGGCAGGGAGAGGGAGGAGCTGCTGATGGGGGAAAATGGCATTTTTAGTCCTTCTCTTATAACAACAGGCTTTAAAATACCGTGGGATATGTGTCAAAGAATGGGAAAATGTTTGAGGGGGTTTTTTTTGTTAGGGCTTTTTATTTTTAATGACACCACCTGAAAGCTGCTGTGTATTTTGTCCTTACAAAAAGTTCAGCCAAAGATACACGTAATAGGGCCACAACAAACGAGGCAAAGACATGACACAGGTAGGTCACAATTCAGAACTCAATTCCCTGAACATTAAAAAAATACAATAATAATAGTAACAGAAGCAGTGAAGCAATCTAAGAATAAAAAAAGAGAAGATAAAGAAAAATGGGTAGGGTCTTCTCTGTAATAATATTTGTTGATGGTGTAGTTATTGTTAGCTGATCCAGCCTGCAGTTCTGGCAGTAAAATAAAAAGAAAAATCACAAAAAATTCTGTTAAGGAGTAGGTGATGTTCAGTAGGTGATGTGTGCTAGTAAATCACTATTGAGTACATAGTACTGAGATAGTTGCTTGGTATTTAGGAAGGAAATCTGAATTATTTATATTAGCTATGTGATCCTCAGAATTCTCAAGAACACGCCTTGATGTCAATCAGGTAACTGAGGAAAATGTGGAGGAAAGTGTCTTTACAAAAACCACCCAAAGTGACAGAAGCCCAGCACACCCTGTATCTCCAGGAAAGGGAGAAATGGGTACAAAAATAAATGCTTGCTTCCCCTCATACCTTGTCTCAACACAGCAAGTTATTTTAAACCAGGCAGTTTTCTTCAGCAAAAGTGGAGTAGCTTAAAACTCAAAACGTCATCTTTGTGATTTGCAATTTTAAATAAGGAAAATCACAACAGATACCAAATAACGAAAAAGCAGTTAATAAGTATAAGCTGTGAAGCAGTTTTTATCACAGTTGTTGCATGGAAGGACAGTCCTATTAAAGGGGAAAAGCAGAGCAGGATGAGCTGTTGGGAGAGAAAAACACTGCGGGTGGCTTGTTTATTATTTGCATAATTTTGAACCAGAGGAGTAACGAGAAGTTTTGCTCAATGTTAAATGAAAATGGTTGAAAAGACCATGACATTACAAATAAAAGCATAAATCACCTCAAAATGTGTTAGAGAAAAAAACTGTGCCACTACTAATGCACAGTTGAGAGCCACAGAGATATATCTACATACCAACTTTGCAGCTGTATTTGGAGGTTATAAGATCTCTGCACCAGGAAAGGGCCAAAAAGACATGGGATGTGACAAAAAACCTTGACTTTTAGTGGTGTTTGTTCTCAGAAATCTTGGGTGGACCGTCAGAACGGGGTCTGGAGCTGTCCACAGAGCAGTGTCACGGCTGAAAGCCGCACATCCTTCCAAAACTCCCTTACTCTTGTTTTCCACCGGCCAGAGTAGAAAGCAGGCTGCTGTCCCTGGAGGCTCGGTTCGCACAGCTGGACTCCAGCCTGCAGACGCTGGCGCACGAGTTTGACCTGCAGGCGGAGATGCTGGAGGAGGACCTGAGGCGGGACGTGCCCTGGGCACCTGCGGCCGGGTGAGCACTGCCAGGGACCAAAGCCGGGGACCAAAGCCGGGGACCAAACCCCGGCTCCGAGCCCGGCCGACCGGCCCTGGGCACTGCCGGGGACGGCGCAGCCACGGCTTCTCAGGGCAGCCTCTGCCAGCGCCTCATCACCCTCACAGGGAATGATTTATTCCTAACATCCCGCCTAACCCTGCCCTCTGACTGTGGGAAGCCATTCCCGCTCGTCCTATCACGATACGCGAGCCCGCCTTCCCCCTGAGGGCCCGCGGCCTCTGTCTCCCAGCAGGCTCGGCGGAGGAGGTGGAAGAGGAGAAGGAGGAGACAGAAGAGGAGGAGGAGGAGAAGAAGAAGAAGGAGGAGGAGGAAGGAAAAGAGCAGAAGGAGGAGAAAAAGGAGCAGGAGGCGGAGCCCTCAGCCGGGCGGCGGGAACGGCCTCTCAGTGAGGGGCGGAGCCGGGCCGCCATTGCGGGAGTCGCGGCCTTCCCTGGGCACCGGAGCGGTGGGTGCCGAGTCCTCGCTGAGACCCCTCAGGGGCTGGAGGTGACGGGGACCGGGAGGGGACGACGACGAGGTGCCCCCTTTTCGCTGGGCTCCGATGTCCTGGGGGTTATTTTTTATCAATAAAAATAGCGGAAATAATAAAACCCGCCTTAACGTGTATTTGTCTCCATGGCGAGTTCTCTGTGAGGAATGGCAGCTTTCCTTTCAAAGGCTTCCTATCTCTGAAGCTGCCTCTTTAAGAAGCTTGTAATTTAAAAATCAGTGGGTTTCTTATTTTGCTATCTGTGTCTTTTGTTTTCTCTCCCACAGTATTGCTGGGCCAAGTGGAAGAATCGTGTGAGGAGACAGATGACCCCCACAGTTTCAAGTCATACAAGAATGTGCTGAAGTCTTTATTCTTCATTTATCTTAAGAGAAAAGGTATTTTAGCTTTACAGTCCGACCTTAAGCAAGTGAATGAATGAGGAAGAAGCTGCTCTGCTCTGATGTATTTCACCTTCAGAATGTGCTGGGAGCAAGCTTTTGCCAAAATCCGCATCTCAAAGGATGCGGATATACTGAAAAAAATGAATGAGTGGAAGGTTAAGGTAACTGGAATAATGTATCCAGCGTATCACAGATAGGGAGTGGTGGGAGAAGAGGGGAGTAACAGAAGTGGCTGGAAGAACTCTCACCTTCTTTTCCCCTCTCTCCTTACCACCTCCTTGCTATCCCAAAAGCACCTGTTACAGCTCACAGTAAGCCGTAAAACATTTTGTATTTTCTTTTATTTTACTTCCATAAGGAAGTTCATAAGGAACATAAATGTTTCTTTTTGCTTTTAGGCCCTGATGTTGTCCTAGTGCTGTTCCTCTACCTCAAGTCAGTATGTCAAAGAAATCCAAGGCGCCGCTTTCCTTGTCCGACTGCCTCTGCCAGATTTGCATGGAGATCTTTGTGGAGCCTGTCACGCTGCCGTGCAGCCATACCCTCTGTAATTCCTGCTTCCAGATGACAGTGGAAAAGGCCAGTCTTTGCTGCCCCTTTTGTAGGCGTCGAGTCTCTTCCTGGGCACGGTACAATACCCGCAGAAATACTCTTATCAACTGGGAGCTCTGGGAGAAGATTCAGAAGAATTACCCGGAGGAGTGCGAGCGAAGGATCAACGGACAGGATTTGGATGAGGAGAGTAAGTGAAATGTCACTTGTCCTGGCATGTCTCTGCTTTGTCATGGTAATTACTGTGGGTGGCCTTCAGATGCTGGGAAACAGGAGCTGTGGGTAGGCAGGTATGTTACTGCTGGGCAAGGCAGAGACAGAGCTCTCCTGCAAAAGGGGCAGGGAAGAGGTGGGCAGTGCCTTTTTCATTTGTAGTACAGAGGATAAAACTTACATTGTCTGGTCATTTCGGTGGGTATTGGTTCAAGCCTTTGGTGCAAGGTATTGGTGTGTGGATGCCTGGCCTTGTTCATTGCTCATTAGCAGCTGTAGCATCTGCAAGCAGAGTGTTTGAGTCTGTGTGTGTGTTTCTTTATTGCTGTCAAGTAAATGAAGTGGTTAAAATATTTGTAGGTGTTAATTAGTTTGGTTGAAATTCCAGGGGTTTGGTCAATGCAGGAATTTCTGAGCTGAAAATTGTGGTGTCAGAAGGAAGTGAAATCTGATTAACTTTTTGAAGAAGGATTTTGGGGTTTATTATGTTGCAAGCTCCCTTGGGGGAGGTTTTTGGTAGATTGGCTGTAGGGCAACTTGTTCCACTTGCAGTGTTCTGAGGTCTTTTTAATGAAAAAGAGTGAAAGACACAAGGTATGGTCAGTGTACCAACAGTGTACCAACAGAGAATGAATGAGGGAATGGTTTGGTTTGGGAGGGACCTTAAACATCATCCCATTCACCTCCCTGCCATGGGCAGGGACACCTTCCACTAGACCAGGATGCTCCAAGCCCTGTCCAACCTGGCCTTGGACACTTCCAGGGATCCAGGCGCAGCCACGGCTTCTCTGGGCAGCTTGTTCCATTGTGTTTGCTTCATATACAGTGCTTGGAAAACATGGCCTGTTCCTGCCACTCTGTAACACCGTGCTATTCTGCTGTGTAAATTTTATTCCTTGGTATTTTTCGCTCTATTCCTTCCTTTCTTTAATCACAGCGCTTAGTTTAAGTCAAATCATTCCCATGACAGGGTATGGAGTTAAAATCCTTTGTTGTTAAAATCCTTTGTGGTCGACTGCCATGACTTGGTGTTTGTTGACTGTTTTTTCCTCTCCTTCGTCTTGCTTAGTCTGTGTCCCCAAGCCGCAGCACCGGCTGAGCGAGCCTGGGGAGCTGAGGCAGGAATATGAAGCAGAGATTAGTAAGGTAAGTCTAAAAATACATTTTAAAAGCATAAATGCTTTGTATCCACTTATTTGAATTGTTCCCACAACCAGCTGTAATGTTATTTAGTAATAAAGATATTCAAAAGGGCACTGCAGCTGTAAGAACATACTGGCCACTCCTGAATCCTGAATTAAATTGATGGAAGAGGAGAAGTTTCTTTGTATTTGGCATGAGGTGACATTTCTCAAGTTTTCTTGATCTCTACCTGCTACCTCACCTCTCAGTCAATGTACATGAAAGTAGCAAATGTAGAAATTTGGGACTGTTTGGGCTTTGGTTTTATATTTGCCTTCTTGATTTCCCTCCAAGTAAGAGACTGCAGTTAGATAACCTTCAGTAATGAACATACAGCATTTTCTTTCTTCTTTGTTCACTCTGTTACCTGTGCTCATTTGAAAATCAGAAAAGATTTCAAAGAATTCTCAGTTTTGCCTATTTAAGGATCCTTCTTCCTATTCAGACACAGTAGTATTAAGATTTAGAGGCAGAAAATATATGAGAATGCACCTTTCCCTGAGAGCCCCTTGCTGGTGGTTACAGGAGCACATGAAGCAGAGGGCTGGAGGGAATTTCCAAAGCAAGCTTTATTCTTGAAGTACTGCTGTCCTCGTGGAGCTGCTGGTAACTGATCTCTCAGTATGTCTGCTGTAAGGAAGGCAGATTTAAAATTCTTGGCCTGGTGCTTTGGGTTTTGTGTGTGTCAAGAGAACAGGACTCTTGAGAGATGTGCTGTCTTGGGGATGTATAAGGATAAAAGCAGGTTGAGTAAATGCTTTGGGATAGCTGGCATGCAGCCTTAGAAAGAACTCAAGTTCCAGTTTCTCTGTAGATCCGTGTATTTGGAGATGATAGTTTTTGTTACTAACACTAGTGGAGTTTAACCTTGCAGGTGAGCAAGGTTAATGGTATAATCTTACAGAAGCCAAAAGGTTTGTCACTGTGGTCAAACCCAAGGCTCTACACACAACATCCGTGTGATTCTTACATCTTTGAGACTCGTGCATTGAAGCACTGCTGTATTTTTGTGAACAGCAAATGATTCGCGTTTAAGGAGTGTCAGCTGAGAGGTTCTGGTGTAAAGCGTGGTCCTGCAGTAGTAACCAGGTGGATTTTTTAAAACATCTGGTTTAGGTGGAGGCAGAAAGGCGAGCGCACGAACAGGAGGAGAACAAGGCGAGTGAGGAATACATCCAGCGGCTGCTGGCGGAGGAGGAGGAGGAGCACAGGCTGGCAGAAGAGAGACGGAAGGAGATGGAGAAGCAGCTGAAGCAAGATGAAGAGCTGGCCTGGCAGCTCAGTAACAGTCTGGTGAGTTAGGATTGAGGGGGACAGCAGCAAATGTCAATATAGTGCAAGCAACGTGGACTTCTCAGAGCAAATGTTAAAATTTGGAATAATGTAAATTTATTTTAGTTGTAGTTGGAAGCTGTTGTCACCCCCCAGTACTTTAAAGCCTTGATTGACCATTAATTTCTGAAAAAACAGTGGGAGGGTGAAGCCTGTGTAATACACACTTGAAATCCAGCATCCAGCATGTGTGCTGCATGTTTTCATTGTGAAAAATTTAAAAACATTGATTTTCTGCTGTATGCTTCCTTTCCCTCATGATTTTAAAAATGTTTCTTTGGAAGAAATGAATGTCTGTAACCTGTACTGGAAGAAAGGAACACGCAGTGAAAATGCACCTTACCTTTTGGAGGTTTTTTTTGTTGTATTCGTTTGTTTTGGTTAGTTGAATTTTTGCTAGATCCAGGAAGGTGTACGGAACAGGGAACATTTCTTTTTCCGTAACCGTCTGTTACTCAGAGTTCTAGAATTCTTTGGACAAAAGTAACTAATTCTGCAGCAAAACCAAAGTAGTGCCCTGAGGTTTCTGCAGTTTGTCATGTGTTTTGTTTTACCTAACGCTGTTTTCACTTGTCATGGAAGAATGAGGATTCCAAGGGACGCGTGCTCGGCAGCCCGTCACCAGCACACGGCCTCTCCCTGCAGACATCCCCGCTGAACTCGGGCAAGGCAAAGAACAAACCAAGCAACTCTGGAGACATTCAGAAGTAAGGGATTCAGCCAAGTGCTTCTTCTTTAATTACTGGCTTGTTTCAGTGTCCCTCTGCTCCAGTTGCTTCTTTGGAATGCTGTAGGCCAACTTCCCTAGATCACTGGGGACAAATGTGAAGTGTTGAGGGTTAAAACATTTCCTCATAGGAGGAGAAGGGAAACACTTGCCCTTCTTGGTGTTTTTTGTTTGTCAGAATGAACCTGAAGATCTTGAATAATACAAAGGACTGACAGTTCAAGGACAAAATGTTTAAAGGGGTATCCTTTGTTTTCCTCTTAAAGGTATCTGTCTCCAAAGAATTACGGTATGTTGGGATCAGCATCGTTCTCTAGTACCACAGGAGGAGGCAGGAGCAACTCTGTCTCTGCGGTAACTGGAATCATTTTGTTATAAATCTCAAAGTTAGTAATTATGGGATATTTTCCCCTTGCCTGTAGGATTCCAGTCCTCTATTCCCCTTGCAGATCAGCACTGGGCAGGTTATATTGCCCTTTTTAAGCTGCCTTCAGTATTCATGATTCCCAGTTTTGGAGGAGGGTGCACCCCATCATTCCATGGCTGGCTCTCTGATCATTCCTGTAAGGCCTCAAAAGAAGATGAGCAGGCTTGCACAAGTGGTCTGAGTCACTGATAAGAGAAAATGCTGCAGCTATGGTTTCAGTCCTTTAGCTGGGCTGCTGCAGTTATTTTAAATATTTTCATTATTATTGATCATTTAGGTATTTTTAAAAAAGAGAAGTATCTGAGTTGCTATCCCAGAGCACTCAGGGGCAATGCAGCCATGAGAAGTGTATTTGGCATTTATTGACACCCATGGGCTTTTGATAATTTTACTTTATTAGTGGTGTCTCCCTTTTCTTCAGCAGACCAACAGCAGTGAAGGCAGCAGTTCTGCGCTGCGGGATGAGCAAGAGGAAATGCCAACCCTGTCTCCGCAGCTGACCACTGTAAATAAAGATTCTGGTGCTAAGGATTCATTTTTGGAATCATGCATGAACTATTTCAGTGCCTCAGCTTCAGGTGAAACTGCCACTGTCAAGCAGGAAAAAAGACCAGGCACAAATTGTTTAGAAGATGGAGTTCCAGATGCCCTTCATGGACCCACAGAAGGGGAAGGGTCTAGAACAGTTCTTAGATCCAAAGGAGAAGGTGATGGAACTGAGTCAGACAGTGGCAATTTAACACATGTCCAAAGGATAAACCTTGAAAAGTCTGATGAAACTTGTACCTCTGTTGAGTTAGGAATGAATTGTGTGATGTCTGACAGCCAGACTGCGTTGCACGATCTGGGGAAGGAGGCTGGACACTCAGATGTAGAGACACCAGAGAGGCCACAGAACTCTAAGGAGACTCCCAAAAGGAAGTTACTGGAGGCCGCAGCTGATGCCACGATTGACTTGTGCGTGCTTGATAAGAGGAGAAGAACCTTTCCAGAAGGCCTAGAAGACCAAGGAGAACAGATGAACGATTTTAACTTGCAAACACAAAGAGCCTTTGAGCAGCAGTTCTATGAAAGGCGTAGGCAGGAGGAGCAGGACAGGCTTCTGGCTCTGCAGCTACAGAAGGAGCTCAACAAGGAGGAAAGGACACTTAATCGACAGAAGGGCTCTCCAGACGAGTATCTTCTTCGCACCAAACCGCCTCTGTCTGTGAAAGACTCTTCTGCCAGAAAGGGAAGCTCCAAGGTGGCAAAAGACTCAAAGGGATCAAAAACACAGGCTGAAACCAATCACCACAAGACTCGGAAAGGCTCCTGCAATGAAAACTGGCAGTCCCCTGCCAGGGTCCGGGTGAAATCCCCCAGCATCAAGGAAGGAAAGGTTTTGAATTGTGTGGTTAATACCAGTGACACAAATGATATTTGTTCACTGCCTAAGAACAAGCAAAAGACAGTCCTGCAGATGTTTAAAAGCCCTGTTGCAGAGTAGATCAGCAGAGCCATGGACACGTGGTGGAGTGGGAATGGGAACTGTGGTGATGTTCTCCTCTGTTAGGCAAAGCTTCCCTAAGCAGTTTTTAGTTGTTGCTTTGGAGGGGGACCACTTTGGGCAGTGGTGCTGTGAATTTTGAGAAGTTTTAGTAACATACACCCCCAGAATGTAATATTTTTTAATTTTTCTTTTCTTGAATATTGTTTTGTAGCACTTGCAGCACTTCTTGCAGGACTTGGAGCATTTCTTATTTTCTGGCTTGCATTTATGTGGTTTGGAGTGTGAATACTGGTAGTGTTGGAAAAACAAGGATAACTGATGGTCTGATCTTAAAATGAGAATCCAAAGCCTTTAATGGAAAAGATGCTCATTCTGTGGAGGAAACAAGTGAAAAATGAGTCTGTATTCCCAGCTGGCTGTCAGCTGCAAGGTTGAAGCTTCCCTCAGCACAACCACTGTTCTGTAAATTGAAGCACGTTGCTGGAATTTAGGCTGTTTCTGGAATTGCATTGCTCGCACACCTGTTAACACGAGTGTAACCAGGCAGCCACTCTTTCCCTCTCATATGCTAACCCCTCCCTTGGACAAAGAGGAAAGAAACAGCCTCATTCTCCACTGCCAAAGCCAAGGGTCTTTCATGGATGCCAAGGCTGTGGGCTCCCATTCACCTCTATTCAGAGACATCCCTCCTGCAGATCCCATTTTCCCTGTTGTTAAGAACAAGAGACTTTTGTGTTCTTACTGTTAATGTTCTGCAACTTTATTCTTGGACAACATATTTAATGCTGTTTAATTTTCATACTCAAACTGGTTTGAGTATGATTACAACAGTAGTCCAGAAGTCAGTTATGATGGAGAAAGTTAGAACAAAAGGAAAAAAGCAACTGAAAACTGGAGTTGTCAGTAATGACAGAACTGTAATTAGAGATTCACGTAACTGCCCGGCCTGGCTGTAACTGTTCCACTCCATTTTTAGAGGCACTACCAGATACTGTTCCTGTTGGATTTAAAACTAAAATAACTCAAAAAAATTTGTAATTTAGACATGGAGGTGCTGAGGCCTGTAGGAAGTTGAGGCTGGTGAAGAGGCAACCAGATGCTATTATGCAGGGGAAGTTTTCTTGCTAATTGTTTTATTTGTTTTATGAAGCCATATTTTGGCTTTTCTTTGCTTCTTCAGAGCTACTTTTGCACTGTCTATGAAATGGAGCCAAATGCCAGCTGCAGTGCTGAAGGGTGTGTGCTAGTCACCAAATGTTTGAGTTTTGTCCTTTTTTTGAACCCCATTGATGAATTTAATTCTATTCTGGGAAATTCCTAACAGACTTGTTTCTTCATCAGCATCTTCTGCTGGTTTAAGTTTTAAAAAATCAAATTTTATGGAAAGCATGACCAGCACACTGAGCTAAAAATACTAATTGTTGTAATTTTTTTCCCCTGAAGCCTGCACGTCTCTATCATTGTTGGGCTTCTCATAAATAAATGTTCTGTTCAGAGATGTTTTTTGAGGAACTTACAACAGGTGACCAGTGGCAAACCCTTCTATTTTCCTCCTGCTGCCTCAGCCATTGTTCTGGAAGCCTCCCTTCAATATGGGTCTGTTTTTCTTTAATTGTTACCGCAGTTGGGATTATTTTCTGTCTTACCCATGATGTCCAGAAAACTTAATTAAAGGTTTTTTTTAAGGCAGAGCTACTGACTGTTTGCATGCTGGTGACCCTCAGCCTTTCCAGTCAGGGTAAGCCTGTAAAAAACAAACTCATTTTTCAAAGCAGATGAGGAGAGTGTTTATTTGCTGCCAAAACTCTTTAAGTTTATGCCTGAGAGGCAGCTTTGGTACCTGGGGACTCCCCATGAATTAATTCCAGAATTTAAAGGGGTAGGGGAAGCGTTAAGTGGGAAGAGGGCGAAGGAGAAGGGACAATTTCCCTTTCTGGCTGCACTGTGCCCTGTGCAAGTGGCATGAAATCACATCCCGGTGCATGGATTGCTGCATTTCACACCAGCCTCATTCCCTTTTCCTCCACAAGCGGTTCCATGGATTCTTTTCCCTTTTAGTGTGTGACTGTGTCCCTCTTTTATATAAGACTTGAGACGTGCACGGAACTAATTGCGGTTAGAAGTGCTTGCACAGACTCACTTCCTTACCAGCAATGGCAAATCCTGCTGCTGAGATTCCACTGGAAATCACAACAAAAGTTACAAAACCTGCCATTTCAAAGGTCGAGATAGCTCACAAGTGTTTTTTGGGGTGTGTGTATATATAGACTGGAGGGTGTGTAAAGGATCTGGGGGATATCTGTGTTTTTCCAGCTCGCTGAATGTTGTCCTCAGTGTCAGAAGGGCCTCTTACATAAGAATTGTTATTATTTTTAAGCAGAATGCAAAAAAAACAGGACTAAAAATAGATTGTTAGATAAAACCCAAACTTAACTGCAAAATGTGCAAAACCTGTCACCTATAACAGCAGCTGAGGTGGGGTGCTGCAAGCCCTCAGGTCCCCCAAATGATCCCATTCCTCACCATATCCATGGCACAATAATCCTCACCAGGCATAATTTGGCCTATTCTTTTAGATCTTCATTGTTGGAGGGTGGAATTTGGCCACTGCTGAATGGATTTTGGTTGTACCAACAGCTTGTTTCTGACCCTGTGGTCCGGGAGCTTTGAAGCAGGTGAAATGAGCTTTGTTTTGCTGCTGTTGGTGAGGTTAGTATTTGGGGTGTCTGGGCTGGTGTAACGGTTCACTGCTGCTCACCTGCCTTCAGCCCTGCTCATTCATTAGTCCTGTTTGTGAACAAGTTCAGCTCATCCAACTGCCAGGAAAAACAAATCAAGTGCCAGAACCCCAAATACTTTACAGGCTTGTTTGCTTCCCTGAGCACCAGAGCTGGTGTGGGGATGGGAGGCAGGGAGGGAGGAAGAGAGGGAACAGAAGTACCTGTTTCCATGGCAGTGAGGTGTTAAATTATTAGAATTCTAGGGAAACCTCAGCTTTCTGTGGTACTCACATAGCTGACAAGTGTTACTGGCAAGGCGTTCAGCAGCAAGGCAGCCGCATTCCTGCTGTGCTGGGAAGTGGGAAAGGAGTAAAACATTCCTTTCCTGCCATTTCTCCAGGTGGCCGGGGGATCAGAAACACCTGGCACGGTGGGTGGCGACAAGTCCAGGGGTTTCCTCTTCTGGCTTTGTGACACAGATGGCAGGGGTGCCCTGTTAGGGCTCCCTGGACCAGTGCAGATGAGCTGTTCCTTGACCACCTCAGGTCCTGCCTCACAGAATCCCAGGATGGGTCAGGCTGGAAGGGATCACAGTGGTCACCTGGTGCCACCTCTCTGCTCCAGCAGGGCCATCCCAGAGCACAGGGCACAGATTGAAATATCTCCAGTGAGGAGACTCCACAGCCTCTCTGGGATCTGTTCAGGGCTCAGGCACTGCCCAGGAAAGTTCTTCCTCATGTCCAGGTGGAACTTCCTGGGCCTCAGTCCCTGCCCGTTGCTCTGGTGCCACTGCTGGGCCCCTGGAGCAGAGCCCGGGCCCTGCCCGGAGCCCTCCCTGCAGCCAGGGACACCCAGGGCTGAGGGCCCCTCTCGGGTGGGGCTCCTCTTGAGGCTGAGCAGCCCCAGCTCCATCAGCCCTTCCTGGGCAGGAAGATGCTCCAGGCCCTTCCTCATCTCCACAGCCTCTGTGGACCTGCTCCAAGAGCTCCATGTGTCTGCTCTCCTGCGGAACCCAGAGATGGACACAGCACTGCAGATGTGCCTCACAGGGCTGAACAGAGGGACAGGACCTGCTGGCAGTGCTCTTCCCAGTGCCCCCCAGGATCCCCCTGGCCCTTCTGGCCCCCAGGACACTCTGCCGGCTCAGGGACAGCTGGATGCCTATCAGGACCCCCAGGTCCTTCTCTGCAGCGCTGCTCTGCAGCAGGCCACCCCCGCCTGTGCTGGTGGTCAGGGTTATTCCTGGGTGTCTCTCCGGACACAGCACCTGGACCTGCTCCGCACTGGGCCCTCGGCCTGCCCGGCCCCTCGCTTCGCCCCGGGCCTCTGTGACGGGGTAAATCCGCGTGGGAACCGCGGGCGCGTGTCCTGAGAGTGGCGGTCCGGCCGCTGAGGCCCGTGCGCGTTGGAAGCGGCGGGCCGGGAATACCGGGGGGATTCCCAGGGAAAGCCGCTGCGGCGGGACGGGTGGGGGGAAGGAGGGCGTTGCCACGGCAACTCCCGCCTCCCGCGCGGCCGAGGGGGCGGGGCTCCTCCCCGCGGCAACCGAGAC
>VZRQ01005231.1:148174-193142 GCA_013397975.1 Machaerirhynchus nigripectus | reverse complement strand
GGTGCCAGGGCCTGTCCGCAGGCGCGCCCCGGGGGCCGCCCAATGCGGCGGGCCTGCCCCGGGCCTGGTCCCGCTCCCTGCGCGGCGGAGAGCTCGCCTCCCTTTGAGCGGCGGTTCCTCTCGGTTGTCCCGGCGGCGCGGGTGCGTGTCCTGCTCCCTCCCTGCTTCTTCCCCTCCCTTCCGCCTGCGCTCCGCCCCGGGAGCCGCTTCCTGCTCCTGCGGGTAACGCTGACGGCCGGGAGGGACCCGGGAGCTGAGCCCCGAGTCCGCCTTTGGAAAAACAGAAATATCCTGTAGCGCGGGCGACTTGCGGCGAATTGAGTTTGCGTTTGATTGAAACGGAGAGAGCGGGTCGCTTTTCCGTGGAAGTTCGCGTCAGGTGACAGCTCCTGCTTCAGGTTGTGTACTTGGAGCGCTTGACCCACTTTGTGTTTAATCTGCTTCGCCGTAGTTACCCCGGGCTGATGGCTTTGCATGTCAGATACTGCAGGAGTGTTTAATAAGATGTATTAACTATACAGCCAAAGAGGAGTGAAACTGCTTTAATTCGGTTGTCCAGACCAGCTCCGTTTCACGTTGTGTCCCTGTAGTTGGACACACTCAAATCCTCAACAGGATGTAAGCAGGGAAATATTGATCTCTCAGCTATTCCTAAAGAATCTTTATAGAGTAAACCCTTTGAGCAGAAAGAACCTACAGCAAATATATTTTCAATAGTATGTGCCTGTGTGTGAGATATTTGCTAAAACCTGAACCAGAACAGGCAGAGCTATGCTGGTTTCCTCTTCCTGACACCTTTTGTGTTTAGACAGATTTTATGTTCAACGTAAGAGAACCCCTCTGTGCTTTCAGAAATGAAAAAAATAGCCTACTGGGCTTCACCCATCCACTCTTAAGTGGAGTTTTGAAGTCTTGTTTTTCCCTTTAACAGAATTTAAGGTTCTGTCTGGAAGTGTGTTGCTGTGGAGTTTGTCTGGCCAGTGCTGGTGTGGTGTGACAGGTGCTCACACCTCAGTGCTTTCTTGTAGTAGCTTCTTCAGTTCAGAGTTGTAAGTGTGTGCAGTCGCTCCTGTCTGAGGGGAAAAGGCTGAGGGAATACTCTGGGTGAGGAGAAATAGTCCTTGATGGTTTTATTGTCTTTCTTTGGTGCTCTCATCCAGGAATGTACTGCTAAGAGAATGTAACTCCTGCGTGCCTTCCCCAAGGAAATGATGGGATAGCTGTGAAATCTGCTTCAAAACTTAACAAATATTTAGAATTTTCTGCTTTCCAGCACAAGGACTGAAAACTTTGATATGCTGGCACTTTCCTCAGGAACGATGACGAATTAGTGAAGGCACTTTCTGTGTCAGTGTCTCTTTAAATAATAGCAGAGGGTTGAATTATCATTTTTTTTTTCCAGATCTTGCAAATGAATGGCTTTGCATGCATGACTCTACAGTGAGGTGTAGAGTGGTGTGTGTATGTGTGTTCCAGGCTCACAAGTGTGGTTTCATTGCTGCAGTTAACATTGAAAAGAGCTGAAAATGCCAAAAAATAGTTTGAGTGAAGAACCTCAACTTCTCGTTGTTTTTTGGGATGTGGCTAGTTTTTATTTTGCGCTTTCTTCAGCTCAGTTAAGGTCTTAAAATACAGCTGACTGTCATCCCAGCGCACTTGTTGTGGCAGGTTGGGTGCTTTGGGAAACCAGTTCCCTCAGTCAGTTTGGCTCTCTCCGTGGTTTGATGTGCAGGTTGTTTAGAACTGAGTGATCTCCACAGTTTCAAAGCATAGTCTCTGTTCAAACCAGAGCTTCTCGAGTCTTTCCCAGAAAATCTGAGAAACACCTGAATACGTTTTGCCCAGACTGTGTGTTATCTGTGAGCCTGGTTTTGGACAAAGTGTTTTCGTCATTTTGGTGACTTGCTGTGAACTTAGGAAGAATTACTACAGATCCCAAAGCTGTTCTCAGACTGGTTCAGCTGCATTTTACCACTCTTCCTCTCTACCAGCCTTTCCAAAGGAAAATAAGCTCTTTGGCAGTCCACCACGTATGGAGAAGGTGCTGTAAAGAACTGGGTTGCAAGAGAGCTTCTTCTCCTGAGGGAGCTTCTGCTGACGGGATGGTTTCTGAGGAGAAGTTGGGAGGCAGAGGCTCGTCCTCTGAGGAAAGACTTACGGGTGATGTTAGGAACTGTTGCTTCATCCTGAGCAGCAACATCAAAACTGGGATTAGTTGCACTTTAGGTGTTCAAAGCCAGTCTGGACAGGGCCTGAAGCAACCTGGGGTAGTGGAAGGTGTCCCTGCCCATCGCAGGGGTGTAGAACTGGATGAACTTTAGGCTCCCTTTCAATCCAAGCTGTTCCACGATTCTGTGATTTGAATAAATGTTGGTCATTATACAAAGAACTCTGCAGACAAGTACTACTTTTCCCCTCTTGGCTGCTTTTTTTTTTCCTTCTTACATAAACTGAGCTTCTGCTGGTTTGTTTTTGCTTTTCAGCAGAATCAGTAAATCAGGGTGTCTTTTTTTCCATCTCTAAATGTCTGTTGCAAGTGGATAAAAAATTTTAGCAGCTGATTTAATATTCTTCCTGTTAAAATGTTAAGTCAGGTTTTCATTTTTCTTTGTGTATGCCTGCTGGTGTTTGGAAAATTCATGGACTTGTGGAATGGTTTGGATTGGAAGGGACCTTAAAGCTCATCTTGTTCTACCTGCTGTGATGGGCCAAGGACACCTTCCGCTATCCCAGGTTGCTCCAAGTCTGTCATTGGACACTTCCAGGGATGGAGCAGCCACAGCTTCTCTGGGCACCCTGTGCCAGGGCCTCACTGCCCTCTCAGGGAAGGATTTGTCCCATCTAACCCTGCCCTCTGGCAGTGTGCAGCCATTCCCTGTATCCTGTCCATCCATCCCTTGTCCCCAGTCCCTCTCCAACTCTCTTGGAGCCCCTTTAGGCCCTGGAAGGGGCTCTAAGGTCTTCCCAGAGCTTTCTCTTCTCCAGGAGAACACCCCCTGCTCTCCCAGCCTGGCTCTAGAGCAGAGGGGCTCCAGCCCTTGCAGCGCCTTCGTGGTGTCCTCTGGACTCACTCCAGCAGGTCCATGTACCAGGAAAGTGTCTGACCTCTAGAAGCAAGTCCAGATCATGCTAAAACCCCTCAGACAGTCTCCACTAGGTTTTCAGTTGCTGGCAGGAAGAAGCCTGGCAGTCCTGGCTGTAAGCATTCCCTTCCCCCTGAGGTCTGTGTGTTTGTCTCCTTTCACAGTTGTGCTTTGGGGATAAATGGCAGCTGATGAACTGTTCCTCCTAATTATTAATGCTTTGAGAGAGAAAGCTGTTGTGGGCGCTTCCAGTCAAAACGCTGTGATTTCCCTTTGGCATTCCAGGTGCCAGTGAAAGCGTGGGGAAGCATATGCTTGAAGCGTGCAACAACAACCTGGAGATGGCTGTCACCATGTTCCTGGACGGAGGAGGGATAGCAGAGGAGCCCAGCACCAGCTCCGCGGCGGTGTCCGCTGTTCGCCCGCACCCCGAGTACGTACCCGGGAACACCAGGGTGCAAACCAGCCCGTCCTACACATGCCACGCTGGAAAGCACAACAAATCAGGCAGTTGTCACTGATTGCCCTCACAGCCCTCACAGCTGCTTTGATCTTGTTAAGCTGGGTGCTCCAGGGTTGTGCTGGGCGTTCTGGTTTGTAGACCAGAAGTGAGTCTCTTGCACTTCAGAAGTTTTCTGTAGATTTTCACCTACTGTTTTGTGCGAACAAAGCCTGAGTCATTAAAGCAGGGATCCAGTAATAAGAGAGTCTTATTTTTAAATTGCTTCAGCAATCTTGCTTTACACTAATTTGGCAGTTAGAGAGTCCTGTTTGTTTGGTTCTTATAAATGAAGCCACCTTACTCCCATTTCATAGATTCATAGAATTTCAGGTTGGAAAAGACCTCTAAGATAATCAAGTCCAGCCATCAACCCAGCAGCACCACCACTTTCACCACTATCCCATGTCCCCAGCTGCCACATCCACGTGTTTTCTCAACACCTCCAGGGATGGTGACTCCACCACTGCCCTGGGCAGCCTGTGCCGATGCTTTACAACCCTTTCTGTGAAGAAATTTGCCATAATATCTAACATAAACCTCCCCTGGCACAAGTTGAGGCCATTTTGTCTCATCCTGTCTCATGTTACCTGGGAGAAGAGTCTGACTTGTGAGGGTTTTATTGTGGTGGTTTAGGCCAGGCCCTGTACACCAGTATGCAGAGGAATCAGCAACTTCAACACCTGCATCAGTCTGTCACACATCAGATGCCTGTAAAGGGAAGAGAATTTCCACTTAGGCATGGCACAGAGTCTCAGTGCTGCCTATTAATGTGACTGCTTGGTTTAAAGGGAATATTTTGAGTGGTATAAATCACATTCATTAAATATGGTAAATTAAATGTAAGCCAGGCTTTTGTCCTTGTGAAAATCTTCCGCTCCAGGAAAAAGACAACTAACTTATAAAGGAAAATCCTTGCCTCTCATACTTAAGAAGCACATGTATAAATTTAAACAATTCTTTTAGTGTTCACATTTATAGCTGATGTGAGGTACCTTCCTGCTTGAACCTTTGACAGGTAACAAAATAGGTACAGAGGTTAGTTTTCTTATTTCTAGGCAACTCCTGGCACATCAGTGACTTCAGCTTTTTCTTGGTATACTTTCTTTTTTATACTTGACACCCTCTGGGTGCTGATCAGCTTAGTGTTCCTCCTAGGATGAGAGAACAGTAAATGTGCAAATGGAGAGTAACTAGCTGCACAGGGCAATCAAAGATGTGGAGGTTAAGAGCAAGGCTAGTGCATCCTGCTGACATCCCGAGGTACTTTTTGAAACCTGTGTAGTCGAGAGCACACATGCAAAGTGCACGCTTCACACCTTGGAGGTCTGAGGGAAGAGGGAGTTCAGAGACAGGAGGCAGCAGTGGATGAACCCTTCTCCACACAGATCTGTGGGCCAGGTGACCACACCGTTGTCACGGTGATGCTTTGTGATTTCTCTGTGATTTCTTTTCTTCTCCTAATTGTAGCTTCAGATTATCTGTAAGTCTCTGCAGGCATAACTGACTGAGCTGTTGGCATGTGAGGGAGCCCAGATAAGTAAGCTCCCTCACAGGTAAGTCAAGACTGCATCAGAGAAGGGGAATATGGCCATCTTGACCTTGTTTTCCTTCCTCTGGAAGAGAGAGAGGTGTGACTTTCAGGTGGAAGCAAAAAAGTCTTCTGACAGACAAAAGCTGGTAATAAGGAAGATAATACTTTTTTCTATGTGGCTAGCAAGGAAAGGAGGATGGCAAGTGGATTATTTAACAGCTTTTGCTAAGTTTTTAGAAACCTTTCCAACTTCTAACAAAGTTATTTAGAGAGAAAAAATGTTTAAATTGTAGATTGACAAAGCCTGGGATCAAGTCACCCAGGGGTTTGCATAATCTTCTATCAAAGGTCATCCATGCCAGCTCCCAGTGCACAGGGTATCAGGTCCAGCAGCAGTGCCATGAGTGGGAGCAGATGCTCCCTCGAGGTCCCGCTTAATCCCAAACCTCTTCATTCTGTGCAGTGGTACAGCAGGATCTTTACCTGGTTCAAGCTGCAGGAGCCTTGGAGCATAATGAGATGTGGTTTGTACAGTACTTGGAATATTACCGTCTATCTGATATTTTCTTTTTTGTTTCTTCTCCTTTGATAGGGATGAAGTACGAGCTCCAATTCCTCAAAAGCAGGAGATCTTAGTAGAGCCTGAGCCCTTGTTTGGAGGTAGGCTTGTGTTCTTATTTTGTTTCAGTTTTCTTTACCTTGAGATGAGCTAAGTGACAAAAGAAAATCAAAACTTGCTGAATATGAAGAAGTAACAGCAGTGGTATTGAAAACCTCAGACACGAGAGGTGCTACATTCCCAGAGGTACTAATTTGCTAAATCTTGTTTCGTGAGACTTTGTGAGGTGGCAGCCACTTAACTTAATTAAGTATACATCTCTGTTCTGGGGGCCCAGAACTGTGGGGTAGTGCTGTGGAAATGTTTGAGGTGCTGAGGTGGAAGATGGAGCCTTGGCTGATGAGTGAAAATGAAGAGGGCAAATGTCTGCATCTCAAGGGGACGACAGATCAGAAAGAAGGGCTGAACTGTGTAATTGCTCATAACCTTCTCCATTTCTCAAGCAGGAATTTAATTTGCTCTTTAAGCTGTGCCATGCAGCTCCTTTTCTTGTCTGTCCTTCTCATGTGGACCAGGCCATTTCTGGGCTTGCCTTTGCCATGTCATATGGGTTGAGAGCTTTGCCCTTTTCACCAAGGAAGGCCATACAAGTGCTCGTCACTGCAGTGGTCTCACACCCACGGGAAATGCTCTTTTCTGTCATTGAGTACCTGTGTTAGAAAGGAGAAGGAGGCCAAGCTTCAGGTTTACCCCATAACTGATTTTGTCTTGATTCTGTTTTTCAACATCAGAGAGGTGTTTAGCCAGGATGCACAAGCTGAGGGGTGGTTCAGAGGGCAGCACGCAATGCCAGGCAATACAGGTGCACACCACCTGCCTTTCTGCACTTGGCACAGACAGCAATATTAGCTTGGCTAGTTTTAGTCCTTGTAGCAATTTTTTTTCCTGTCTGTTTTGGGAGCTGGAAAATTTCAACTCCTTTAATATGCTTCAGTCCCCAGACTCATCAGAAAAATTGTTATTCCTTAGACAGAATATGAATCACTGAAATGGACTAACTTAACTTGCACTTCTACATACTTATGTGAGATGCATAAGGTACCAACAGTTTGAAATGCACACTTAATTTGCATTTGGGCAAAAAGGGAATGACACATACAAAGTATCTGCTTTCGTTGAAGTGCTTTTGCACTTCTGTGAGCTTCATTGGTGTCACTTCATGTGACTCCCCTTGCTGCTGAAAGGCCATCTTGTCAGCAGCAGTGGTGCTGGACTTCAAAGGTCTCAACCATAAGATGCAGTGACACAAAACATACTGTGTTTATCTAATCCTTGCACTTCCCATCCTACCTGGGTTTTGGAAGTGGGGCTTTCAGTAGCAGAGGAGGGCAGTTCTGCAGCAGGAAATGTGCATCCAGAGGAAGACGCCTTCCTGATGCCTCTCTGAAGACAGAGGAGCTCTCTGCATTTTTTCCTGTGGCCCAGCAGAGTTTTTGACAAAGATCTATTGACTCCTGTGGGTTATCAGGATTAAGATCTATTGAGCCTAATGCTTGGTCTTCTTACACCTACCTGCTGCACACTGATCTCAGTCACACTGTCACTGACCACCACTGGGGTGACCTGGATCAGTGATATCCTGCTGGCACTGTCTGATCCACCAGTGCCACTTATGTGTCTGGCACAGAGCAGCCTGACACAGCAGCTGAACCTGGAGAGGTAATTGGTCTCAGCTCTAGCCTTACAGCAGGGGAGGTGGCAGTTTCTAAGGGTCGTACTGAGGGGATTGTATAAGCTCATGCTTTTTCCAGTTGAAGAGGTGACCCTGTGTATTTGTGCCCTGCTGGATGCATGGATCCCATCATTCATCATAAAGGATCCTCCTGGACTGCTGAGAGCCTCTTCACCTGTGCTGCCAGGCTGGACCTGAGCCTGGCAAGGACATGCTGCTTTTGCTGAAGTGGTCCTTCTGTTGCTATTCCAGCTGAGTTTAAGATGTTCTGAGGTTGGCTTTAGAGGGTTGTGCTTGTGCCTAAGCACCCAGGATGAAGGAGATCTTACCCCCTGGAGCTCAGAGGTGTTGTTCCCCAGCATATTCCCTGTTTAGGCTTGCTTTCTTTCTCCGTTATAGTCTGTATCATCACATTTCCACTGGGTGTAGGATGTATTTATCTTACTTTATTTGTTTATTATTTATTATGTCTTGTAGCAATTGGGCTTTGAAAGTTAGGTCTTTCAGTTGATAGTAAAGGAGATAAGTAGCTGGAATAATCTTGACAGGCAGTTCAGTTTTCCTTCCAAGTGCAGAGGTTGTGCTGTGCCTTTGGACTTCAGTGGGGCTTGAGGTTACTGTTTGTGATACCTGCCTGGGCTTCTGTCTCTGTCCAGCTGCAGATAATCAGTTCTGAAGGTTTCCTTGCAAACAGTGACACTGGATCTAATGGAAGAGTGTGGCTGTTCAGTCCAGCCAAGAAGTTGGGACGGGATCAGGATAAGAGTTTAGAAAAGAATAGAAATACATTGTGGAAAAAACAAATGTGTTTCTGTATTTAAAAAAAATATTTTCTCATGGGGGTTCTTCAAAATCTTTTGAAGTTTTTCATCCCCTTGAAGGCCTTGGGTAAAATCTTGACTGGAATTGTGACAAGGTGATGCTGTGACAGCACTGCCACTCCATGCTGAAGGGCCTTGGTGAGCCCATCAGAAGGGGTTTTAAGCCTCTCTATATTGTTGATACATGTTTTGTTTCTGGGCTAAGGTTTGCTGGAGGGAGGACGTGTTAGGAAATGGAATTTACAAACTACCTGCTGCCCATTTCCTTCCATCTCCAGCCCTTCCCAATGACCTCTACTCCCACATCATCCCTGCTTCGTGTTCCTATTCTGTTTTCCTGCATGTGTGATGGAAAGCACTAATATGTATTTCTTTTGATAATATACCTTTGAAATAATTCTTGAATTTTTTTTTAAGCTCCTAAAAGACGCAGACCTGCTCGCTCAATATTTGATGGCTTTCGGGATTTTCAGACAGAAACCAGTAAGTGTCTACAGATCAGTAAGCCTGATATTCTGTTTTATTCCTTTTAATGCAAATAAGATGGAGAAATCATTCCTGTTGTAGGCTAGGACAGCTTTCAGCTGTTGAAACATTTTAAAATTGCCTATTGTATGGCAGGGTACATTATTAGAAGTATGGAGTCATAGAATTATGATTACCACAGTATATTCTGTCTGCTTTGGTATGCTAAATACTGTCATGCTAACTCTCCAAAAACCATTTTTCTGCTCTAGAGGGAACAAAAAAGGGGGAACACTCTTAACACCCAAGTAGAAATGAAATTCATCCACTGAATATTTCTTGCCTAGGCAGTGGATGTTCTGGCACTTGAATTACATTTGAGTAGCCCCGAGGCTTCTTGGCCACACACGAGGCTCTCATGGCTTTAATTGCTGTTTGCCCTTGGCTGTTCATACACAGAACCTCCAGATGCCAAAGCACTGGCTGTTATTTCATCCATGGAGTGTCACAGAGTGGGATTCTGTGACAGCACAACACCAGGTATTTCACAGCTGAGTTATGGCTGTTGTGCTGGTGTTGCTGGAGTGTTCCAGAGGTGTAACCACAGAATCAGTAAGGTTGGAAAAGCCCTCTGAGACAGAGTCCAACCATTCCCCCAGCACTGCCAAGGCCACCACTGCCCTACGTCCCCAAATGCCACATCCACACTTCTCTTAAATCCCTCCAGGGATGGGGACTCCACCACTGCTCTGGGCAGCTATGCCAGGGCTGGACAACTCTTTCCATGAAGAAATTTCCCCTGATACCTGATCTCAGCCTCCCCTGGTGCAACCTGAGGCCGTTTCCTTGTCCTGGCAGTGGTTACTGGGGTCCATGGACCATGTTCCCACACAGTTAGGGGTTGGCTGCCAAACTGAAAACATGTGTTTATCTGCCCTGACAGGTTTGGTCAGGGTTTTCCAGAAATGATGAACACAGCAAGTACTGAAATCACTGGCAGCTGTGTAAATGAAAATGCACCATGGACAGAATCAATATCCTTAAAATTTTTTCTCTGCTAGACCATCTTCCAACCTGGTCTAGCAGAAGGTGTTCCAGCCCATGGCAGGAGGGGGTTGAACTGGGTGATCTTTAGGGTCTCTTCCAAACCAAACCACCCTGTGATTCCACTCTTGAGATATTTGGAGATTCCCAACATGTGAGAGATACACTGTGAGGGTTTGTGATGAAACTTGATCATGCTTTTTGGCAGAACTTTACAGGTGGACAGCACTGTCTGGCTGTCTCTGGAAAAGCAGCCCATGAAATTCCAGATTATCTCCTGGCTCCTAGGGCTGCTCCACAGGGATGCTTTATTCCCTGTGTGTCTGCTCAAGCATGGTTTTTATGCTTTGGACCACTGACAGCTCCTTCCACACTGGAAAATTTTTGGCCATGGGATAGTTATTGCCCATTTCAGCTGACCTGGTTCCATAAAATACATCACATATCTGCTGTGATTTACCTTTATTGTCCGTGGTCATGTCTGTGTAGGGAATGTGTTCTGTGCTATTTCAGATGAAACTGATATGCTTTAAAAGAAACATCCAAAGAGATTTCTCCATGTAAACTGAATCTGTTTGTTTCTTTCTTTCCTGTGGGACTGCCCCACAGTCAACTCAGGGAAATGCTGCAATAGAAATATTCCTTTTAAAGGTTGTATTGCTACAATCTAGCTCAGTTTCTCATTTAAAAGCTTCACTGGGGACAAGTCACGGCTTTTTTTGGCTCGTTTGTTTTCAAATACTGGTACCTGCCCCCTCAGGTTTATTAAGATGTTGTTTAAAAGTGAAAGCACGTGAGAAAGCTGAGACAAGGGGGTTCTGCCCTTACACACCAGATAATCTTGTTCAGTGGGGTCTAACCCTGTGACTCTCAGCAAGAGCTATCCTAGGATTTGCGCTCATATTGCTGCCGCTAACTGCTCTAGCCCTGTTCTCCCCAAACCTAGGAGCTCGAGGGAATTTCACCGCAGAAGTTCTGTGTTTGAGCATTTAGCCAGTAATAAATCCCCCCTTGTGAGTATGTTTAGTCTAATTCCACTCCCTTTCCTCTTGGGGCTGTGCAGTCCGGCAGGAGCAGGAGCTCCGGAACGGAGGGGCAGTGGACAAGAAGCTGACCACGCTGGCAGACCTCTTCAGACCTCCCATTGACCTGATGCACAAAGGCAGCTTTGAAACGGTGAGGGCTCACATTTGGCTGCAGATCCTTACAGGGTGGCTGGGGAGGGTGTCAGGATGGATCCATGGCCGGACAATGAGAAGGTTGCAAAAGACTGGGCAGTGATAAATATTTGATGGACTGCATATGGGAATGTTGGTGACATATTGAAGGACTGTATTGATGATGGTGTCACCTGGAATGAACCCACAAGGATCATCGAGTCCAACTCCTGACCACGCAGACCACGTTGTTCTGTGTTTCAATACCAGTGTGGCAAATCACACTTGGTGAAAGACTTCAGTGAGCAAGGGAGGCTGGTCAGAATGGAAAAACTGCACCCCTTGAACTGCCTCCCTGGAGGATACAGGAAAACCTGGAGTAAGATTGCTTTGGATAGGCGAGGGGGGACTTTGCACGGGGCAGTGTGGTTTGCAGCACAGCCCTGCTGAGAAGCTCAGGTGGAGTTAACACGGCCGAGTGGCTTCTGATACCTGAGTGAGTAAAAGTATTTGAATGAGGGTTTGCCATCAAGCCACAACTTCATCCTCAGTGGAGCTGTTGCTCTTGTATAAAATCACAGTGGTTGTCTTTTACCTCTGGTGGTGCTAGGGAAAGTATCCCAGAGATACAGGACACTGTCAGCTTTAAACAGTCTCAGGTGTCACCTTCCCTGACTGTGTAGGCATATGTGGATCTGTTCCTAAATTGTTATGATGTGGATCAGTGACTTAACTAATGATTGCAGAACATGCAGATTGGTATCTATTTTTAATTTTTGAGTCCATAATTTCCAGATATTCTTCAGAAATTGCACTTACTGCTGAACTTTCTCCTGGTCATCTCTGAATAGATGAGATTGATGATGGTGATGATCATTATTTATACTGCATGAGAATGCAAAGTCATTATTAAATGCTGCAATACAGATGTTGGAGAACTGACTGCACAAGCTGAACAAAAATATTATTTGCCTTGTTTTCACCTGTGCCTTGACTGCCGTGCACAAGTAAGAGCACTGCTGGAGAACTTCTGGTGAAACACTGCGTGCCTTTATGGAGTCTCCAGCTCTCATTCCATTACCCTCATCTCTCTTTTTGTGCTTCCCAAATCACTGGGAATCATTTGCCTTGTCACCAATTCCTGTGTTCTGAGGGTGCTCTCCACAATCTTGTGACAAAATTCCAGGTGTGAAAGGATGCTGGCAGCGAAGAGCAGTGTCCACCTTGGGAAGGAATTTTGGGAGCAGAGGAGCAGCCTGAAGCAGTTGGTGCTCAGGTGTCCCTGCCTTGTGATCTGTGGTGCAGGGCTTACTTTAAAAGACGTGTGTCAGGTCTTCCAGCTGATGGTACCTGCTGGGCCTGAGGTCCAGAGCTGCTGGTGAAACCAGCAAAGGTGTGGTTAAAGGCACCAGTGAGGAGAATTCACGTGGCAACAACCAGTGCTGCTCCAGGAACAGTCAGCGAGTGCCCTCTGAGCTCTGCTGTGAAATTTGAGATGGGTGCTTGCTGCAGTGTTGATTGTGGCATCTGTCACGGTCAAAAGTGGTGTCAGAGAGTAGAAATAACTGATTGGTGGATTTGTTTGTCCTAAAGTCTCTGCATTCTTATTCAGTCTAGAAAAGTAATTTTTAAAAAGGGGTGGGCTGGGGGTGGGCAAGGGGTTTGTATACACTCAGCTTGCCCTGTTCTGTGCAGTACCAGCACTCTAAAGACCTGTACACCTTCTGGTGCTGGCTCTCTGCTGTGCTCTGGTACAGTTCCTTGTCCCGTGGGATGCCCTCATTTCACACTGATGCTCCTCAACTTCATTGCAATGTAACTCTTCACCTTCTCACTGTGTTGACCATTTCCCCTTGCATTTTACCTTTTCTGACTGCAAACTGCTCTCCTGCTTCAGCCTGGGACAGTGTCGGGCCTCAGTGACCACAGTCTCTCAAAATTCATCTCTAGCAAGCTGCTGTTGGCTTCTCCCTTCTCTGTATGCTGAGATAAATGTATATAAACCATATGATAAATCAGAGATGCTCATCACATTCCAGAGTATCAAAGACTAAATACTGTCATTGTGATGCTGTTGTAGTTAAGTTTGGATCTGAGTGGGGTTTTCTTTCCAGGGTTGGGGTGTGCAGGAGTACTGCCAGGGTTGAGCCATGTACATTTATCAGAGAATCATTTAGAATTTCGGGCTTCACTGGCAGGAGTGGTGACATCTGGTCTTACGTATCTTTGTCTCTCATCACTGTTGCTGCTCTTTGGGTATTTTGAAGTTGCTTTTTGACAGTAAGTACATGTAATTATATTTCGTTTTCCCCAAGAAACCTCAGTTTTCTTCAGTTACAAATAAACTTTGTTACCAGTAAGGCCCCAAAAGTTGCTGTTTCATTTTAACTCAGTAACTAGCTAGTAATTCCTACTAGCTGTAGGAATAGGTGAGATTAACTTAGTGGCAGAAAAATTTTTAAGTGTTGACTGACATTGGTTTGGGTTTTTTTACTTGCGTTATGTGAAAAAGCATTGTGCTTCACATGCAGAACAGCTTATGATCACGGGACTTGTAAAGTTCAGTGTGTGACTGACTGAACTAGAGTCCTTCCGTTCATGTGGAATCTGTTAGGAATAAATCACTTAAGTAGAATAAAGAAGTTGCACACCAGACATGTCTGATAGAGAGCAGTGTGGTTTTGTTCTCATCTCAGACTGCTTTCAAGAACTACAGGTGTTCTCTCTTCGTGCCTGTGGTGTGAGAGATGATTGAATTTGGGGGGTACACACTAAACTGACTTAGTTTGCACTTCTTGTTGCGGGAGGAGATGGTTCTGGTGTGTGCAGTTCTGTGCTTAACACCCAGGGTTTCAGTGAAGTGACTGAATGTTGTGTTGCAGAGCTGCAAGTCTGTCTGTGTGATTTTTTTTTTCCCATTTGACAATAACCTTTTCTAGCTGCTGCCTGGTTTACAGCTGAGGCTGAGGGTTTTTAAATTCTACTTAACAAGCAGCAGTAATTTGGAAGCTGATCTGGTCACTGTATTCAAATGGAGCAATTACCTGTGCCTAAGGTGCTTCTAGCCTGGTTTGGGTCAGCACAGGTGCAGGTACAGCTGTGGCTCAGGAGTGGCTGGGTGCTGAAAGGATCTATGGCCTCCACCAGGTAGGAAGGGGAAGTGTGGCCCAAATAGGAGATTTCTTGTTTGATAGTGTCCTGCTCTGACTCTCTGTCAGCTGTTGTCTTCCACACTGAGTCACACACATGTCCAGAGGGTCACAAGGTGCTGGCTCCACTTCCTTCTTCCCTCTTCTGACTTGAAAGGATTGCATTTCAACAAGACTGAGCCAGCAGGAACTGCCCCAGCATTTTTAAACCATACATGTTCAGAGAAGTCAAATAAGAGGAAAACTTATTTTTAGTAGTGCAAGAGCCAGAGTTACACAGGGAGATCCAGCAGTGAGTGTAAACCAGGACTTATCTCCCAGATTGTCTCACCACATTGCTGGTTTGCTGCCCTAAGTTGTAATGGTGAAATATGTGACTGGGTAGAAGGGGTAAAGGCACACTTAGGATTGGTTTGGGTTGGTTTTTGCATCTGGGCTGCACTGGCTCTGCTCTCAAAGAGTGGCTGTTCTGTACTGCCCTGTCTGTGGGCTCTGGAAGTGCCTGGCACTGGCCTTCATACCTCGAGGAAGGAGGGGAATGGAGGGGCACTTGGTGTTGGAAACAGAGGCTCTGAATCCATAACCTTTGGGGATACACAAGCCAGCTCTTGAGCCTTCCCTTGTTGCCTTGTCCCTTATCAAAATGACCCACCTATATAATCTCTAAACCCACAGTGTTTCTTCTTCTCACACTCTTGTCCTTCCACGCGACCCCCAGAAGAACTCCTGTGTAAGAGCAGAGCTGTGTGTGTGAGATGGCAGCAGTTTAACTGTGTCCTTTTAAATGTTAAACCCACAGCTTGTTTTAGAAGGAAGCTAAAAGTAGTTTCAAAAGCTCTGTCTGCTCTGCAGGTGAAAACTCAATTTTGCAAATTTTCTGTGTGGAATTTCCTGCTTGCATCCTTCCACGGCCCTTAGCTGGACAGAGGAGAGGCAGAGCCAGAGGTTTTCATTAATACTGAAAGATATACAGAGTGAGGGTAGAAGAGTGAAATGCACTTTCCAGCTTTCTAATTACATCTTTTTGGGAGTCTTCTTTTAACAGACTGCATGAGAATAAGGCAGTCCAAATGACTTAAATAACCTAAGGATTTTTGTTCCCTTTAAACTTGGGCAATACCTCTAGGCCTCATCTCAAACTGATTTCCTAGAATTAATTCTCAAAATGCACAGTTAGCTCGAAACAAATCCCTTAAATAAAAGCATGACAACTGTATTTAAGATCCTTGCCAGTTACTTAGGTGTCACCTGTCCCACTTTTCTCACCTGGTGACCAAATACTGGATTCTGGCAGTGTAAATTAGTGGTAAGTAGTTAGTGTGAGGCCCCTTGTGAGAACAGGACCATTCCACACTTCTACCTTCATTTCTTTTTTCCTTTGAGTAATACAAAAGCTGCCTCTGCAGGGCATTTGGCCATGCAGACTGACTTTGTAGGCTG
Organism: Machaerirhynchus nigripectus; assembly: GCA_013397975.1. Classification (NCBI taxonomy): domain Eukaryota; kingdom Metazoa; phylum Chordata; class Aves; order Passeriformes; family Dicruridae; genus Machaerirhynchus; species Machaerirhynchus nigripectus. The sequence continues at coordinate 177,659 of VZRQ01005231.1, read as the reverse complement.
AGATTCTTGCCTTGGTGAAGCTGAGTGTGTGCGGTTCACAGTGGACAGGCAGATTGTTCCAAACTGCACTGGCTAAAACTCATTTCAAAAGTAAAAAACTTTGGTTTGGGGAATAAAGTAGTGCCCAAACAGCAAAATCTTGCGTAACATCCTGATTCCCCTGAATTTTTTGTCCTTTGAATTCCTTAACAGTAGATTACCAGCAGGATGGTGAGCTTAACTTTTAAATTTTTTTTTTTTAAAGCAAAGAGAGTTCCTATGCCAGTTCCAGTCTTTCCAGGTGGTAAGAGCATTCCTGCTGTTGATCTAGCCCTCTTTTTTTCAACAGGTATGACAGTTCAGCGATCAGAATTACATTCTTGATCAAACTCCTACCATTAACTTGCAACCAAGCAATCAGACAGTGCCAGCTTTGTGACTCAAACCAGTAAGATTTCTTCCTGCGCCTTCCTGTCTCCCTCCCCACTTGCAGTCTGGATAAGCAGCATCAAAAAAGGATGCCTAATTGGGCAGTTGGACAGTCACAGAGTAACTCAAAACTTGGAGAGAAAAAGAAAACACACAGAGAAGGGGTCCTGTCGAATCAATGCAAGTCCTCTGTCAATTATGCAACCTACTTAACTAGATGATCCACGGGTTTATCTTTAGACTGAGCAGGTCTTTGTTGTCAGATCAGTGGGACTGACTACACTTTTCCCTGAATAAATACTTTATTCAGCATCGCCATGTGTATCCCCCCTCCGAGTTGCTTTTCCCACCCTGTGCTTGGCTTGTTGAAATCCAGCAGCTCTGTTCATCAATGTGATTCTGTAACTCAACCAGGCTCATTTAAAGCAGATCCTCCAGCCCTGCCTTCTGTTCTTTGGGTGCCTTTTTCACTAGCTCTGTCCATCCTCCTCACTGCGAAGGGGTTTTGGTGGAAGGTCTGGCAGTGGTAGAAGCCATCTCTGATCATTGCTGGCATCGGTGGTGTCAGGACCCTTCAGCCTGATCTAACCAAGCTTTTCCCTCTGCTTCCAGGCCAAGGAGTGTGGTCAGATGCAGAACAAATGGCTCATGATAAACATTCAGAACGTGCAAGATTTCGCCTGCCAGTGCCTCAACCGTGACGTCTGGAGCAACGAGGCTGTGAAGAACATCATCAGGGACCACTTCATTTTTTGGCAGGTGGGAAACTGCCTGGGGGAATGGATGTGTGGGTAACTTGGTGCCTGGGTAGATGGGACAGTGAAAAAAAAAAAAAGGATTTCCTTGAAAAAGCTGGAATTCTCTTGGCAGACTTGCAGAAAAGATGTTATTTCATGGAGCGCATGTAGTTTATGGGTGGAGATGTAATTCATGGATATGCATTTGAAGGCATGAACTGCCTTTCACTTGTGCAATCAAGATGTTACCACGTAGCTTCTACTACACGGAGAGCTGGAGGCTTACTTGCAGCTTGTCAGAGTTACTGAGGGCTGCGTGTACCATTTGCAGTTGCTACTGCAGAAGAGAGAAAAACTGTGTGCATTTTCAAGGTTCAGTTTGTTTGTGCTCCCTCTGCAGCCACTAATCTGCCTGATTTTGTAGGTGTACCATGACAGCGAGGAAGGACAGCGGTACATACAGTTTTATAAATTAGCAGACTTCCCTTACGTCTCCATCCTGGACCCCAGGACAGGTAAGACAGGTGGCAGCTGGTTACCTGGAGTTAATCCCATGGGAAGGACTGACAGCTGTAGGCTGCAATACTTTCCACTGCAGTTTGTGTTCTGCATGGCTTAAGAATCTCTTCAAGACCCGAAGGACTGACTCAGCATGTTCCCAGAGGAACTGAGAGAATAAAACACCCAAAACTTGCAGAAATTTTGTGTATTTCAAGCTTAGCAAGTATTTTGCTTAGAAAGTGAAAATAGTTCCATCTGGTGGAAAAACTCTGAATTCTTTTTTTTTTAAGTCTTTCAAAAGCTTCTTGCAATCATGTGATGAATAACTGCAATATTTGTCAGCACTACATGAGTCTGCTTTCTGCTCCTGCCACAGAGCTTTGTCAGGCTCAGCAATGACTTCTTAAATTGCATCTTAATTTTGAAATGCCATTTTGGCTTTGAGTTTTAGTTTTGTTTTGCTTGTTTTTTACCTGAACAATTAAACTTCTCCCTCTCCCTCCAGCTCTTTCAAAGTTGTTGCTTTTTCTTTTGTATCCAGCAGCTTCTTTTATGATCATATAATTCAGCTGTCTGGTTATATAATGCTGGTCTGGTCTCCTGTTTCTAAGGGCTGAAGTGACAGTGTCTGTGATCAGAGCTGAGATCTCTTTGTAGCTGACTTAAACCACCACTTATACATTTATTTTTTAATGTTGCAGCTGAAGTTAGGATACTCTTCTTAGCACTTTACTTCTGGGAACAAATACTGTTTGCCAAAGGTTAGAATCAATTATGCAAGAAGGGAGAAATGCTTCTTCATAAACTCAGTGGTTTGGTGATTATTCATTTTGAGGCCAAATTCACCATTCTGTGCTCACGTTCCCGTAGATAAAAAGAAAAGAATGGAAATTAACTGGGTCTATGTCTATGTCTGTCCCTTTTCAAGGGAGTGGAAGGAGGAAGCTCCATAATTATCAGCTGGTAGCCTGTGGGAAGCTGCAGTTCCTCAAACAGGGGCTCTTGCAGCAGTGAGTTGGGGTGTTTGACCACCAAACTGCAGTGTTTTGCTGAAATTTTGTTTGAGGCCACCTTTTGTGACGCCACCTTTTGTTCCCTAGGCCAGAAGCTCGTGGAGTGGCACCAGTTAGATGTGACTTCTTTCTTGGACCAAGTGACCGGGTTCCTGAGTGAGCACGGCCAGCTGGACGGCCATTCCAGCAGCCCTCCCCAGAAATGCTCCCGCTCAGTAAGTGTGGGGCTCTTTGGGAGACACCTCAAGGAACACCTGTGCTTATCCAGCCCTCCTGATTTCCCAGACAGACTCCATGAGTCAGTGCAAGGGCATGCAAAAACACAGCGTTGCTGGGGAGTGCCTTCTCCCAGGGTCACTCTTTGTGCTTTCAGCACTTGGTTTGGATTTAGCAGTCACAGTGTGAAAGGAAAATTGATTACTCCGTGCAGAACTCCAAGGAGAAGCCATTAAGTAATTACAGCATGCCTAGCTTTCCCTGCTGCATGCTCCTGACAGGTTTAGTGGCTTCCCTTGTGGAACACTGATGTCCTCTTGGGTTTCAGTGCGTATCTGAAGGTAGTTGTGATGTGTGTGCATTGTCTGCATCCCACAGGAGAGCCTCATCGATGCCAGTGAGGACAGCCAGCTGGAAGCTGCCATCAGAGCCTCGCTCCAGGAGACACATTTTGATTCCTCGCAGGCCAAGCAGGAGAGCCGGTCGGACGAGGAGTCGGAGTCGGAGCTTTTTTCTGGAAGCGAGGAGTTTATCTCCGTCTGCGGATCCGAGGAGGAGGAGGAGTCGGAGATTCCAGCCAAGCTGAGGAAGTCTCCGCACAAGGACTTGGGGTATAAAAAAGAGGAGAGCCGGAGGCCTCAGCCTGAGCCCTCTGCAAGGACTGAGCCTGGGACAACGTCAAACCACAGAGTCCTGCCCTGCATCGACGCGGGGGCGCTGGAGGAGTCGCCTGACAAGCCTGAAAGTACCTTCCGGGGCCTTGACGTGAATGGTAAGTGCCCACTTTTTATAGCTTTTGTTGTGGGTTTTTTGCCTGAAACTGTTTATAGGCTGCCAAGCCTGGTTTCATCCCTTCTTTTAAAAATCCCTTCTGATTTCCTGCCTCCTTGCCAGCGGACATGTGAGTGATTCACCAGCAGCACCACTTTGGCACAGCAGTGCCCCAGCCTCAGAGCCCTCTTGGTCACTGAGCTCGTGTCTTGCCCAGAAGTCCACTCTGGTGTAACTCAGGTGCACCCTGGGCACGCTGGCTGCTGTCAGTCACTGCTGCTTGGGAAGAGCCCTGACCCTGATGTGTGTATTCTGAGCATTGTGGTAGAAATTTATCTCCACAGACTGGATCTTTGTGCTTGTCTCCTGTCTCTCACCCTGCTGTGCTGTCCCACCTAAAGTCTACACAGGAGCTCAACTCGGCTGCCCTGGTGTTAACCTGTAGTGACTTCCTTTGTGTAGGACCAAAGGCACAGCTGATGCTGAGGTATCCGGATGGAAAGAGGGAACAAGTTTCACTGCCTGAACAAGCTAAGCTTCTGGTGAGTGGAGTTAATGGGAATCCTTGTCTGAGCGCAGGAAAGCCGAAAATGGAGAATTTCTGTGGCTAGGATGAGACTGTTGAGATCAGAGCCAGTGGGAGCGGTGTATCCAGGGGGTGCTTGCCCTGTCATTCCTCTGTGTTCTGTGTCATTCCTCTCTGGTAACTGCTGGCTCTGTGTGTCTCCACTGCTGCTTGGGTTTTGTGTACACTCCAGTGTCTTCCTCAATCCCCACACTGCACATTTCCATTCTAAAACGACTCTAAATGGCTTTTTATCGTTAATTACCATAAAATGCTCTCAGCTTTCTCATTTCTGGGGCTTTGTTTCTAGAAGTAGTTGGTTCCCATTGTAAAATCGAAGGCAAAACTCTTCATTCTCGTTCTCCATCTCTCCCATCATAGTTCCACCCTCCCTTCTGGACTCCCAAAACAAATTAATTACAATATTATTTAATTACTGTGCCTCAGGTGTGCGTCTCAACTGTGCTTTGGGCTCCTTACCTTGGAGGAGTCCGTGTGAATGGCATTTTCATCAAAATTTTGCAGGTGCTTACCTGGAAGCAGAGTGTAAAGGGCTCACTGTATTCCTGTTTGCCTTGAGTTTTCGGGACACAGAGGCCAGTTAAGCTCATTTAAATGTAATCAGTCTAAAAGCTGGAGTCATAGGGAAGGCAAAAGCACACCTCATCGGAAGGATTTTGTGTAGGTTTGGGAGAAAAGGGTCCTATCTCTTACAGAACTGAGTCAGCAGCTCTAGGAATGAACAGTATCCTCTGCTCATGTTCTCATGCTTGACTCTCCTGCTTGAAAATGAAAGGAAAAAAAAGCTTGACTCCTTTTTGAGTGCAGCTGGTTAAGTAAATTTGCATGTATTGTTAAACATGTAGCACTTTTGAATACTTAAGCAATTCATTTAGGCAGTACATAAGTGTAATACTGAAATATCCCTGATAACACTGACTTTTGGTTTGGCTCCTTTTATGGACTGTGGAAGTTAAAGGAAATTTATCTCAGCATAAGATTTCCCTTCTGCTCTACAGTCAGCAGAGGAATTTAGCTGAGTCAAGGTTTGTGGTAAAGGTATCTTTTGGTTGCAGAGCTGAACAGGCAGCATTTGTGCTCATCTTGTGATCTTCTGGAGCCTTTCAGTCAGATCCACACTGAGTCTCAGGTGTTTCTTTGAGGGCATCATTTCCATACTGGTTTTTTTTCTTTCAACCCTTAGTTGCTTCCATTTTAAAGCTGGCCAGAACTAGCAAAAGAAATTGCTTAAGGAGGCAGTTGCACTTCAGGAGTTTTAACTGATGATACTCCCCAACACTGGTTTTAAAAATGTTTTAATAGTTGTGTTGCTATTGAAGCAGTGGCTTCTTTACACACATTATTTCCAAGAGGTGCTCATGCTTCCAATATTACCATGATGCCCTTTCTTCCCCTCAAGCAAAAAAAAAAAAATGGCAATCCTGCCTCACTGCCTTTTTATGGAAGGAGGTGCTCACTGTGTGCAAATTAGGTTGACTTTACTCTGTTCAGCAGCTCAGCCCTTCCTCCACATCCTGAATACCTTTGGTTTGCCAAGTGTGTCAGGCGTGCAGGAAAAACTGGCCTGTGGAGGGACAAGGAGGGATGTGGGCAGGAAACTTGACTGAATATTTAAATTCAGTGGTTTGTAAAGGAATTTTTATCATCTTTGGTGCTGTGATTTGCTGGCCTAAGTTACCAAAATCACAATCACCAAAACAGTGTGAACAGTACTGATAGGATCCCCTGATTTTTTCACACTTTGTTTCTTTACACACAAATCCTCTTTTCTTCCTCTCTTACAAAAGCTGCACCTCCTCCCTCTGCCCACATCTTGCTCTGTTGCTGTGTCCTCTTTTCTTGTGCCAATCCCCACTTCTCTGCCCCTCTCTGTGCTTTAGGTTCCCACCTGCTGTGTTCCCTGGTGAACTTGGGAACCCATCTCTCTTGCCACAGCACAGGCACGGGCTCTTCCTGACCCGGCTGTTTCTTGGGGTGTGAAGCTGGTTCCCCTCGCTCCCGTGCTCTGTATCCTGCCCCAGTTGCTTCTGGAGGCAGAGAAGCCAGTGAACTGAAAAGATTTTTAAAAAACCCAAATCAAACGACCCCAAACTCTCCTGCTTCTTGAAGAAAATAAAAAAAAAAGAGTAGAAGTACTGTATTTATTTTGGTCAGTGCTACCTCACAAAAGTGCTTCTTTGGTGGCCTTTAGCTTTAGGGTAGGGGCAATATCTGATAAACAAATGAGGGGGCTTCTATTTTGGGGTATTTAAGGCTTTTTTTTCAGATTCTATTTACTGTGACTTGAATGTGTGGTGTGGAATTCAGCTGTCTTGCATTAATGCACTATTATGTGTAGTTTTGGGTATGGTTTACCTGGTGTGTAGAGCATCAGTCAGGTGAGGGGCCACTGGTAATTAGCTTTTGTGATTAGCCATACCATGCGTGGGCCAAATTAGATGTTAAAAGTCAAGGAGGGTCTGCACTCTACACAAAACTTCCAAGTTTTAAAGTTTCCTTTGCCCGTGATTACAAACTTCCTTTTTAAAGGAAAATGGGAATTTTTATTTCCGTTCTGAGTTCTCTGACACTTGTTTGCCTTCCTTTCTCTGCAGGCTCTTGTGAAACACGTTCAGTCCAAAGGATACCCCAACGAACGCTTTGAACTGCTCACCAACTTCCCTCGGAGGAAACTCTCCCACCTGGACTATGAGATCACGTTACAGGAGGCAGGCCTGTGTCCTCAAGAGACTGTCTTCGTGCAGGAAAGGAATTAGCACTGTGGCCTGAGTTCTCCCAGCCTTCCTCCCTCTCCTCTTTGCCTGGGACAAGAGTCGTTAAATATGCAGTTAAGGGTCATGGGATTGCAGTGCTGGAAGCAGGCAGCTGGCTGGCCCTTCCTTCTCCCTCCTCCTCTCTCTCCCTCCCCTCTCCCACTCTAGTGACCAAATGAGAGTGCTCAGAGTTTTATTTTCTTCCTCAGCTGCAGAGAGCATTGGGAAGAACATCTTTCCTCTGCTTTCCTTGGAATAAAGTAAAACAGTGATCAGTGTATCCAGCATGCTGGAGCTTGGAGTGGCCATAATACACAAACCCTTCTCGCTGCTATTCTTAAATCTGTTTTGTTTAATTTATTTTTGAAAAGAGCGTGTGATAAGGCACTGAGGCATCTCTCTGTAAGGAGAGAGCATACCCTTCAGGACAGTCTTCCCTTTGTTTGGATTCCCTACACAAAAGGTCTCCATTAACCTTCCAGCCTTCTGTTACCCAACACTCAGCTTTTGGAAAGGAGTGGGGTTGAGCCCTGGTAAAATACTCTGCCCCACCTAACTCAAAGGCTTCTAGGTTGCCTGCATGTTTTCCTCCTGCTTCAAATTGCCAGTGGACACAGTAAAAAAACCAACCAACCCCCCCAGAAAGACAACTGTGCTCCATATGGGATTGACTGCTTGGCCCAGAGGCAAAGCTCTGAGTGCAATCTTGGAGCAGAACCAGCTCCTTCGTGGGAGTGGGAGTGGGAGTGGGTGGGTTTTCCATGTTCTCTTCCCAACATCCTCCAAGTGTCTCCTTACTTGCTCTCAGGATTTTGCAGATGACAAGGGTACTGTAAAGGCTTTGGATTCTCTGAAAACACCTGCCACAGAGACTTGACAGTCAGTTGGCTTTTTTTCCTTGGCGCACTGGTTGGTTTTTCTAGGAGGGAGTGGCTTTGCAGAGGTTTTACAGCCCTGACTGCATTGAGCATCAGTTAGTGCTTCATAAAACACTTCCCAGCCTGGTGGCTTGAATTGCCTGGGATGATTTTTATTCTATTTCCATGTTCATCTACTGTCACTTGCCTCTAACTTTGGAGGGCTGCATGGAGAAGCTGCTCCTCGGTGCAGGCTTTCCTTTCAGCTCTGGAAGCTGGCACCAGGAGTCAGTGCCCTGGTTTTGCTCCAGTGGCTTCCCTAGCCATGGAGCTGTTGGTCAGTTGGTGTTTCAGCAGCTGTTCCAGTGGGACAGGGGTTAACTAGCACAGCCCTCAGCACCGTGTGGTGGATTGTGTATTTACAGCTAAAAACTGAGTTCAATGTGCTCTTCAGTCACTGAGGGGAAAGGCCCGTGGGACCTGGCATAACTGCTGACTTTTCCTGCCACTCTCAGATGACTGTCCTTGTTAAAGACTTCAGTAGTCAGAAATTTACATATTCCAGTTTTTCAAGATATTTTGCCTTTTGATTTCATACTAGCATCTGTACTTTGGAACCTTTAAATGCAAGAAATCACAGAAAATGTCTTGCATTCCCCATGGAAACTTCAGCTCACAGCTGTCTCCTGCTCCTAATTGAGGTTCAACATGTAATCATGCAATTGCATCAACTGATTTCTCTTCCTGCTGCAGGATGGAGTGTCAGGAAAGCAGAATCTCATCTCGGTTTCCTGATCAGTGCTTGGTGTGACACCAGATGTCATCTTTGGTTTGTACAGGCCCCCTGGCGTGGAGGCTGCTCCCAGCGTGGGGAAGTGAGGGCAGCCTTGTGTTTGGCCTGGGAAGCAGCAGTGGCACCTCTGGGCTGAATGACCTTTAGTTCCTGGATATCCAGATTCCTAACTCTCATTTCCATGTAGACCTAAAGCTTCCTGAAGCAGCTCCAGCTGTCTGGTTGGAATAACAAGTCCCAGGTGTGGTTTATTGGCAGCTTCCCTCCCCTGCCCCTCCTGGGCCTGCTCCTCTATGTGGGGCTGAGCTGAGCTCTGTGATGAGACCAGGCTTTGCTCAAACAGGGAGAAGAAGAATAGGAAGTTGAACATTTACATTGAAAATGGCACTTTCTTGTGGTTTCTAATAGTTTGTTCTGTTCCCAGGAAACTGTGATCCTGGGTTGGGCTTTCTTTTTTTGTGTTTCTGTGTCACAGTGTGCTTTTTTCTATCACTTTCCTTTTGCTTTGCTTTGAGAGCAAGAGACAGAATTTTTAAGCAAGAGCAAGAATTTTTAAGGAATATGTATCCCTGCATGTGGCTCTTCTCTTCATTCATGCCTCTGCCTCTCCTTCCCAACCCAAACAAACCCAGTGCTGTGACACACATCAGCTGTGCAGTGGGGGCTGAAAGCTGATGAGAAACTGCACCAGCCAGGACAGAACCTCTCCAGCTCTTGGTCCCTTTGCAGGAATGTGTTTTGCTGGCCCGAGGAATATGGAAAGCATGAATCAAGTCCTGCGTGGGACAGCTCATAGCAGTGAGGGTGATGGCTGCTTGGGCACTGTTCAAAGAGCCTTTAGACAGTCACTTCTAGATGTGAAATCTGAAGCTCAAATCACCTTTGCTGGAAAAAATGTGTTAAATTTGATTGGGAAATACAGTGTTGAACCATGAGGGGCAAAGGAAACATCCTTCAAAGGCTGTGGTTTGTGGCTTCCTGCGGGTGTCACTTGGTCAGGATTTGCATGTTGGTGTTGCAAGGAGTGGTGGGTTTGAAGGAGCAGCAGTGCATGTAGGCAGTGGAGGTTCTTCTGAGTGGGGAACTGGTCAGGGCTGTCGTGTTTGAAGCTGGGGCTCCTTGCTGCTGGTGGAGATGTTCCCTTTGCCTGTGCTCTTCATCTGACACAGCTTTTTTTTGGGATGTAATGTCCAGTTAGTCCCAGTCACAGCCAGGATTCTGGAACAGAAGGTGAAACAAGCACGGGCTTTCCCTGCCAGGTGCAGCTGACACATTTACTTCCCATTTCAGAGGCCCACAGAAGGATTTTGGATCTTTCTGATGCTACGTGCTCTTAAGTCAAGCTGATTCAACCTCACAGCATTCCCCATGGACCTAAAAAGGGCAGGTGTAAAGCCTGGGCCAAACATTTCTGGCCATACTTTTGTAATTTTCTTTAGGCTTTGAACTAAAGTCTGCGATTTTTACCATCTCTGACATTCATGGGCTGCAGTGCATTGTCTTTCCTGGTAAATCAGCTCAGTTAACACCACCAGTCTTAGAGGAATGTCCAAGATGTGCAGGTAGCCTTGTAAAATACAGTAAAAGGCATCCAGATCCATTGTTCCTAAGTAGATCTAAACAGGAATTTTCCATCAGCTCTTCCCTGAGCTCCCTGACCTTCTCCTCGCTGTTAGGGGGAGGTGACACCTCTCCTTTGTCCAGCTTGTGTTTTACAGGGTCCACGTCCTTCAGAGCTGATTTGTGCACTCAGCTTGCCCTGGGACTGGTGCTGTGGTTTGTTCCTTTGCAGAAACTGGGTTTGGTGCAGGTTTTAGCAACTCAGCCTCTGCTGAAGGGTCTCAAATTCCTGTCCCTGTCAGAGCACCGAGCTTCTTCACTGGGACTCGAGCAACAAGGGCTACATTAAAACCAGTTTTCTTTTAGGGGCAGGGCAGCATTTGGGCTGTAAACGCTGCAGAGATGCTTGAAATGTGGAGGCTTTTCAGTAAACCACATAAAAATGAACGTAGGACCTGTGTAGGAATGCCCGTGTGAGTGCTGTGTCAGTTCAGGGCCTTACCACTTCATTTTTATTCCTGTTCAGTTTCTGTTAAATACCACTGCTTTCTTCTGGTTTAACCCCTGTTTAGTGAAGTTGACAAAATGGTTCTGGTGTTCCAGGAGGAGAAGGGGTGGCAGGGATGTGCTTCAGGTGGGTGAAATGCAAAGTCTCTGTCCCTTAAGGACTGGCTGTGCCTTGTCTGGCTGTTCCCATCGGCTCAGATCCAGCCTCTGCTCTCCCTCACCCTTTCTATTTATTTATTTTCACAAGTGATTTTTTATAAATGGAACAGCTCCTGTTTCAAAGACAAAACAAACTGATGCTGAGCCCTGTGCTGGCTGCGCTGCTGGAGGCACCCACAGGCCTGTTTGGATTTGGAGCTGGTGGGGTTTAATGGATGCCTTTTCTGGGATGACTTTTATTCCTGTCTCCTCTTGTCCGTGAGATGCTTGGTGTCTGCACTCCCAGCAAACAGAGCCATATGTATTTACACACACGGGGGTTTAGCCAGAGACTGCTGCCCCTGGCAGCAGTGCCTCAGCCTGCCTCGGGTTACCCACTGTGTTCCACATGAGCGAGGGCACGAATTCGGGATTTGGTCGCTGTCCCTGAGTGCTGGGAGTGTCTGCAGTGAGAGAAAAGTCACTTTGTAACTGCTTGTGAAATGGTGCCCGTGTGGGACTGAAGCTGTGTGGAGCAGGGGATGAGGTGCTATTTTATTGACCAGATTTATATGAAGAACATCTGGGTGAAACTCAGCTCAGAGACACCAGACTCTAGGACAGATGGTTTTTTAAAAGTGAGGCCGTTTCCTGGAACTGGGGAGCATCCAGTTTCTAAGGGACAGCTTTTCACAGTGGTCACTTTCTTCACTGATGGCAACTTCACATGGGAGGAGGGAGAGGATTAATTTGAAAGTTTTCAGCTCACTGTGCTGGGAGGGACCAAACTCAAGGAAACCTCTGATCTATATACACAACTGCTGCATTTTTTATAAATATATGTAAATGTCCTATTGTAATATTTGATCCTGGAAATAAAACAAACTGTTTTCAGTAGCTTTCTTCAGCTCTTGGTTTTTTGGGGTTGGGGTTTATTTGTTGGTTTAGTTCTAATGAAAGTCTGTCCCTGTGTTACAGGGGGAGTTCCTGAGTTTCTCCTTAAGGATACTGGGGTAGAAGGGTAAGGAACTGTTGGTGACAGCATTGCCCAAGAAAGCTTCAGGCTGTTCTAGAGGATACAAAATCTTGAAGTGAGACAAACTTACAGGACCTTGACAGCAAAAATACCTATGTGTAAACTAATAAAAAGAGGCAGGGCTAGGATTTTCCATCCTTCCCAATGAGAGAGCAGAGGAAATGGGGCTTTCTATCCTGAACTGTCAGTGTCCTCCTGGTGCAGGTGTTGTCAAGGCAGAGCCTCTGACTTGTGCAGTCGCCCTTGGGCTCCTTGGGACGTTGCTGTCGTGGCCTTGCATGAAACGCTGAGGAGCAGAGCCCCTTCTGGGTGAGGACTTGGCAGGTGCAGTGGAGAAACAGAAATTAAGAAATCAATTTTGGGTCATCCTCATGTTCCTGGCTGCAGGTAGGTCTCCACTGAAACAGTGCAACTCAGCCCCTGTCTCGAAGCTGGAAAGCCCTGGGCTCTTCACGCAGCCTGGGGAAATATTTCCAGTTCCAAGTGAGTCGGGAATCTTATCAGTCTGCAGGTCAAGGAACTACAGGGATACCTCCAACTCAAAATACCTCTTGGGTTTCATTTACTTGTTTTTCCTTGCTGTAAACTTCCAGCTTCTCACAGGGTTGGTTTATCTGAGCTGTAAATTTGGGTGATGTTTGTAAGCCCTCAAGTGAATATTGTCCAGCGTCGTGTTGGTGTTTCCTCAGTCAGCCCTGGCCACAAACGCCCTGCAGGGCTTGTCCAAGGGGATTTTGGAGAAGTCTTGGCTGAGCAGTGGCAGAAATAGATTTGTAGATGCTACAGAGAGGAGTGGGAGAGACTGGAGTCGTGCTGAACATCTTCCATCCAGCCCCGAGGTGGGGCTGCTTTGGCACAGAACAGTTCCTTCTCACCAGTTCAAACTCAGCTCTGTCTGGTTCTCCTTGAAGCCAAAGCACTCTTGAAACCCAGCCTGCTGTGTGATTTCCCTGGCCCAGAGCAGTCCGGGGAAGGGAACGGCAGGGGAGCAGGAAGGGAAGGCACCTCTTCAGCTGTGGGGATTCAGCAGGAGGACCTTGCCGAGCTGGAACGGCGTTACGTGGGACCACGCTGGGCTGCACCAGGACTGGGTGAGCTGGCAGCAGGTTCCTTGCCCATAATTGCTGTGCTGATGCTTTCACAGCTGAACTCTGGTGTGAGAAAGGCAAGCACACAGCTCCTCATGTGCAGGGCTAAAATTAGCCTTCTGTTATGATTACTCTTATAAGGAAAAAATCAGCAGTCCTGGAAGGAGACGGTCACGCTGATGCTTCACACTTCCTGGCGTGGGGTTTTCTGTGGGAGGTGATGGAGCAGATCATGTGTATGGTGGGAACCTCAGATTGCTGTGACGTAGGAAAGGCACAGGATGGCGTTGCAAAACATTTTCTTCCAGCAGAGTGGGTTACCCTCTTTCTATGTAAAAAAAGAGGGGAAGGAGAACTTGGACTCTGCTTATCCTGCATGCATTGTCTTTGTCTTCAGTTTGGAGACTAATTCGTCTTACTTAAGGATAAAATAGCCTGAGATTAACTCAGGTGCTTGAGCACGGTGCTGATGATGCCAAGGCAGCAGGTTGGATCCCTGCATGGACCTCTCACTTCAGAGCTGGACTCGATGATCCTGCTGGCTCCCTTCCCACTCAGACTGTGCTGGGATTCTGTGACTAAAATGGGAATTCCTCTCCTGGTGCCAACTCCAATTTTCCTTTCAGAGGAACTGTCAGATAATCTGCTCCTCAGTTTATTTTTCCCAGAGGAATGGAATTGCCGGCTGTAGCTTGGCCTCACCCATTCATCTTTTCCCAAGTGGCTCTTGGAGGGCTTCAGTTCTCTTCTGTTTCTTCCTGGAGCAGGATTTATCCCCTGGACAGTCCCATACTCACTGATTGGAGAGCAGGAAAAGCAGTATCAGCAAATGCTGCTTGTGTGGGCCACCCTGGGGAGGGCAGGCTGGGGAGGGCACCAAGGCAGCACCCCGAATGCTGCCTGTACTTCCCTGCCAGAGCATGGCTGTCTCGGGGCTCTGCGATGGCTTCATGGCCATGGCACGTGGGGAGCCCCATCCCCAGCCTCAGGTCCTCGCGATGAACGCAGGAGGAATGGGAACCTTCTCAAAACTCTTCTTTGTGAAGGTTCTTCCTTCTGCCTGCACAGCCCATGAGCCATTCTTCTCTTTGCTTGTGCCACCTGCAGCTCGTCTGCCAACAAAACTGCCCCATTTTCGCCATTTTTTGGTGCTGCAGCTTCCCTGACTCCTGCTCTCAGACACAGAGGTCATTCCTGTTCTCCTAATCCTGTTCCTGACCTTCTCTGTGGGAATTGGAGCTTCCCCATTGCACGGTAACTGCCAGCCGTGGCAGGTAGGAAATGCTGATGCCTGGTGACATATAATAATTCAGATATCCAGAAATAACCTTTCTCTCTCAATCTTATTACTGAGGCATGAGAGACACGCGTGGTGAGGATGCACTCAACACCTGAGGAAAAGCTGAGACACCTGTGAGGAAGCAAAGGAGGTAGGAACCAGCTGACACATGGGAATGTTTATTCTGAAGCTTTTATTAAAGTATTAGCGAGAGAGGAAAGTATTAACCCAGCATATTCACCCCAGTTTGTTTTGGGAGCAACGGTGTTCGCTACTCGGGCACTGGTTGAGGCACTTAGTGCAGATGTGGTGGGAGCCTTAAAATCTGAGGTTGTGCCCGTCTTGGTGAACTCTGCCACTGTAAACGCTGAAATGGGGAAGAACAAGGCAGAAGCGCCGCCACGGCGTTGGCAGAGGCTGGCTCATCCAGGCAGTCATCCTTCCTTGGGATGTGGGGATGGAGGATCGTGATGTGGTGGGCGGCCCTTGCGGGGGCGCAGGGGAGGGGAGCACACGCTGAGGCGTCATAAATAGTGACCCATGGGTGACACCTCCAGGACGGGGCTCCTCCGAGGGGTGGACGCTGCTGGCTCTGCCTGGCATCCCTCCAGGTAAGCTGGGGAGTGGGGAGGACAAGGTCCCTGGGCTTTGCTGGAATCTCCGTGCTTCTGGTCGTGGAGGTGTGCTGGCCGAAGGGAGTCCTGCTTTCAGGGGTCCCGATGGAGACAGGAACCCTGCTCTTTGGCTTTGCCTCTCCTGCACAGGGGTTTGTCCGGACTGGCTGAAGAGCTGCTTGCTCAGGGGAATGCTCTGAGGGGACAGCACGCCCTGGGAGCTTCCTGGGGTAAAGAGACATCCTGCCATCCGCAGGGAGGGGGCAGCGGCGGAGGGGAAGGAGAGTCCTCGGAGAGGTTGAGGGGAGATGTGCAGAAAGGCTCTGGCTGGGGAAAGCCCAGGCTGTGAGCTCAGAGGAGCAGGAGCTGTTCCAGAAGGTGGTGGGAAGGTGGGACTGAGCACTGAGTACTCGCGGCCGTGGGGGGAAACAACCGCACACAATCCCTGCACTGCAGGGAGGACCTCACATGGGGGGCAAGAGGCCCTAAATTCCCTATAACCAAGGCAGGGAGGATGGAAATCAAGAGGGGAGGGAATTCCAGGATGGGTGGAGCTGATGGTCCACCTCAGGTGTCTTGGTTCGTGTCCTCTCCACACAGGTCTCACAGCCCTGTTCCTCCGTGCTCAGCCCTCCCCCGTGTCCTGCTGGGGCTGGCGTGGCTGGTGTGGACGGGGTGTCCCCCAGCCCCTCGGGCCGTGCCAGGGCTGGACACGCTGCCCCAGCCGCTCCTCCCCGGCGCTGAGGCCCCGCACGAGGGGGCTGAGGCTGCTCTTCCCATGGGAACAACCACGTGGTGCCGTGGTGCCACGGCTGCTTCTGCTTTGCAAAGCCAGAGCGAGCATGAAAAAATCAGCCAGAGCAGGAAACAGCTCGACCTGGGGGGTTTGTGCAAAATGGGTTGCAATCTACCAGGAAAGGGGAAAACACATAAGCCCGACTTTGAGCCGAAAGAGCTCAGGGTAGAAAACACCTGGGAGCCAGGACAACAGCAAACCATGCGGTTTTCAGCAGTCCCAGAGGGACCAGTGGACATCCTGCACAAGATGAGGGTCTTGTAGGTGCAGAGGAGAGGCAATTTTGGACAAGGTATCACCTGGGGATGGGCAGGTGCTTTCCGGATAAATTCATAACTTAATAAGATGCCAGTGGAACTGGAGGGTAGGTAATGTTTTCTTAATTAAATTTAATTAGTTTCAGCATACTCAGACCTATGGTAGGACTAGCATGCTACAGGGATGGAATAGCTGTCGGATTTGATTGGAGACTGATGTGCTTTCATGAGCCCTTGTACAAGGATTTTGCCTCGTTCCTGGCTCCCTCCTGCTCGTTGTAAGCACTGAAAGCCAGACTGAGCCGTGGTGGGTGGTTGGCTCCCCGCAGCAATATTTTCATAGAACCTCAGGCTCGTTTGGGTTGGAAGAGACCTTAAAGACCATCTCCCCACTGCCGTGAGCTGGGACGCATTTTGGAGGAGCCAGCCCTGCGGTCGCACAGGTCTTGGGGTTTGGTGTGGGAATTCCATCGCCCATTTGGCAAAGAATATTAGAATTTCCATTGGAAATTGCCCTCAGGTAGGGGCAGTGCCAGTGGGGTGGGCTGAGAGCCAAAAGCACAACCCAGCAACTCCCACCCACCCCCAGCTGTGAGGTGGGCTCGGCGTGGGGAAGCCTCGGGGCGCTGCGGGGCCGAATGCAGCCCTTTCCTCTCCTCCTCTTCCTCCCCGCTGCCATGCAGGACAGCCATGTGCGTGGGGAAGTGCAGCCGGATCGTGGGTCCCTGCCTGCTGGTGCTGGGCACGCTCTCCATGGCTGCCAGCATCCTCCTGCTCTTCCCTGGCGGAGCATCCCAGTACCTGCTGGAGGGGCACATCAGCAGCCACGCCAAGGCCGTGCCGGGCGTCTGGGGCGGCGGCATCGCTGTGAGTACGGCGGGGTGCACCCGTCCTTCCTCCCGCGTCCGCGGCGGGGACGGAGGGATGGAGCAGGGATGGAGCAGGGATGGAGCAGGTCGGGTGGCTCCGCTTTGTCCCCCAGCTGTGTGTTCGTCCCTGCAGGTGCTGCTGGCGGGGACCCACGTCACGGCGCTGGGGTGGCAGTGCTCCGGCTGCTCCGGCTGCGGCACCCGCCACAACGTAAGGCAGCGCCGGGAGCCCGAACCGAGGCAGGGATGTGGCCGTGTCCCACCCTGCCATGGCCCCGCGGTGGGACGTGGCAGGGATCCTCCTCTGCCATGGCCTCGCGTGGACTGTGGCAGGTCCCCCCTCTCCTGCGTTGGGTCTCAGGTCCCTTTCTCATGGTCCCATGGTGGGATGTGGTGGGTGCCCCCTCTCCCACAGCAGGTCCTGGCAGGGTGCTGCTCTCCAGTGGCCCTATAAAGGGCCATGGCAGGGTTCCACCTCCCCATGTGAGTGCTGGGATGGGCTCTGCAGGTCACTGCCTCTCCCCGCCCACTTCTGCCCAGCCCAGCGATGGCTCCATCCTCAGCCTCAGCTGGGGAGGGGAGTTTTCCCCCTCCTAAACCCTGCTGACAAGCTGCAGCTGCCGTTTGGAGCCCCCCTGACGTTCTGTGTCCCCCGTGGGTGCTCCCTGCAGGCGTTCATGTCCGTGGTGCTCTCCAAGCTGGCGCTCCTGGGCGCTGCCGCCTGCTTCGTCCTCTCCGGGGTGGGACTGACCAACGGCCCCCTCTGCTTCTACAACACCACCGAGCTCGGCCTCAGGCACGGAGCCCTCTGGGGTTACCCCTTCCTGGATGCCATCGACCAGGGGCCCGATGCCAGGTGAGGGGCTGAATCATTGGTGCTGCCTCATCAATTTATTGCTAATTAAGTGGATTAATTAAGGTGGTGGGGTGGGTGGGTGCTTGCTGGTGGTGATTGATGCAAGACCCTGGTAGCTCAAGGAGTCCTCACCTGCCATGGATTTCTACACGGTGCATTCCAACTCCATGACCCCCCCTAATCCTGCTCATCCTCGGGATGAAGGTGTCACAATCCGATTATTGAGAGTCTTAGAAATACCTCTGCCCGAATTAAGGTGCAAACGAGACCATATGCCAGCCAATAGTAAGGGTTTTATTTGATAGCAAATATGAGAGAGAGAGAGAAAGAAGGAAATAGAAAATAGGTGGGGGGGACAGAAAGAGTGACTGGGACAGAATAAGGAAAGTATCACCACTCCATGGATCCCAGCGATGTTCTGCTGATCCTCTCCAGCTGGTCTTCTGGGTGGTGAAGGTCCCCCCAAAAAGCAGAGAATCCCATGGGGTGCCTGGGGGATTCTGCATGGTAGAAAGCGATGGGATGCTGGACCTTCTGCAGGCAGCATCCTGCACCTTCTCCCCTTCCTGTCACACAGGGCTGAGAACTACCTGTACAATCGGAGAACCTGGAGCATCTGCCTGGAGCCCGAGGGCATCGTGAGCTGGCACGTCGTCCTGTTCTCCCTCCTGCTGCTCATCAGCGTGGCCGAGATGGTGCTGGCCTTGCTCCAGATCTTCAACGGCTGCCTCGGCTGCCTCTGTGGCTTCTGCGAGGGCAAGTAGGGCCCGGTGGCGGTGCCAGGGGGCTGCCGCTCGGAGGAGGGGTCACCCCGGGTGTCACTTGGCTGCTGGCACACGCCGTGGAGGGGGCACGGCAGGAGCTGTGACACCAGCCCGGTGCAGGGCCCTGTGCGAGATGGACAGAGCCCCTGTGGGGACGGACACCCCAGGTGCTGAAGCAGCCGATGTGCCAAGGGCTGCTCCTGTGCAGATCCCCCGGGCTGGGCCACACCCCTTCCCTTGGGGCTGGCGGCCCTTTGGGGTTGGAAACTGGCCCGGTAAGGGATGGAGGTGAGGACCTGGCTTCCAGCATCCCGGCATGAGCCCAGCAGCTGCCTCAGCCACTCCTTGTGATACTGAAATGAGGCAGAGAACAAATATTCCAGCACAATTCAAAGCACCAGGAAGCAGGCATTGTTTGTCACAGAGCTGCACACATGCAGGAGATCCCCTCTAACTGAGTGTGTGTTGAGAAACTTCGCTTCGGGGTGTTTATCCCATCCTGACCACACATATTCACTGCAAGCGACTTCCTAGAGAATACGTAAACATCACTTTCCTAGAATTAATTTACATGCCTCCACCCCTTCCTGGAAGTCCTTTTTTGGTCCTAGAGGGTTGTCTAAAGGGGTCTCTGGTGGTTGTACTCACTGAGTGCCCCAAAACTGTGACCTTGCCTTTAATTTCTCTCAGGGCATGAGCTGTTGTTTCTTGTTACATAACTTTACACAAAAGTCACTATATTCCTCACTACCTCTTTCTCCACTGGTTCCAGCTACCTTTAGCATACTGTGTGTCTGCTTTTACACCCTTTCACCTAATTTGCTAGTTAGTCTTTAAGTTCTGTTTTGCAGCTGCAAGGGAACTGAAAATTTCTATTCTCCGTGTTGTCACTTGTCAGCCTCCACTCACCCTGGTGCAAAATGAGACACAGTGGTGTCACAGACCGAGGAGCTGGGCACTGTTATTAATCATTTTGTATTTAGGGCAGTTGAGCTGGTGTTTGTCACCTGCACAGGGCAGGAGAGGTGAAGGAGATGCAAGGAGCCGAGCTGGGGCACTTGGATGGAGTCATGCTGGGGGAGGCAGTGCTGGAATTGAGGTGCAGACCCCCAAAGTTCACCCACACACAAGTGTCAGGAGCAGCTGCTGCTCGTTTCCAGGAGCAGGACCCCACTCCTGTGCTCAACCCCGTCCCCATAACCTTTACAGAACCCAGTGTGGGCCTGAGCCTGCCTGTGCTGGGAGGGGGTTTGCCCCCAGACTGACAGGGGTCAGAGGAGAGCAGTGATGGCCATGGCACATTAAAAAACCAAAGCCCAGACCAGATTAAACAGTAACTGGGCCTTTGGGGTGGCTGAACCCCAGCTGGCACCTGAGCATCACCCAGCCACTCACCCCCAGCCTGTGGGAGGGGGAGAGAATTGGAGGGGTAAAAGTGAGACATCTCCTAGGTTGACATAAGAACGATTTAATAATTGAAATAATAATGATAAATAGTAATGAAAAGGAAAATAACAAAGAGTGAGACCTAAAAGCCCAGCCAGACAAGTAACGCAACACAAACATTTCTTTGTCATCAAGCCCAAATATAAATCCCAGCCCCATCCCAGCTATGAAGGAATGGAACTCTACCCCAGCCCAAGCCCTCACAGTGACTTCAGAGAGACCATTGAGAAAAAGTATTTTCATGAAAAAGAAGGAATTTAACATTACAGAACATATTTATATAGCATAACTATTTAGAACAAGGGGAGGAAAGCCCCGGGAGCAGCGTGGTGGTACCAGGTATGGCACAGCTGGAGCACCATGTCCCCCTGAGCCAGCACCTGGCACACAGGGATGGCACAGGGTACCCCTGGCTGCCTCCCCCCTGCACTGCTGCTGTTGCCCCCCAGTATCTGTTCCCAGAGGTGGCTCTTTCTTGGAGAGGAGCCTGGGGCGGTGCTGGGGGCAAAAGCCTCCACACCCAACCAATAGAGAATTAAAAAAATAGCAATAAAAATGAGATAAAACCCAGTTTGGGGACAGTAACACACCCGTGTGTGATGTGGCCGTTCTGGATGGTGGCAGGAGCCAGGCTCTGGGTTCATGTTCCAGGATCCAGCACTGGGGGGATGGGGGGAGCTGACCCGGGGGGCTCTAGGAGATGAGGCAGCTCCTGCGCCTCCTCTTCCCCCTGTGGCGCGCGGGGCCGCGGCCCCGCCGGGGAGCAGCGGCTGTCAGGGGGATGTTCTGGAGCACGTCGTGCAGCGTGAACATGCTGAAGGAGATCTGCTCGTAGGGCGACCGCATCCCGTTCTCATAGAGGCAGGCGAAGGCGATGGCCGTGCCGCCGGCCACCGGCGCGTCCCTGTAGGGCAGCTCCATGTAAGCCAGGTCTGAGTACGCGCTCGGGCCCTCGTAGATGACCCAGGGCTCTGTCCAGCTCTCCGCGTCCCTGGGGAAGGTGCTCAGGTGAACCCCCATGTTGACCCGAGACATGGAGCTGGTGGGGTGGGAGTAGAGGATCCAGGTTGGTGCTTGGAAGAAGGGAGTAGGGTTGGGGGTTGCTGCAGAGTCCCCCTGGACCAAGGTGACGCTGGGGGCATCATCGTGATGCCCTGGGGTAGGACAATCCTCACCGGCCCCATCTGGCTCATGGTGGTTGCCAGTGGGCAGCTCAGCACCTCCTGCCCATGGGGTGGGCAGGTGCCCAAACCCTTGGAGTGCCCCAGGGAGCAGCCGGTGAACAGTGTCCCGGGAGGTGGTGGGGACGTACACGAATGGTGCAGGGAAGCCAATGACACTGCCGTGACAGCCGTGGGGGGGCTCGACCAGCCGCTGGACCAGCTGCCCCCTGTGGAAGACGGCCCCGTCATCCGTGCTGAGCGCCTGGACCCTGAAGCCCAAGGGGCTGCGGGCGTTGCAGTAGAGGACATTGGATCCATCCTCCTCGTCCACTGAGACCAGCTGGCACTCGCCCGTCTGCAGGTTGGGGATGAACTCCCCGAAGCGCCAGCCGCGGCCGTGGTCGTCGCTGTAGAAGGCGAAGGAGTGCGGGGTGGTCTTGCAGAGCTGCCCAAAGCACTCCTTGCAGTCGATGTGGTAACTGTAGGCAGGCACCAGCAGCCGGCCGGAACGCAGCTGGATCCCGTGCCCGGGGCCCAGCGCGAACGTCGCCCAGTCTGGGGAGCAAAGATGGGATGGGGTGAAGGTGGGATGGGGTAGAGAGTGACCACCATGGTGCCCTGCCATATCCACTGTGGAAGGGTCCCCACGGCTTCCTCTCAGTCAAGCCAAGCCAAGTGGTGGGGTGGGAGGGCAACAGAGCCCAGTGCTGCCTGCTTGTCCTCACACATGCTCCTACCCATGGCTATGGGGCCATTTCACCTTCTCCCCATCCCCACTAAGTGATATGGATACTCCCTCCACCCCTTCTCCCCTCTGCTTGAGGTCTTTTTCCACCTTTTTGGAAGCTTGTGGGATTCCTATGTCAAAGTCACCCCCAGCAATGCCAGTGGTGGGTCCAGGAGGCCAAAACACAGGGCCACCCCCTTGCTGGCTGCTCTCCCCTCTCCTCATCCCCCTGCAGATGGGTACCTTTAATGGTCGCGCCAATGACCTGCTGCGTCAGGTCTGTGGCTGTGCTCCAGCTCAGGCCCTGGTCAGCACTGGTGACACAGCAGAGGCGGGTGACATTCTGGCCAGTGACAATCTGGTAGGCTTCGGGCGTCCTGCCAAGCACCGTGATGAAGAAGAGGAAGAGGGTGCCCGTGAACTCATCATAGACTGGGCAGGGGTTCATTGACCGATGGTGCTGCAGCGTTGCTGTCTCCAGCACACGCATGTCTTCCCACTGCCCAGGGAGGAGGAGGAGGAGAGGGCAGAGAGGGATGAGAAGGTTAAGGACCATCCCACTTTTTTGCCCAGACTAGCTGTGGCTACCCCACCCCTGGAAGTGTTCCAGGCCAGGTAAGATGGGGCTTGGAGCAACCTGGGCTAGTGGAAGGTGTTCCTGCCCATGGTAGGCCGTGGAATGAGATGGCCTTGGAGGTCTTTTCCAACCCAAACCAATCCATGACTCTGTGAGTCACTCCACCCATGCCAGCCTCCCCTCCCCACGTGGCTGCCTGCAGGAGCCTGGCTGTGCCACACACAAGCGATGAGGACAGCCCCCGGTCTGTCCCCAGCCCAGCGTGTCCCCACACCGGGTGCACCCCAGTCCCACCTCCACGTAGCTGCCGTAGATGGTGCCGCGGCGCAGCACCAGCAGGTTGGCGTGGGCATCGTCGGCGCTGAGCCGCTCCTCAGCAAACGCCAGCAGCTTGGCCACACAGCGCAGGTAGAGCAGGGCAGGCACACGGTACGTGACACCGTTGGATTCCTTCTCGAAGAGCACGGTCCGGGCGGGGAAGTGCCGGGAGCCCATGGCAGCTGCAGCAGAAGGACGTGGTAGGCTGATGAAGGTGCGGGGACCGGCTGCTGAGCATGGCCAGGGGCTCTGTCCTTGGAAGGGTTTGGAGTTTAACTTGGTGGGCTTGGGTCTGGGTAACCCCCCGAGAGCAGGGGCTGAGGGGCAGGGCTGGGGTGGAGAGGGGCTGAACGTGCGCTGGCAAGTCACCACAGCTCAGAGGTGGGTCAGGAGGCTGACCTGGGGACCCCAAAACAAAATGAAATAAAACAAATTTGATATTTAAGATGCTTGTCTGGAAAATCAAGGCCAGTGAGCAAGGAGCAGGGTGAGACCTGATGCTCCATGCTCTCTTCCAGCAGGCACCGGGAGGGCAGAGCCCACAGACGAGACCCTCAGAGCAGCCCAGGCTCATCGTGAGAGGGTCAGAGAGTGTTCCTGTGCCTCTGGTGCCTCCAGCAATTCACCCAGCTGGCCCCTTGTTCCCCTCCTCTGCGGGGGGAACCTGAGGTGCACAGAACAGACAGTGGGGTCCCCAGCCAGGCTGTCCCTGTGGCAGTGGGCGAGAGCTGTCCCCAAATGCCTTTCCTTCAGGGACGGGAGTGACACCACGGCCAGTCGTCCCCAGCTTACATGTCCCTACATTTCCCTGGAGATTATCACCACAGAAGCAGATGGGCATCCACTCCAGGCTCAGCTGGAGCAGCCACAAGCCACTCTCACCTGTGGTTTCATCAGGAGCTTCTGCTGATTCAACACCCCCCGGAGAAAGTGAAGGCACTCACCGGGTCCTGCTCAGCTGGAGTGTCCCCTCCGTCCCTCGGCCCCACCACGGGGTAACGCCGGCTGTCACCGTCGCCGGTTTTCGGCAGAGCTGTCGCCTCACTGCTTCGCTGCCACCCCCTCCCCTCGCAGGGTCCCCCCTCCGATGGGTCACGGGGCTGCCACGGCGGTGCCCGGGAAAAATCCCTGAGTCAGCAGTGGCGCTGGTGCGGCGCCCGTGGCACAAAGGCGCCGTTATGGGCCCGGGCAGAGCCGGGGGCCCCGCGGCTGCCGAGCCACCTTGCTCGGACCCCCGGGAGGGGAAGCGAGGGGATCCATGGGGTGAGGCATCTCCTGCCTCAGTTTCCCTCCTCCTGCAGGCTGCGAGAGGCCAGACCTCCCTGTCCAGGTGCTCCAGCCTGAGCTCCCCAGCCTGGGAACTGTGGTCCAGAGGGTCCCAGCCCACCCAGGACCCCCAACCTTCCATGGACCCCCAGCCTTCCCAGGATCCTCAGCTTTCCCAGGACTCCAACCTTCCCTGGATCCTCAGCCCTTGCAGGACCCGTAGCATTTCCAGGATCCCCAGCCCTATAAGGACCCCCAGCACCACAGAATCCCCAAACTTCCCAGGACCCCCAGCCCCCCCCAGGATCCCCAACCTTCCCAGGACCCCCACCTGCACACAGATCAGCTACTAAGAAACTGTTTTTATACCTATATTCCATCTCTGCCATCATTTTAGCTATAAAGGCTTGACAAAATTCACACGGCAAGTCACAGATCAGAAGCTCCAAGGGGAAAACTGAGGCGGAGGCTGCAGAACTGCCCGAGAAGGGCCCCTGGGATGGCCCAGGGTGACCACGTGTGGCTCCAGCAGCTCCGCCTGGCTGCTACAAAAGCCTCTCAAGCCTTGAGTTAATTTTAGTGAGGGTTCCTGTAGCAGGGGACCGTGAAACTGCTGTTAATCTGGGTTGATCCTGCTTGACACCTGGGCTGGTTAACCCCTGCCTCAGCTGCTAAACACAGCTGAGGAAAATCCTGGCTCTGGTTCTCACCCCTCTCCCCCTGACAGCATCACTCCTGCTTCCTGGCTGGAGCTGCTGCCCCACAGCTTCACCCCCAAGGGTACACTGCCAGCCGAGTGACCCCAGATCCATCCTCCCCCTCCTGCCATCCGGGGCCCTGCTGCTGTGTCACTGCCAGGATGGTTTGTGAGGGTGGCAGCACCAAGCCCAATGGATTTGGTGTCACTGCTTGTCACATGTTCCCAACACACCTGTCAGTGCCAACTGACACTGACAAAACCCCAATGTTTTAAAGCTCAGCCAGCATCTCCTCCTGCTCACGCTGGTGAGGGTGGCAGCAGGGACCTGGATGGTACCGGTGTGCCCAAAGCTGTGCCTCACTCCATCCCCTCCTGATCCGTGCTGGAGAGTTTGGCCAACACAATAGGAGCCCCAAAAAAGCATCTGCTGATAGAGGGCTTCAGGGATGCTGCACCCAAAGAAACATCCATGCCCAGGGACAGGAGAGCGAGGAGCAAAACCACAAAACCTCCTCCCAGGGGAGCACTGACCTCTCCCACATGGGACAGAGGCTCATTCACCTGGTGACACGTGAGAGGCACAGCTCACATGCCATTGGGCAAGGCAGCCAGCCTGCCTGGCTTTGTGCAGGATGCTTGGGACTCCCATGCCAAAGGCAGCCCCAGCAGCATGTGGGGGTTAGTCCTCACTGAGTGTGGGTGCTGCTGGACCCACCATCTCTCCTGCTCCTTCGAGCACTGTGTCCCCTTGTCAAGCTCCCCTCATTTCCCTCCCCTAAACCCTCCCAATCAGGACTTGCTCCAGTGAGCTGTGACCAGACTGGATGTAACGATGGATATCAAATAAAATCAAAGGAAGGCAAATGATCACACTCGTGATTAATGATTAAGAGGCTGGAATGTCTAAGCCAGCTGCAGCCAGCCTGACTCTCTCCAGCTGGGAGCAGGCAGGCGGGATCACCCAGGATCCGGCCAGTGCAAAGCCTTTGTCTCAAGGTCCCCAAAAAGAGACCAACCACCAACTTGGTGACCCCGAACAAAGCCCCCACTGCCTCCCCCTCATGTACAAGAGTTCTGTGGGTCAGTTACGTGTCAGATAAGGGGTGATGCCAAGTGGTGGGAAGCCACAGTGGTTTACCACATGTCCTAGTTGGGCACTGGGAGCGGCATCTGCTCCTGGAGGCTGGTCCACAGCAATGGCAATCCCAGCTCCTTCCTCTTCTTGTGCGGGTGTTGGACAGTGTAAAGGTAGGATGTGTACTGGAGCTCTGGCATGACCATTTTCTGGCAGGTTCTCAGAGTCCTGTTGTCCAAGTCTTGTTTGAGGTTGTAACCCAGGATTTTTGCAGCCCCTGACTGGAAAGGCAGGAGAGCTTTGTTCCTGATGTGATCCTTCATCACTGCCTCCTGCTCTGAGAGACAGGTCTCCATGAGCTCCTTCTGTCTGGTCCGCAGGTGATCCACCTCCTTTTCCAGCACCTCGAGCCCTATGGTCTCCTCAATTCTCCTCCAGAAGCTCTGGTTGAAGTGCAGGTAGAGCTTCCAGTCCAGCGAGCACCACGCTTTTATCTGCTCCTCACTTTCTGGAGTCAATGTCTGGACAGTGTCCTGGCTTCTGGAATTGAGCTTGAAGTAAATCACATCATCCAGATCCCAGCACAAAGCGTGCTTCAAGAGGATCATGGACTCATCAAAGTAGTCTGCTATCAAGATGAGGTGGAAGTTCTGCTCGATCTCCTCCAGGACGGCCTGGGTGTACTTCGTGTCATCCTCCGCGTTGTTATCGTAGCCGAAGTCAAACCACATGATATTCCTGGCATAGATGCTTTCCCTGTGATCTGCTGGATGGTAGTACTTTGTGGGTGATGCCAGGAAGTCATTCACGTTCTTGGAGCTCCTGAAGGCAGGCACATTGTTCTTGTAGTAGATGTAGGAAGACTCCAGCAGAGGAATGGGGTTCCTCAGGATGGAGAAGTAGAAGGTGTTGGCTGCCATCACCTTTTTTACCTATTTGTGGGAGGGAGAAGAGGTTAGTCCTGCTGTCCCAACCAGCTTTCTCCGCAGGTGTCATGGCTCTTTCTTACCTCCAAGGGGTTAAACCTCAGGTGGTTGCACATGATGTTGTAATTTTGGCCTATGGCTTCAAAACCCTCCACAAAGTGGGCCAGGAAAGTCCTTGGGTATCCCAGGTGGAAGAGCTGGTCAGCAGGGAGGGCGACGGTGAGGTTGTACCTCTCTGCAAACCTGAACATGATGTTGAGCACAGTGCTGCTGGCTGTCTTGTGGGTCTTGAGGAACATGACGTTTGTCTTGGCATGGCACGGCATGGGAGGGATCAGCAGCTCCTCGTGGCTCTTTGAGATGCTGCAGGAAGGCGACAGATGGGGCACAGAGACTCTCTGGTGCTGCACCCCAACTCTGAGACCTGGCAAAACCAAACCCAGGTGCTCCTCTGACACCAAACCTGCAGCTGGTCCAAGGCTGCATCCAAACCAGCCGCAATCCTGCAGTGTAGATGTCAGGCAGTTTTCCCCTTCCCCAGATTCTCACTTACCAAAGACTCCAGCTCAATCCCTCTTTTTTTCCCACACAGCTGATTTTGTCCCAAAGAGGCTGCACTTTGGCTAATTCAATTCCTTCCCCAAACATGGATCTAGGACCTAGTTTTGGGCCACCACCCTTCCAGCATTAGCCCAAGCCTCATGATAGATAAATCAGGTGCCAGAGGTCACGTCCTAGCTGCTCCAACCACACGAAGCTGTGCAACTTTGCTCCTGCCTCACTTACCTGTAATTCTTACTCTTCATATGGAAGAATCCTGAGAGGCAGGTAAGTCCCAGGCAGAGGCTGAAAACGATGAGACACCTGGCATGCCTGGAAAAAAAGAGGAGTTTCCGCGGATTTTTATCCCATAGTCCTTCCCCAAACCACCACATTTCGCATCTTGCCCTTGGGAACTTTAATCACTGTGAGCAGAGTTTTACATCTCAGTGGTGGCAGCCGCCTTTGGCCCCCAAGCTGTGTCAGCAGCTCTGGCGTTAGAGGCAAGACAGTGAGAAACTGCGTTTTCACTATTACTCTCCTAATTTTGGCCTTTGGCAAGACACAGTGTGCTTCAGGCAGAGCCTGAGCTCTTCCCACAGCCTCCTGCTCTGCTTGGCTGCCTTTTGTTTAGCTTTTCTTTTGGTTTTCTGGGGCTTTAGAGCTTATTCACTATTCAAACTCCTAGATTATTCACCAGAAGACGAGCCCTTTGTAAGGGTATAAAGACTTCCCTGGTGAGAAACCTGAGCAGCTCCTGTAATCACATCACTCCAGAAGATGGGGATTGGAAAAAACCCACTAACCTGAGTTTCTTGTTCAAAATAAATACGATCTTTAAAGACAGAAAATCAAATTACCCAACAGCACCTGTAATGGATTTATTACACTCCACTTCCAAATGGGAGGGCAGGATAATGATGAGGTGGCAGTCTTTTGCAGCACTAATTAAGCAACCACAATGTATCAAGGTGTCCCTGCACATGGCAGGGGGTTGGAATGGGATGGTCTTTAACGTCTCTTCCAACTCAAACCATCCTATGGTACCCTGATAATCACCACTGCACTCCAGCTGGGACACAGAAAGGATCCTTTGAAGGTCTGATGCCCACCAAAAAGGAATTTTTCACCACCTAGTTTGATCTGACTTCTCTCATCCTAGAAGCTTTTTAAACTCTGTGTCAATTCCGTGTTTGCAGAATGCCCAAAATGCAGCAGGTCTCAGGCTTTACACTGTTTTGAGACGCTATAATCCCAATTTACAGCATGGTATGGTCACACTTGTGGTTTCCACTCTCCAAAGGGAGCAAGCAAGCCTTCAAGCCTTCCTCCAAGAGCCCTTCCCACAGCCAGGGAAGACCCTCAGCCATAGCTGGTACCACCCTCTGACAGGAATTTGCAGCACAGCTTCTGCATGAAGAGTTTCGAGACAGACCTGCAAGCAAGACTTCATCAGGATTCCCTAACTTTTTGGCCCCAGGCCTGTTAGGAGGATGGGAGTGGGACAATCCCCTGTCCTTGGAGATGAGATGGAAGAAGAAAGGCAGAGGAGCCCATGGGCAGCGAGCAGGCCCCATCCAGTCCCCGCCAATCTTCTTGGTCTTTCATTTAAACTGAAGCTGCCATTGGTGTGGTGATTCTCTAAAGCATGTCACCCTACCTGCCTGGAGGTCCTTCCTGAGCTGACATCCTCCTGCTGCACCTTTTCTATTGAGTTTAATGGGTGCAGTAACAGTCCATTTATTAATTTACATAACGGCCCCAAAATGGCAACTCTGAGTGATGTTTTATGGGGCAAACAAATCACATACACCCCAAACCATCCTGAAGGCAGAGCTGGATCACAATATGCCCTAGAAGAACTATCAATCCCTTCTTCTGCAAGAAGACAGGCTCTGTAGATCTCTGCACCTTATCACCTCAGGGCATCCCACAGTATCTTAATAGTTGTTTACCTAAGTAAAGGATTACACAGTGCCATTCTGCCTCCAAATATTCAGACACATTCAGCACAGCAAGCTCATCTCCAGCCTAACTGGATACTCCCAGTAGACCCATTTTGTCTGGATGTGCCCCAAACCAAACAACAGCTAGATTTTGACCCTGGAGACAGAGGGAGCAATGAAGGTTTGAATTAGACACGCCAAAACTATGGTTACTGCCTGGAATGGCCAGTTTTAAGGAGCAAGAGTGACTGATCTCTGCAGGGCATGGTCCATGGAGGTGCCAGTCCCCATGCAGAAATGGCAGGCTTCTTGTCCCAGGGGTGACAAACAATGCATTATCATGGCATGGTGCTGGATGGATGGATGGGAGGGTGGAAGGAAGGGTGGAAGGGGGGGAGGGAG
>VZRQ01005231.1:133096-148119 GCA_013397975.1 Machaerirhynchus nigripectus | reverse complement strand
GAAGGAAGGAAGGAAGGAAGGGAGGGAGGAAGGGAGGGAGGAAGGGAGGGAGGGAGGGAGGAAATCTGCCTTCCAGCCCAGGGAGCAAGCAGGGAGTGGTGACATGGAGGGCACTCTGCTGCACCTCAGCCCAGCAAAGGTGAATGAGGAAGGTGTCCAGGGGAAGAGCCAAGGGCAGGGATGGAGGCGATCTCCAGGGGAGAGTGTGGGAAAATGGAGAGGAGGGGGATGAGAGGAGGGTTGCAGGTACACAGGGTGCAGGTCAGTGCACTCATGGAGTCCTATCCCCACTGCCCCCTGGGCTCGGCCACCCACAGTTGCACTTGCAGAGCTGTCACTGGCTCTAGCATGACATCCCCACACAGACTGTGGGAATAAGGTGGCTGAATAAACAAACCTCTCACGGAGCAAACTGAGCACCTCTCCCTCCTCTTACAACAAGCTTCCATCATTTCTGCAGATCTTGTGCTCGGAAAAAAATGAGCTCTTGAAATGTTTCAGGGTTTTTACTGATAGAAAACATGTAGGATCCTCACCTGGAGCACACACACTCTGTTCTGAACACGGTGGGACTGCTCTCCCAGAAAACAGCACAGGGCCAGTGTGGGATTTGCTACCAGACCTTGCTTCCAGTACTCATTCCAGAGTAAGACATGACAACGCTTGAAAGTCTGCCGAGAACAACGATTACATTTCAGGCTCTCTATGCTTCAAATACATGTCATGGAAATTAGGAGAATATCAAGAAGCATTTGGACACACACTCACACACTTGGTGTGATATTTGGGGTTGTCCTGTGCAGGACCAGGAATTGCACTCAACGATCCCTGTGGATCTCTTCCAGCTCAGAATATCCTAATTCTCTGTCTGCAAAGCTGCACTGGGGTTTCACCCCTGCTTGGCACCCTCTACCCTGGCACATCTCTGTGGAAGCTTTAAGCTGTGTTCCGTTAATGTCACACACTCCCCTTTGTCACAACACTACAAGTCTCTGTCCTGAACAGCATCATGGAATTGCTTAGGTTGGAAAATACCTCTAAGATCTGGCAAAGCAAAGCTCAAGAAAGCCCCAACTCGAATGTTGCGCTGAAGTTACCTGAACGAGCCTGGGAGACCTTTGAAAAGCACTTGGGAGCTGACTGCTAAGACACAAAATTCTAAGAAGCCAAAAAATCCATGGAGCACTTTGCATGGCTGGTGCCAGACGTTCCACTTGCCTTTCCAGCCTGTGCTATCTCCCCTCTGGGAAGAAAACATGGAAAACTACCTCTCTTAGAGGTACAGCTATGGATGCTTTAAGGCTTGGGACCCCTTGCTTGTTCCTTTGGCTTAAGCCAAAAATAACAGACACACTAACAAGGTTCTTTTAAATTAAAAGACCTGGAACACAGGCATGAAACATTAATGACAAAATGAATCCCTTCCCTGGAGTAAATTGTAACTAACTCTACAGGTTATTAACAACTTCCAGGGATTACTTGAACCAGACCTTCCTGCAAAGCAAGTTTTAATTCAGCACCCCGAGCACTCAGCTCCCTCTGCCCTTACCTTGGAGTGCACCCAGGGCTTTTCATGCTGCTGCGAGCTGAGAAATATCTCCTTTGCAAATCGACTCCAGTGCCTGTTTGTCTCCTCTGGCTCTTAGTGGCCACGTCTCTATTTCTAGCATCCCTTCGCTGCTATAAATGGCTGGGATAGGTGAGGACAAAGGGAGTGGCTAGGTGTTCCCATGCGTGGGTGGGAGTTAATTAATAAGCCATGAAAAGCGCTGGTATGGCAGGACACAGGTATAAAGAGCTGCCTTGGGACACAGCATTCGCAGCAGCTCTGCTGGGAAGGAAAGGTTTAACAGGGATTCCTTAGTGGGGATCCCTTTCTCTCCTGGTTTGCAGGAGGGAGGCACCAGGGGCTCACAGCAGGATCCAGGCAGGGGGCTGGTGGAGGGCGTGGAACCTTTGTCACCCTGCACGACATCACATCGCTGGGGGCCACGGTCAGTGTCTGCTGTCCCTTTTCTCTGCTTCTTGCTTGTTGGGAAGGACAGGAATTCCCTGCCAGATACATTTGGCAAGAGCAAATTAGGGACAAGAGCAAAACAGGAACGGCGTTCACCGACAGACAATTCCTCTTAAAACATTTAGACTTCAAACGTTTTGGTAAAAATGCAATTATTGTAGCTGGAGGTTAAGAGCTTAACAGACTTGGCTGTACCCAGACCTTGAGAGGGAGAACTCTCGTCCCTATAGGAGCATTATTTTATGCTTTGTCTATGGTGTTATTAACAACTGTTACAATTTGTATTATGCAGGAATTTTAGATTCCACTGAGGTTGCCTACACCAGCATTTCAGAAACTGGGTTTGATGGTTGCAGTTTGCCCTGGGACAGCAGAATTTGTCCTGCAGGTCTGGAGATGGGGTCATCTCCCTGCTCCCCATACCACGATGAAGCCAATGCTCTCCTCATTTGGGCAACAAAAAGTGTACCCACACTTCCCAGCCTGGACTAGGGGGCATTGAGTTGTTGCTTTTGGTCTTTTACGTCCAAGCCACACTCTATGCACCTCCTGGTGGTCCCCTTTCCCTCTCCACACACAGTGCCACCTTTCTAAACCTTGCATGCTGCTGGCCCAATGCACCCCACCAACAGCCAAATCCTCCGCGCTCCAGGATCCTTCACCTACGTTGCTACATTTCCAGAGTACCCAAATACACAGCATTTCTTTTTAAATCACAGCTTCCCCAGACCAGCCCCAAGTCCAGTGCTTACCAAGATGCAGAGATTAGCAAGGTGTAGGGTTGCTTTCCTTGAGTATCTTGGTAGAAGCTGACTCAATGTGCTCTTTTATGGAGAATTTCTAGGGTTACTCTTGGCATAGCACCAGCTGCTGCTGGCAGGGGGGGCACGTTTCAGCGACCTCTTTCTCCTGTTACATTACACACGTCAGCTGTGCCATTTCTCGCTCAGGAGCTGGTAGAGCCCACGGATCACAAAAGCCCATTTTTTACACTTTTACAATTGATTCATTGCTCTCTCCTGGAGTGTTGTACACAAATCGTCAGCTTTGGTTACACGAAAAAAAATAAATGGTGCCAGGCACAAATACCTGTCTTCATGTGGGGGTGGGCTGCTTGGAGAGCGGGGCAGGGAAGGTCAGCCAGGTGACGCAGGATTAGTGAGCTGGGGTGGGATGCTGGATTCATCACTCCGTCCTGCCTCTGCTTCCTGTTGGGGGTCAGGCCCTGGGGGAGGTCGGCCCCATGCAGTGGGATGGGGAGAATCAGAAGGTGGAAGTGCAAAAACTCGTGGTTTGCGGTAAAGGCAGTTTAACAGGTAAAGCAAGACCTGCACGTGCAAGCGAATCAAAAGGAATTCATTCCCTGCTTCCCGTGCAGGCAGGTGTTCAGCCATCCCCAGGAAAGCTGGGCTCCATCATGCGTAACAGTGACTTGGGAATACTCCCCTTCCTCCTTCCTCCCCAGGTTTTATTGCTGAGCATGGCATCCTACAATGTGGGAGACCTCTGTGGTCAGTTGGGGTCACCTGTGTCCCCTCCCAGCTCTTGCATACCCCAGCTCCTCGCTGATGGGGGAGGGTGAGGAGCAGGAAAGACCTTGATGCCGTGCAAACACCACTCAGCAACAGCTACAACATTCCTGTGCTTCCATCGCTGATCCAAACACAGATCCAGACCAGCCACTGTGAAGAAAATTAACTCTATCCCAGCCATAAAACAGTACAGAGAGAGGCAAAACCAGTAGAGAGAGCCAAGTCCTTACTGTGCCAGAAGACCACTGGTTCCAGGTGTGGAGCATCCACAACATTCTAGTATTTAAGTCTGTCTCAGAAAAATTAGAAATTTGGACACGAAATTGCTGTCACAATGATTCTTTCTAAAAATACACGTACACGTACCCACCCTGTCTCTCCCTCCTACAAACAACAGTGCACCACTATGTGAAAGCATTACTGAGAACACAGAAGTTAAGATAGGAAAGGTATTGTAAAAGGAAAGATACTGTAAAATATCTTCTATTTAAAAGATTTAAAAAATCTTTCTCTAGGAAAGATATTGTAAAATAACCCTACACTAATTCCTCCCTTGTATTCCCTCAGGAAACTGCTCTATTGTTTAGTGAAACAGTAAAACTTACATGGAGCTTTAGGATCTTCACGTGCAAGGAAGACGGTTAAATGGAGCTGTGCCAGCATCCCCGGCCACAGCATGGGGTTGTGTGTCTCCCTCCTGAGCACCCTCTCCACACACGGCCGAAAAAGAGAAGTATGGAAAGTTCCACTTCCCAAAAAGAGCCTTTCATGTGGAAAGCCTGCATTTTAAACAGTGATGGTCAATAGTTTAGGGGAAAAAAGAGAAAGAATGGTGTAGGACAAGGACAGAAAATATAAACAGCCTGATCCTGAAAGAACAAGCTGCATCAGCCTATCCTGGCAGAAAGCAAATCCTGCATATTTCTTTTCCAGTGGCATCATGGACTTCCCATATTTTTGCATCACCCCACATTCAAGCAGCACAGGCTGAGCGTGTTGCACAGGCTGTCTTCACAGAGCCACAGAATTCCAGATGCATTTGGGTTGGAAGAGACCGCCAAGACCACTGAGATCAGCCTGTGACCAACCCCACCTTGTGACCAGCCCAGAACACTGAGTGCCATATCCAGGCATTCCTTGAACACCTCCAGGCGTGGGAACTCCACCACCTCCCTGGGCAGCCCCTTCCAAGGCCTGACCACCACTTCCGTGACAAAATTCTTCCTCTTTGCTAATGATGGCATTGTTCATTTCACTTCACCCCAGAAGGAGACGATCAGCTCCTCTCTGACTGGTCCTGAGGGATGAAGGGAGAGGTGGGGAGTGCGCCACAGTGGAGAGAAAGGGTTGAACAGACAAGGAGCAGGACTAGACACTGGCAGGCCATGTACCACACAGACATATTTCTGTCAAAAGCATCCATGTGGCCAAGCTGATAAAGGTGTGATCTTAGAACTGTATTGAGAAGGGTGTTGCAATATGTTGCTGAGCACAAGCCAGCATCCTCAGTGCAATCCAACAGCATGCAGCCTTGTAGAGATTGTGTTCTGCCTTGAAGCTGAAGAAAACACTCCTTAGGATGGTTTTTCTTCAAAGAACAAGGCTCTGGATGGAACATTTATTTCACTGCTCTGTGGAAGAGCCAACATCACCGAAAAGCAGGTAGTGGAGAAGATGGCTACTGCACAAGACACCACCTTTCCTACTCTCATGGCATCCAGTAAGGCCTCCCAAACCAGTACACCTGAGTGAAAGCCATCAATTGGCACCCTCTGAACACAGCCTGAGCCAGCTTATTACCTGTCTCATGGCCCACCCAGGCAGTCCAGGAGAATCACGGAACCACAGGATGCTTTGGGTTGGAAGCTCATCTTGTTCCAACCCCCTGCCATGGGCAGGGGACACCTTCCACTAGACCAGGCCGCTCAAATCCCTGTCCAGCCTGGAGAAGACTGTGGGAAAGAGCATCAAAGGTGTTGCTGACATCCACTGCTCTCCTCATGTTGACAGAAAACATCCTTCTGTTGTAAAAGGTTGCCAGGTTAGTGACACTATTAACCTTTGGCAAATCCCCTGGCTATTCCTAATCAGCTTCATGTGGATACAAGAGAGACTGGGTTAAGAGTGACATGTGTTGGTACATACGGATATGACTAGCAAACACCAAGTAAACCAGAAGATGAATGACTCACTGCCCTCCGCAGCAGAAAGGTGACAATGTGGTATTGTACAACAAACCATAAATTACAATCCGTTTGTAGAAGCAAATAAAACCAAACCCCAAAACCAACAAAACCCTCTGTGTTACAGTAGAACAGTTCCTCTGGAAGGAACTTAGGACAATCACCTGGTCCAACTGCCTGACCAGTTTAGGGCTGCCCTGAAGTTACACCATTGCCCGAATGACTCTTAGGCACTGACAGTCTGGGGCATCAACCACCTCTCCAGGAAGCCTGATGCAGTATGAGTATATGCTCTATACAGAAACGCTTCCTGATGTCCAGCCTGAACCTCCCCTGGCCCTGCTTTGAGACCAGCATTCCCACGAGATCAGCACTTCCCTCTCCATGCCCCCTCCTCAGGAAGCTGCAGAGGGGGATAAGGTTGTCCCTCAGCCTCCTTCTCTCCAAACCAGACAAACCCAGAGCCCTCAGCCTCCTCCCAGGACGTGCCTTCCAGCCCCAGCACCAGTGTGGTTCTCCTCTTCTGGACATACTCAAGCACCTTCCCATCATCTTTAACACTGGCGTGCTCTGGCTGAGGCCGCCCCCAGTGCTGGGCACAGCTGGACCATCCCCTCTCCTGACCTGCTGGCCACGCTGTGTCTGGTGCCCCCAGGATGCCATTTGCCCTCCTGGCGATGGTTCCTACTGAGCTGCTGCCAACCAGCACCCCCAGATCCTTTCAGCAGGGCTGCTCCCCAGCCACTCCTCTCCCAGCTTACACTCCTGCTCAGCGTTGCTGCACCCTGGGCGCAGAATCCAGCACTTGGATTTAGTAATTCTGTGCCACTGGTAGTTCTGCCCCTGGCCAGGTAGGTGTCCCGGGATCCCCTCCCTCAGCCTCGCTGCTGGTATTTCTCCTCCAGTTGATAATATCCAGAAGCTGGGTCTCCACCACCCTTTCTTCTCTGGCCAGTCCTTCCAGCACTGCAATCCTGTACATAGGACAACACTGATGCTTATTTGGGACAGCCTGGATGTGGCATCACTAAAGAGGCCATAACCAGATGCTGTTGTGGGCTTTGGGATAAGTGTATTAAATAAAACAAGTGAGGAAGAGCAACACCTTCACTTGGAAGATTTGCATCCACAGGTTCTCCTGTGTCTCTGATGCTTCACTTGCACACCCCAAGTAAGAAAATGCCTCCTTTGGCTGCTGTCACTGATAAATCAGAGCAAAGCTAAGGGGAAAGAGAGTTGGAATACTCATACACACAGTATCTCCATGTTTGGTTTCAATGCTCAGAGTAAACAGGAAACCCAGTAGTGTGTTCTTCAGCAAGAGCAGGCACCCCTGAAAAGAGCAACCACATTCCTTTACTTGTTCCATCCCACTAACAAAATCAAACATGGAGCACTCCACATGCTTGCTGATCCACCAGTGTGTTTATGGCTCAAGTGCAGGTACACAGCTGGAGCTGCCCTGCTCTGCTGGCTCCTCAGCACGTGCTGCTCTCAGGAGCCGAGGGCAGCGTCTTGTAGGGGTTGAGGATTCCCTTGGGGTCCAGCATGGCTTTGAACTGCTGCATGAGCTCCACTGCCTCGCGTGGTTTGCTGTACTCAATGAACTGCTTCTTCTTGAAGCCCAGCCCATGCTCTGCACTGATGCTCCCACTGCATCTCGCAGTCCACTCATACACAAAGGGCTCGATGGCATCCAGCAGGGAATGACTGTAGGACTCTGCCGTGATGTTCAAGTGCAAGTTCCCATCTCCTGGAAGAAAACATTGCACAGGTGGGTCTGGGAGAAAAACTTGGTGGCCCTGCAATGGATACTCATTGCCGGCTCCTCCACGTTCTCAAACAACAGGGCCTTTGTTAGTCTGCAAACTGTGCAAAAAGGACAAGCTCACTGTCCTACAAATGTCAGACTCTCTGTACACAAGTAATTAAAATTATTTGGATATTATCTGCTTTTCCATGCTCCCAGTGCAATATTTGAGGAAGGGTTCCGAGTTAAGCTACTTTCAAACTCCGACTTTTGTGATTTTAAAATTCCCACTGTGCTGCGTTAATGATTGTGCCACCACTGTGATGCCATGACAAAGACTTCCTCAATGGCATTTCATAATTATCATTAGATTTTAACATGGCCCTTCATCAGTTTTTCTCTCCCTATTATGTTTGTGCAATGCTCTAAATGCGCTTTGGCACCGTGTCAACAGAAACAAAGAAAGCAGAACAATTTCTCCATTTGCCGCTGTGTGTGACAGTATTTGATTAGGCACAGAGTTGCTGCGTACTCCGAAAGACAAAACACACAAAGATAAATACAACTTACTCATCCTCCTCCCTCCGGAACCTCTTCCTGCATCCTAGCAAGTCCCCACAGCACACAGCTTAGTCCTCAAAGAGCTACCACAGGGAGCCTTTGTTATGCAATGTGTCTTTCAAATGATCCCTAATCAAGTATGCTCAAGAGTGTTCCGTGGTTTTTTTGTAACAGAACAGCTCTGTTAAGCGACCAATTTACCTGCTTGTAAAATTAGATTAGTTTCCCAGCATGCTGACAAATTTTTCAGCCTTTCTGTGCATTTATCATTATCACTCTCTGTTGGAGGGTTAATGGCTCACAAAAAATTGATTTCCAGTAGGATTAATCACTTCGGACAAGAAAGTGGTTATCTGCCAAATGTGTCTAAGTACATCAACCAAACTGATGGTCCAGCTGAACAAACTACATCTTTAAATAGAAAGTACACAGCAAGAAGACACAGATGACCAGTTCCATGGTTCACTGGCCAGCAACCTGCCATCAGTGTATGCAAAACAGTCTGAAAGCAGTGAAATTCAAACACAAAGATTCCGATGCACCCTCCTCTTCCACAGCCCTCAATTTAAGCCTCTCACTAATCGCTGCACAGCGAAACCTGCAGCACAGAAGGGCCATCACCTCCCTTCCCAGCACCCCCACTTACCCAAGTGGCCATAGCCCACCACATTCTTGGCACTCTGGCCCAGCCGAGCCCTCATATCAGTCACAAGGTCATAGAGCTTTCCCACGGGCAGAGAGATGTCGTACTTGTACACGTAACCCTCATGAGTGAGGGCCTCGGTAATCCTCTCCCGCAGGCCCCACAGCACCTGAGGAATCAAGGATCACAGAAACCCATATAAACCAAGTAGCTCTTGGGTTCCATGCATACACCAAACATCAGTCTGAACACTTCCCTATATAAAATACAAATCCACATCAAAGAGATTTGTGGAAGAGGAAATGCTGACTTGCCTTGATTTTCTTGTCGTCCGTTGCCACAGTTCCATCAGTGACCAAACCAGAAGCCATGGCCTGTTCTAGGAAGTTGTTCAATTTTTCCTCATCGTGGGTTGAGTTGGAGCCCGAAGTTTCAATTAAAACATAAAAAGGGCTGTCTGAGAATGAGGGGGAACAAAGTAAGTAGATGCCCTGGGGCAAAACAGAGGAATTCAGGGCAGGTTTTGGAGCTTCCCCAACATGTTACATGCCCACACTCTCTGGTGCCAGAGAGGGCAGTCTTTTAACTGTAGGGCACTTCATTGACATGCTCTATCTTTTATTTTGCAACCACTTTTCAGAAAGCTGGCAGTTTTGTGAGGACACATAGAAGTAAAAAGTCTCATCTTTAAAG
Organism: Machaerirhynchus nigripectus; assembly: GCA_013397975.1. Taxonomy (NCBI): domain Eukaryota; kingdom Metazoa; phylum Chordata; class Aves; order Passeriformes; family Dicruridae; genus Machaerirhynchus; species Machaerirhynchus nigripectus. Next base: position 138,740 of record VZRQ01005231.1, on the reverse strand, counting down.
ATAAAAGGTCGTTGGAATGGATAAACTAGATACAAAAATTATGAGGGATGCCTACACAATCACTGACTTTTAAAAAGTTGGTGAGTCAACTTCTTAAAATGAGTCACTTTTTAAAAGTGTTTAAAACTAGTCTAAAAATCCCCAAGCAGTACAGTACCCCTTTCTACAGTGTGAATGTCACTGGTACCTGCCACTGGGCTGGACAGCTTGAGATGTCTCTCAACCAATTCCATGCACTTCTCGTCCATGAACTCATAGGCAGACAGGATCTCGCCCAGCATGGCTCTGCAGGTTGTGAATGTTTCCAGAACCTTAGCAAAACTCTGACACCCTTCAGACAGAACACAGAGAGGAATCAGGACTGAAAAACAAGACACTGCCCCAAACCCTTTGGAGGTTTCTGAGAAGTAAAAAATTCTCAGTGAAGGCTCCCCACAAACAACTCTGGACCTGCTGAGGGACACCCAGAAGCAGCTTTTAAGCAGCTATGCCTGGCCACGTACTCTGCTGATCCAGAGCCTGACCTGCAGACGTGACTTCTCAGCCTTGTCCTGGCACCTTGTCACTCACCTGACTCCTGGATGGTGGCTACTGTCACAGTCTTTCCCTGCTCACCTCTTGAGCCTGTCAGACCAGGCCTCACCAGGGAGGGGACTGTTCTGCCTGCCTCCTCACTCTGCTGAGCTCCTGGTTCCACCTTCCTAACAGAATGACCTGCCCTTGCAGGTATTTCAGCAGATATTAAATATCTGCATGGGTATTTTAGCACAGAGCCCTACACTATTTCCCAGAAACCAGCTGATGCTGGCAGTCCAGCTCAGCAGGCTGAGTGAGCAGTGCTTTCTCTTCTATTTCATCCCTATTCCCAGCCTCTGAATTCAGGTGTGAAATCATTAATACCAGCTTCTACCTAGGAATGCCAGATTCACAGCCTTAGGCTTCTGAGGACAGAGAATGGAGACAGCAGTGATAACTCCCAAGGTCCCCTCGGATCCGATGAAGAGCTGCTTCAGGTCATAGCCTGTGTTATCTTTGCGCAGAGAGGTCAGACAGTCCAGAGATGAGCCATCAGCCAGCACCTGTGGGAACAGGGGCCCAGTCAGAGCACCTGGGTAGGAATCTGCTGTCATGAACTTTCCTATGACCAAGCTGATGGGAAGTGTCATTCACCTTGAGCATGGGGACACAGCTGCAGCCCATTCCCACACTACTCCTCCATTCCCAGCTCTTCCCTGCCTCTATATCCTACCTGAGTAGGATAAGGCTAGGTACTTTCCCCCTACTTCTCTTCTTCCATCAGGACAAGTAATAAAAGTAGATCCAGTTTGCTCTGTTTTTCTTACTAGTGGTGGAGAAGACCAGCCATTCTCTGCAGCCCTAGCTCCCGTTATCCAGCAGAAAGAAGGAAAGCTACTTGAAAGAGTGAACAGTTAAGCAGAATGAAGTAAACCCTCTGCCACTTGAGCCTTAAATCAAGGCTGAGTATCTCCAAGACAGGTTATTCATGGTTATTCTGACACTAGAGCCAAACTGACCTGAGACAAATGCTCTCCTTTCTAAGCTTACACAGTAAAACCAAGCCATGCTTTTGTTCCCTGCCCAGATTTTTTCCCATTAATGCTTTGCTCCCCAGCCATGAAAACGTTCAGAACTCCTAATCCAGCCTTCACACCCCTCGGCACTCGCCTGTAGGACAGGAGCAGCTAAGGAACAGCAGAGACTCTAGGAAACAGCCAGCAGCCAAATGAACCCAAAGCAGACAGCTCTGTTATGGGGTGAGCTTTAAACTTTAAGACGATCTCTAAAGTCCTGTCCAACACAAACCAGTTTGTGATCCTATGATTCTATTAAAATCCGAGTGAGCAGAACTAGAAGAGAGTGATGCAAGATGGATTTAGCAGTGTGTTCCAGAGACCCACTGCTTAGAGGAACCAACTCCATGCAGATAACCTGGGATCCCCCAATCTCTCCCTACCTTCTTTTCACTTGTCTGGATTAGAAAACCACCTAACACCTCCCCTGTCAGCAAGCACTGGAAGTCAGGAAGCTGGAAACTGCAGCAGAAGTAACATGCTACATGCATGAAAACATGTGCTGACTCTTCTCAAAAGAGCCAAACAAGAAAAAGTTGAGTGGAGGCCTGGAGAGGAACTTGGCCTCTCCAGTGTGCTGGATAGTTAGAAGAGCAGGAAGCAGTAAGAAGCAGAGGATTAAACAGAGAAGGGAACCACCAGGTACTCGCCTTACCACTTCCAGGCCCAGCACCGTCCCTCGCAGAGAGCCGTATCTCAAGAGCCGCAAGCCTCCGGCATTGGTGGCCACATTCCCCCCGATGTGACAGCTGCCTTTGGCTCCCAGGTCGAGTGGCATGATAAACCCCTGCTCTTCCAAGTACTCGTTGAGCCTCTCCAACACACAGCCTGCTTGGCACACAAGGATTCCTGGAACAGAAACGCCCTGCTACAAGCTGACAGCCGAGAAGGTGCCTCCTCAAGAAGCAGGAGCAGTGTGAGCAGATGCAACCATCTCTTCCTTCAAAACGTCCTGGGATTCAGCTTAAATGCACGAGTATGTGCATGCTCCAGGGAACCACCCCCTCCTCAAGCCTCAGGGAGCTTTGCTATTGCCTCAGCATCTGGTCACCCACAACTCCGGACTGATAAAACACAATCACACATTAAGCGTCTCTGCCTGAAAGGGAAAGCAGCCTTTGCATGCATAGGTAGACTTGGCTGCCGCTGGGGGCAATGGGAAATGGTTTAAATTCTGCCTCTTGTTCTCTCTCTTTGAACAGAGATACTCACACCAGCCTGACCCCTAACCCCCCAAATCCAAACAAACCTCCTTATGATGCTGCTGGGCTGAACCCTGCTGATCCTGCTGTTATCTGTTCCCAGGAAAATGCCTGTTTTGGGGCCTGGGGCTCATTTCTGTGCCTCACATCTCTGGAATATTTACCAGACACCTTGTCAAAGCTGATGATCTGGTTCATGAGAGCAGTGGAGAGAATGATCTCGTCAAAGACAGGAACGCTGCCCCCAACAAGGCCCGTGTTACCTCCCTGAGGGTTCACTGCCAGGTTCCTCTCATAGCAGTACCTGGAAGGAAAAACGTTTCTGAGTTTTTATGCATTTGAAGGCCATAATCAGTCTGTCAGAGAAGTTTCACCTCTACATGAATGTCTACTGTTGTGACAGTGCTCCTTAAAATTAAGCAGCATTTCACTGAAAGATTAAATTGATGCAAGGAGACAGTTTCAATGACAAAGTGAGAAAGTGTAGCTCCTGTCTGAACTCAGCCCAGTGCTGAGCAAAGAACCACCACTGGGGTTAGCCCCGTGTGTATCTACACATGTGGCACACACCACCTGCCTGGAAAGCACTGCTTACGTTTCTACAGAAGCTGTTTCTGCAGCAGTCTGCGTTAACAGCTGGGCTTCTCAGTGGGCTCTGACAGCCAGCCTCTGGCAGTGGTTTCAGACATGACTCCCCTCCTCCTCCCAAGAAATTAATGCCCTTTAGGCAACAAAATGTGCACCTGTGCCTCAGCTGCTCCACCTGCCACATCCTTGCCAAGCACCACCCACCACATCCTCTCTGAGCTCACAGCAGCTCCTGCACAAGGGATGGCACAGAGCCCCACAGCACCAGAGGTCCTTCAGGACTGCCTTTCCTGTGCTCTGCATCCCTGTTTTAACAGAGCCAGGAGAAGGTTCCCACAGCTTTCAGCTCCTCAGCCAAACAGTGATCCGGCACTGTACTGCCCAACCAGAGCTGTGCTCACACCCGTGAACCACAAGATGTGGATAAAACAGATCCTCAGACTGCCCAGTTCTGCCCTAACCTTCTCTACCTTTTCAAACAGACCCCCCTGAACCTTTCACAAAGCTTCTCCTCTCTGAGCACCTGTACAATAACTACTTTTAGCCATTTATCAGAGCAGAAAAGTCATGAAGAAAACTGCCTCAGCAACTCCAATGCTTAAGGAACTGGTGGCTGAACACCTACAAGTTCCCTTCACCTGCCAGATCATCCCTGACTCAACCCAAGTCTCCTCAGCAGCAAGCCCAGCAGAAAAGGTGCATGTCACCTGAGAACCTGAGACACCTCTGCCGTCGTCTGTGGCTTCAACACCAGCTGGCTGCAGCCTGCAATGAAAGCAAGGGACTCTCAAGGCAACCTGTGGCTCTGCAGGGATCAGAAGGAAACAGGTGGGAAAGCATGAGGTGGGAAATAACAATGCTCCCTCCACTGTTAGGCATTTCAACCACTTTGACAACAAACATTTCAACAGCAACCTTTCCCTTTAAGCCCTGCAAAAACTTTGCACGTATAGGTAACTTGGCTGCCACTGGGGGCAATGGGAAATGGATTAAATTCTCATGGAATCTTTGACAGAAGCAACAGAGAATTCACAATGCTTGATTTAGAGTCACAGAATCACAGGAAGATTTGGGTTGGGAGGGACCTAAAAGCTCATCTCATTCCATGGGAAGGGACACCTTCCACTAACCCAGGTTGCTCCAAGCCCCAGTGTCCAACCTGGCCTTGGACACTTCCAGGGATCCAGGGACAGCCACAGCTTCTCTGGGCACTCTGTGCCACGGCCTCCCCACCCTCACAGGGTAGAATTCCCTCCCAATATCCCATTTAGCCCTGCCCTCTGGCAATGGGAAGCCATTCCCCCTTGTCCTGCCACTCCAGGCCTGTATAAAAAGTCCCTTTCCCTCCTTTCTAAAAGCCCCCTTAAGGTACTGGAAGGCTGCAATCAAGTCTCTCAAAAGCTTTCATATTCTTTCCTGAGGTTCAATCAAAACGGTTAGCTGAGTCAATTTGTCTCAGGAAAAAAATTAATTATCACGTTAAGAGGGTTTACATTTTTTTTTTTTTAATGAAAGCCTGTAAGTTTACCAGGTATTTCTTATAGGAAGGTAGGAGGTAATTCTTATAGGAGGTAATTCTTATAGGAATATTTTTATGAGAAAAACTCATTTTGGAGGGGCAGGCACTCATCTGGTCACTGGTGACCAGTGACAGGACCCGAGGGAACAGCTGGAGCTGTGTCAGGAAAGGGTTAGGCTGGAGATCAGGAAAAGGTTCTTCCTCCAGAGGGCGGTCGGGCACTGAACAGGCTCCCCAGGGAATAGGCACGGCCCCAAGGCTGCCAAAGCGTTTGGACAACACTCTTCAGACACAGGGTGGGATTTTTGGGGTGTCTGTGCAGGGCCGGGAGTTGGACTCGATAATCCTCATGGGTCCCTTCCAGCTCTATGATAATCTGTACAGATGTGATCCGCCATAAATAAAGATAAGATTTCCTTTGGCAAATTTGTTGCTCCGGTAATTAAGAGGTAGGAAGGAGGTTTCACCAACCGAGCGCATCAAGCAGCTCGCTTACCTCGCACCGACTTCAGCCAGTCCACGTTAAATGGCTTCACCTCCTCCTCGCCGGTGACGACCCTGCCGGGCATGAGGCGCTCGAAGAAGGCCACATCGCCGTCGGCCAGCCGGGCGAAGGGCAGCCGCCGCACCGCGTAGCGCTCGCAGGTCGGCACCACCTCCCGGGAGCCGGCACAGCCCCTGCCCCGGGGCACGCCCGGTGGGTCCCGGCTCCCGCCGCGCTGCAGGACCCTCCCGCGGCAGCT
>VZRQ01005231.1:97333-123164 GCA_013397975.1 Machaerirhynchus nigripectus | reverse complement strand
CGAGCTCTGGGCTGCTCCCACCTGGGGCGGATGGACCCCCACGCTTGGACAGAGGGACCGCCCCCGGCCCGGAGCGATAGACCCGTCCCACCCTGGGCGGACCGACCGCCGGCCACCCGTGACAGATGGACGCGCGCGCCCGGACAGAGCGACCGCCCCTCACCCGCGGACAGACCCCTCCCAGCCCGGACAGACAGACTGACTCTCATCCTGGATGGACCGACCTTCTCCCCCCAACCTGTCACAGGCAGGTAGATCCCCAGCTCCTAATGGACTGACCCTCTCCCACCCGTGCAGACAGACAGACTCCCACCCTGGATGGACTGACCTTCTCCCATTCATGACAGACAGATGGACCCTGCCCTGGTCAGACCAACCTCCCATCCTTGACAGATAGACGCCCAGGACAGATGGACACCCCTCTGGGAAGAGCAGTTGGGGCAGCATTTGCATCTTCTCCCTTTCTCTCCTACAGACAGAACCACAGAGATCGGGCAGCTGATCAGCTCCTACCTGGTGAAGGAGAAGAACCTGGAGGACCACACCATTCACCTGCTCTTCTCTGCCAACCGCTGGGAGCATGTGTAAAGATGATGTTTGTTCAGTTGTAAAAGCAAAATGTGTGGTGTTGAATCTCCTGGCGTTTGAGCTTGCACTGGGTACAGAAAGTACAAGAATGTGATCCAGTTTAGACACGAAAACAGGCTGGAAGTGGTGTCTTAAGGACTCTTACAGCTTTGGATTTAATCACAGAACCCCAGAATAGTTCAGGTTGGAAGGGACCTTAAAGCTCATCTCATGCCACCCCCTGCCATGGGCAGGGACACCTTCCACTGTCCCAGGGTGCTCCAAGCCCTGTCCAGCCTGGCCGTGGACACTGCCAGGGCTGGAGGAGCCACAACTTCTCTGGGCACCCTGTGCCAGGGCCTCTCCACCCTCACAGGAAAGAATTTCTTCCCAAAATCCCATTTATCCCTGCCCTTGTAATCTTAGATCAGATCCCACAGCTTGTTCTTTTGGAATCAGTGGTGCCATATTTGCAACTCCTGTGCTGTACTGGATTAAAGAACTGGGGAGCTGAGACTGAACCAGCCTAGACTGTGAATTTACTCTCTTTCCTGAAGATACCTTGCTTTGCCAGGCAGTCCCTGTGAGTGACACTGGTTAAGGAATTGTGCCCAAATTTCCCCTCTAGCCAAAGGCTATGTTCAGCCGTAACTGGCTGTCCTTGCTTTAGTCACAGAGTCTGTGTGTGGACGTGGGGAAATCAGTGTTGGCTGTTGTTTTTACCTGGAAATAGAGATTTCAAAATGTTCTCATTTTACAGAAGAGCTTTGCTGGCTCTGCTGTAGTGGCAGTGCCAGTTAAGCTGGGAGAACAGAAGGCAGATAAGTGAGCTCTGAGAACTGTCAATGACGGTGGCAGAGCGTATCACAAAATCTACTGCACCACCTAAAAAGGGAAGAGGACTAAGCTGTTCATGTCAAAATAATTAATCTGTGATCTTGCCTGTAAGCCCTGGAGCTGCCTAGAGCAGTGCCCAGCGCTTGGCATGCCGAATTTGGGTGTCATGAAAGGGTGTTTGGTCAGTGCCTGGTGGAGAATACAAACAGCTCTTCACCTGCCATCTGCATCACAGCTGCCCCTGCCAGGGATCTCCATAAATGATGACATACTTGGAGTTCTTGATGAACTCCTTTCATTTCTGTCACTGTAAAGGAATGCAACTTTATTGTTTTATCTCCCACATGGTTTCAGACCGACGATGAAGGAGAAACTACGTCAAGGGGTCACGGTCGTGGTTGACAGATACGCCTTCTCTGGAGTGGCCTTCACAAGTGCCAAAGAGGTGAGTGAGACCTGCAGCAGCCCCTGCCCCTCTCTCTGAGGAAGCAGCTCCAGGTAGAGGCTGTTGGTGTGAGTGGCCACGGGGACATTCTTCTTCTGGGAAATGAGGATTGGAAATGAGGGATGGAAGTTTCAGCTCAGGCATTAACATGGGTCTACCCTTCCCCAGAACAAGCAGAGAAACTTACTTGGTGACTTTTTGTGAACCTGGACAGACTCCTGGACTGGAAGCTGACCTCTGTGACTCTGGAGAATGCTTCTGGGAGTTTATTTAAGACTCTCTGTACTTGCTCAGGCTGCTGGCCCATAAATTTGCGAAACATAACAGAACCACATATGTTAGAAGGGACCTGTGGAATTCACAAAGCCCAGCCTCCAGCAGGCTGCTTGGGCCTACATCCAGCCATGGTTAGAGTATCTTCAGGGATGTATATCCACTCCTTTCTGAGTTCTTCTCTGCTCAGCTCCAGAGTAAAAGTGATTTTCTTCATTTAGCCTGAATTTCTCGCATTCCCACTTGTGCCTTTTGGCCTGTCCCTGCTTTCAGAACAAGTCAGCTCTGTCAGCCTCCCTTTGAGCCATTCTGCACAGACACTCCTGTCCCACTCCATCAGGTGTGTCCTGTTCCTGCTGAGCAGCCATCAATCCTCAACGAGTATCCTGTGGTCACAGAAGCTCCAGCCATGCCTGCAGCACCAGCCGTGACCTACATTCCTTCTTGCCCAAGCCCATCCCTGCTTCCTGGAAGGACTGAGGAGATCCTGGGCCCCCAAGCCCTGCACCCTCACCTGCATCTTCTTCCACCCTCCTGCTTCCCTAGACATTGTGTGGCTTGGGGCTTAACCCTGAGACAGATGCATTGAAGCTTTCAGGTGCTAAGCAGGCGTCTGCAAAAGCCCCAAATTAGGAGGCAGGACACATGACATGAGCTGAGTCACCCCAAAATAATGATCCCAAATCCACATGGGCACAGCAAGGAATGTTCTGCAACTCTCTGGTGGGGGGAAAAGGGTGTCTTAAAGTGTCTACGTTTCTCTGAATGTAGCTGGTGACCTGCATCCTCGGCCATGGGGATGCAACCCTTGGGAAGCAGGGATGGCATCCTTTGCTGCTGGGAGGGACCTCCTCTGCTGCTTAAGAGAATGGAGTTTGGCATGTTTTTCACTCAAGAAGCATTCCCTGAAGGACAGATGTTGCTGCCCATATCTAACACAAAAGTTGACTGGCAGCCAGAGCTCACACCCAAGTTGTTGTGGCACTTCCAGCTTCTCTTACCGCCTCATGGGATTGAAAAACCCACTACACGTACATCCAAAAAATACCCAGATTGCCAGGATACAGAATATTTGGGGAGAAACTGGAGGGCAGATGTGCCTGCTGCTCTTAGAGGGAGTTAGGATGTGGATGAGCAGTAAGTGGACAAGCCTCTGTAGTCTCACCAGTGTCATGGATTCACATGCCCTGATGGAAGTCTTCAGATCTGTCAACAAAACCCAGAAGCTGGAAAACTGCATCTCTTGTGTCTGGGCTGAAATTCCTGGGTAGGTGAGTATTGAAAAGGAGCCTCCATGGGCTCAGAGAGATCTGCACTGCAGCTGTGTGGTGGTTGTGTGTGGGAGCAGGTTTCTTCTGGACTGAGCACGTTTTGGAGTGGTAACGGCTCTGTGGAGGCTCAGAATGTGCCTTGGTAGAGCTCAGAGGGGCTCTGCAGAAGAGGCAGGAAAAGCATTAGCTCTCTCCAACTTAAATGGGCACAAGAGGTGCTGAACGCCTGACAAAACCCGCTCACCGCCAAATTACCAGGACTGAATTCCCACACGGTAAGCTGGGATATCACCATTTCAGTTTGTAGCCTGTGCAGAGTGTTGTGGGTTGCGATTCCTGCTGTCCTTGGCTGTTCCTTTCCCACCTCTCTCTCCAGCCAACCTGCTGCTTTCCCATCTCAGTGTGTCTCGCCTCAAACCTGGTTGTCTTTGCTTGGGACAGAACTTCTGCCTGGACTGGTGCAAACAGCCTGATGTTGGACTCCCAAAGCCAGACCTGATCCTGTTTCTTCAGCTGAGCCCGGAAGAAGCAGCGGAACGAGGGAACTTCGGTCATGAACGTTACGAGACCAGCTCCTTCCAAGAGAAAGTTCTTCAGTCCTTCTACTGCCTAATGGAGGACAAGACCCTAAACTGGAAGGTGAGGAAATAACTTTAATGGGCTTGTCATGGACTAGGGTGGGGGTCTCTAATGAGAGCTCCCAAATTTTGCCTGTCATATCCCTGTGCTCCCCCTTCCCACTTTCTGCTCAGCAGGACACGTTGGGGACCAGCCAAGGGCACTGTGAGATGTGGCAGAGAGGGCACTTCCCTGTTCCAGGACACCCTGATCAGCTCTTTTTGCAGCTGGGATGAATCCCTGGCTTAACTGCCTCTGTCACATACCCTAAAGACTGCCAGCAAACAACATGCAGCAGCAGTTTCTTCTGTTTCCCTTCACCCACCCTCACGTCTACTTCTTAAATGTCTATTCCTACACAATATGTTGGATTTTCCCAAATCCACTCCAGAAGCTGCAGAGAGGAGGTGTAATTAGCTCAGTTCACTACTCAGGAAGAGTAACAATATTGAGTACTGGGGGGAGCAGATGTTAACAACAAGGTTTTTCTCATTTGTTGGTCTCCAGTAACACATTTCTGTATTCTCTGTATCTATCCTGTATTTTTTTTTTTGTCTTGGAAACAGACAGTGGATGCTTCAAAGAGCATTGAAGACTTGCACAGAGAAATCAAGTCCATTGCAGAGGAAACTATGCAGGAGGTTCAGAATAAACCTTTGGGAGAACTCTGGAAATGAAACTTCATACAGGACTAAAAGAATAAGGAAAGGTCACTTCTTGGATCTTCTGCACTTGGATGACTCCGTGACATGCCAGCAGCTACACCTCAGATCCTGTGTATTCTTTTGGGTCCAACATGCTGCTGCTGTGCTTGTTATTATCTGCTCCTCCCCTCCATCCTGCATAGTCCCTTCTGCATTTTTTAAATGAGTATGCCACGAGAGTATATCAAATTCCTTGCAAAAACCTCCCTCTCCCAAGCAGGAGCTCTTGTTCCAGCTCCAGTCCTGGAGTGCAGATGTGGGTGTAGAGCTCAGGGCCATCCCTGGACACAGACAGTTCCCATTTTTGGGGAATTGCCATGTTTCTGATCATTCTTCCTCTCTAGTAAATGCATCCCCCGTGCTCAAACCAGTTTGTAGAGGACTAGCTAATAAATTATTCTTTTAAGCATTTGGCACAGGGCATTTTTTTTTCAGTACGATCATTTATCTTTTAGAAGGGTATATGGGAGGTGAAAGTGCTGCAGTTCAGGCACTAAACCCAAGGAAAGCTGTTTGCCAGAACTGTGGAAAAAAGGAAGAGGTGAATTTAAGCTTTCTCCCCAGCTGTACAGTGCTGGACAGCTGTGAGCAGGAAAGAGCCTGAAATAGATGGATTAGATCATAGCAAGGCCAGTTTGGAGGGCACATAAATTATTTTAGACTGACCAAGATGAGAGGAATAGTCACCTGTGGCTCCTGCACACACCCCAGGGCAGTCTGAAACCAGGCCAGCTGTGAATCACTTAAATCACCAGTACAAACTGGAATGTTCATCATTTGCAAGGGGCACTGAGAGATGGGCATGGCCAAGAGCGTTCAAGTGTCTCTGCTTGATGTTCAGCTCACCTTCCAGTAGGGTGGAGTGCTCTGATCTCCACAGACTAAATCCAACTCAGAGAGAGGCAGATTGAACAGATTCATGAGCAGGGAGAGGAAGGTAAATATTTAAACCAAAATTGTTAATACAAGCATCAGCTACAATGGAAAAAGCTGCTGCCTTCCCCCCACAGCTGCCGCCTTCCCCCCACAGCTGCCCAGCACTTGGCAGCCAGACGCTCCTGGTGAAGGAGGTGAGCCCCTGCAATGCTGCAGCAGGCCCCAACAGTAACACTGGGACAAAACAACACACTGAAAAGCCAGAAATGCCTGTTAAAGATCTAAGACAGCTGAGCTTAGCTCTGTTACTTGGGTTAACACTCAGGTAAAATCTTGTCTGTCTGATCTGTCCTTAAACATAAAATCAGGAACATGAAATAAACAGAATCATAGACTGATTTGGGTTGGAGAGGGATGTTAAGGATTATCTTTTTCCGTGGGCAGAGATACCTTCCACTATCCCAGGTTGTTCCAAGCCCCATCCAACCTGGCCTTGGACACTTCCAGGGAGGGGGCTTCTCTGGACAATATGTTCCAGGCCCTCCCCACCCTCACGGGGAAGAATTCCTTCCCAGTAGCCCATCTAACCCTGCCCTGTGGCAGTGGGAAGCCATTCCCCCTTGGCCCCAGGCCCCCCCCCAGGCCCTTGTCCTAAGTCCCTCTCCAGCTCTCTTGGAGCCTCTCTACACACTGGACTCTTCTGGTGTACTGCACACTACCCCCCACCTCCTTCAACGTGTGCAAGGACATTAGGACAGGCAAAGATTTTAGATCTGTTTATTCAGATAGAAATTGAAAGCAGATGAATGGAGCACAGCCCCACTTCCTCTGCTGCCTCTTCCCCTGACTACGAGAAGAGGAGAAGCAGGCAGAAAAGCAGCAAATAATAATTTAGTGACAGAAGCATTGTGGTTCCCAGTTCAAACCTCTGCTTTCGGGTATCACAGGGACAGTTAGAGCATCAGTAGGTCAGTCACGGGAAACGGGTCATTTCTATCCAGGTGGCACCACCCTGGGGCACACCACCATCATCTGACAGGTTCCAAACCTGAATGCACAAACCAAAGCCTTGTAAACGGCGTTGCAATGTGCAGCACGCACCGAGGAAACTACGGCAGCAACTTCCCTTGCAGTGTGCATGGAGACAGCTCTCCTCCACGGCTTACCTTTCTCTGTGTGGAGAAGGGCCCTAGGCAGAGCTACCATCTTAAAGTAGCTAAAAGTTCCAGTATACTTGGACCTTCTCAAGGCATTCTGCCCTTCCTGGGATGGTTACCTGACAGGGGATTCTCCAGGTCAGCTCCTACAGCACCTCTGGGCACACTCTGCAGGGAGGGGAGCTGGCAGAGAGGCAAGGTACCAACACAGCTCAGAAACCTACTCGACCTTCAGGCACCTCTTCTGCTTTGGAAAGGGAATGTCTGACAGGAGTAGCTGGAGGAACTGCTGACCAACCCACCCAGGGCACCTCAAGAGGTTTTACAGCTCAGGTTTTTGGCAGGACATCATCACTCCCTAGTCACCATGCCAGCACACTGGGGGACAGGCAGATCTCTGCTGCCCTGTTTCACCTCTCCCAGCTCTGGACTCTTTTTTTCCAGGGCTGTGGAATTCTGTTTTCTGTTCAAGGCAGCTTTCCTGAAGGTACTTGCTGTAGAGACTATTCCATTGTAGAAGCACATGGATTGACTCACTGTGAGCAACACACACGTTTTCTATTCTTCCATTCCTTCTGTTATTTAAACTGGGATTGAGACGCTCCTCCCCAGCAGCTCAGCACTGCTCCACACTTCACTTCTTGAACTCCCAGTCACTTAGAAGTTCCCTCCATTCCCTTTCCATAGGGTGTGAACAGGAGAGGTAGTGCTAAGTGTCCTGCAGAGCATGAACAGGAGTTGTACCGTAGGGACCTGCGCTCCGGAGGCTTCACAGCTGTCTGTGGGACGTGGCTGCTGTTCCCTGGCGTCGTGAGCTGCAGTCCAGGTTGGCCAGTGAGAAGGGAAGCTGCTAAAGGCATTAACTGGACGTTTCTCCTGCTAAATGACGGGTGGGTTCTACTTAAGCTTCAGAGGTGAGTCCCCATGGAAGGATTCAGCGCTCTGATGACTTCCGTGCCTCCCCCGGAAGGCCCAGCTGACCTGCTGATGTGACAGATAGCTTTGAACTCCTAAGCACCACTGCATCCACTTCCAGCAACTGTTTGCTGCTGAGAAATTCCAGCTGCAGCCAGTAAGGCTGTAACACCCTCTCGGTCCTTCATCCCACCGCAGACACTGCGCGCTCCGCTCCGAGGCTGCACGGAATGCCAGGATGGACAGGAGGCAGGGATGGCAGCAAGCGCCTATGAAAACCGGTAGCCCCAGGCTCTCGAAGGAGCTTCCCTCCCCCCTTCTCCCCACACATACACAAATTTGCAGAGTCAGTTTCCTATTTGTTTTCAAAGGGACAGGATTTCAAAGTCTTCATCTTCCGAGTCAAAGAATCTTTCCAATCTGTCGGCATCGGAGGAGTCTGGAAGAGAAGAAGAAAGCGCTGCCTCAGTGGGATGCTGTGGCTGTCAGCGAGACCGGCAGCTGGAGGGCATCACAATTTGAGTGCCAAAGTGCCTACAAGTTCCAAAACTCAGTGACAAACCCATGTGAGGGCTCTGAGGAGGGTAAGAAAATGTCAGTGGTACAGAAAATGCGCTGGAGAGAATTACGTGGAGCACAGGTGTGCGTCATCTTTCACAGATCCAAACACATTTCTGCTGCCACTGTTCCGTACAACCTTCCTGTTCCCCAGCTCTGCATTAGCAGGAGACATTCTGCCTCAAGAGGCTCAAAATAGGAGAACTTGCCCAGGTCTGGACTAATATCCATGAAGATTTCTGTCCCAATTAAGAGATACATTTACCCCTATGTATTAGAGAATCGTTTCTGCTATAGTTGCTTTTGGTGCAACTGTTAGGGAATGTAATTGCAACATGCACTCTCCCAAAAGGAGTTAGTACAGACCACTTTGTGAGGGAAGGTAATGTTAGCTGATCCCACCTCTCCACCCTTCCAACTATATGGTGAGGAAGGAGCTCACACCTAACGGGGAGGCAACTTTAGAACAGGGGGAAGTAAAGGAGAAACCCTTATTAGTTCAGGCTGGACAGTTACAGAATCCCAGAATGGTTTGGGTTGGAGGGGACCTTACAGCCCATTCAGTTCCACCCCCTGCCATGGGCAGGGACACCTTCCACTGTCCCAGGGTGCTCCAAGCCCCGTCCAGCCTGGCCATGAACACTTCCAGGGATCCAGGGGCAGCCACAGCTTCTCTGGGCACCCTGTGCCAGGGCCTGCCCACCCCCACATGGAGGGATTCCTTCCCAATATCCCATCTAACCCGGCCTTCTGGCAGTGGGAAGCCATTTCTACTTGTCCTGTCACTGTGTGCCCTCTACAGCTTTCTTGGAACCCTTTAGGCCCTGAAAGGGGCTCAAAGTTCAATCACTCCTTCTAGTGAGAGACAGGACCAACAGGAATGGAATGGCTGTGGCAGCTGGGAGAGGCTCTACAAGCCAGGGAAGAGGGAGAAGGACAAGTGGTCCATTACAAAAACATTTTTAAGAGTAGGAAAGACAACATTAGGGACAATTTAAGACAGGCAAGAATCAACTGACAGTTTAGGGGAGTTGAGCACTCTTAACAGCAAAGGAGAGTGTGATAATGAAAGCTTTTAAGGAAGGAGAGGGGGAGGGAGGGAGGGAGGGAGAGAGAGAGAGACAGACAGACACACCAGGAAGTGCAGGGTGCAGGTTGCCAGGAGATTGCCCAGTGCCTGGTGACAGGGTAGGCTTGCCCACACACACACTGCTCTTGGCAGAAGCAGCCAATGGCCTTATCTCCTGCAACGTTTGTGCATGTTGTTAATGTGATAAGCAGAGCCTGACAGGCAAGATTAGTACCCAGCACTTGTCCTTTTTCCCACTGGTAGTGGTACATGCCAGGAAGGAGTGCCTTATGCTGGAACTAAGTGTGACCAGCCCTGTCTTGGAGCATTTTCATTACCTACAAACTTGATTTGCAGCCTTTTCAATGGACACTTTTGATTCCTCCAAGCATCCCTTTAGAAACCACAGAGTCACACTGCCATGACAGCCTGTGAGCTTGGTTTTTCTTCTGCTCAGTCACCATCACCATTCACAGATTATTCTAAAAATCATCCTGAGACACTGTGGGATCTGCAAACCTCTAGCTGAAAGCTGAAGAACTACATCAACTGATCCAAGAGCTCCAGACTGAACTCCAGGTGGAACAGGAACACACTAGAAGTCATCATGTTATTCCATGTGATTTCCAGAAACCCAAAAGGACCGGCTCACCCTCAGCTCTCTCTCCCTGCGTGGCCTCACCTGGTGTGAGATTCAGGACATCAGGGTTGGAGAAGTGTGAGGGCTGGCGTTCCACCAGCTCGAACATGGGCAGCGCTCCTCTGACCAGGGACAGCTGTGGAGACAGAGCAGAGCCATGAGAATCAGCAGCTCTGCACTGCTGGTGCACTTCAGGGGTAATCACCATCTGTTGGGACTTCCCTGTAGCTGGAAAAATGTTTTTCAAAGTTTTGGCTCACATCATCAACAGAATTTCAGAGTTATGCTCCTTTTGGTAGTTCAATACACAGGGTCATGCTACAGAGAACATGGTCTCTGTGCAGTGGTTTGGAAACAAGACAATACCTGATATTCCTTTCCCAGGGACAGAGAATCAGAGACTCATTAAAGTTGGAAAATAACTTCAA
The DNA here is from genome assembly GCA_013397975.1 of Machaerirhynchus nigripectus. NCBI lineage: Eukaryota > Metazoa > Chordata > Aves > Passeriformes > Dicruridae > Machaerirhynchus > Machaerirhynchus nigripectus. Next base: position 112,806 of record VZRQ01005231.1, on the reverse strand, counting down.
GATCTTCGGAGTCCAACCATTCCCCCAGCACTGCCAACATCACCACTAAACCACGTCCCCAAGTGTCACGTCCACGTGCCTTTTGAACACTTCCCGGGATGGGGACTCCACCACTTCCCTGGGCAGCCCTATTCCAGTGCCTGACCAGATCTATAAACACAAACCTTTTTGATTTGCTGGCACCAGTCATTAAAGTCTGCCTCTGTGTTGCAGAAAAAGCCCTGGAAAAAAAAAAGAAGAAAGAGACTTTATCTTTCCATATTTTAGATTGATCACTTCAGACTTAAGGCCCTGTGTCAACACCAAGTAACATAATCAGGCCTGGGAGCAGTTACTTCTCCTGACTGCCTTGCTTTAAAAACGTGCCTCACATGGCCCTGTTAAACTGAACACTCCACAAAGGCTTGATGTGACCAGGCTATCCAAGAGCTGGAGTCATCAATATTTTCTTTACTGCAGAAGGAAAACCAGGAGGAACAAACCCTACGGAAACAAAGGGCAGGCATCTCAGGTTCAACAGAAAACAAGCCATGGTGCATCATCCTGTGGATTCAGGAATGGATTCACATCTACCCACCAAAAGGCTGGAATCAAAGCCCAAACTAAACCTGAGAGAATGCCAATGCTCTGTGAGGAATGGCATTTAACTGCCATGCCAGAGGGACTTCCCTGGGACAAGCCACTCTCTACATGAGGAGCTGCTTTACCGGTGTCACCGAAACCCAGGGCAGCGCGTGCCCAGAGCACAGCACCGCAGAGTGCCCAGAGCACAGCACTGCAGAGTGCCCAGCCCATCACCACTGCCTCCGTGGGACAGAGGGACCCCAGCACTGCCCCTGGGGGTGATGGGGAACAGGAACACACCACGGCAATGGAGGGGTCGAGCTCGGCGATGCTCATCCTGCACGGAGGGTGCTGGCAGTGGAAGCTCTCGTCGGGCAGGCAGCCACTGTCATTGGGCTCCACCGCCGGCTGCGTGGTGTGGGGATCCAGGTAAATGAGCTCCTCACCTGGGCACAGACACAAGGACACATCAGCAGCAAGAACCATGCCACGAGTTGAGAAGTGGTGAGACAGAAAGAGGAGGAAGAGCAATGGCAGAGCCAGCTCTCATAACCACACAGAGGAATCAACATTCCAGGGACATCTTGCTTTCAGCCACTTCCTCGAATGCTTCTCAGCCAGGCACAGCTGCCAGCACAACCACGGTGACCACTCCACTGGGACACCCTGGGACTGAGGCACAGGCATTTATTTTGGTTTTGTTCCTGCTCATCTCTTCCTGGGTAAGCTCAAACAGACCCCACAAGTCTAAAGCACAAATAACCTGAGGTCTCTGGCAGAGCGGAAACCAGAGGGAAGGAGGAGAGTAACAAGAGTTTGTAGGGTTTGAGGAACACCTAAGGGACAATTAAATCCAGCCAAGCCACAGAGGGAGGTCAGCCCTGAATGCAGGAAGCAGGCTCCATGCACTCCTCTTCACAGACAGGATTTAGTGTTACACAATGCAAGCTGATGTTCAAATCTGCATCACTCAGGTGAGAGGTTCAGCCCACAGCAGCCTTCCACGCTTCCAGCAGGAAAGCAAAACCCTGTAGCATGCACCACAGGCCAAGCAGGAGAGCTGTGCCACCCCAGAAGCATTTTCTAGCCAGGGGGAGATTCTTTGGACAGTCTTTGCAGTCCTCTGGGCACTCACCTACATAGCCAATGAAGTAGTGAGCACTGTTTGGCTTCCCTCCGATCACTCCCAGGGACTGGGGCATCATGAAGCAGTGCTGGAAAAGCAACACAGAAAACACACAGCTGACAGACAGTGAAACAGCAGGTGGGAACAAAGGCAAACATCCAAAAATGCAGTGGGAAAGATGGACAGGGACACAGAAAATCAGCAACTCTAGCAGCCAAACCAGCCGTTTCTGGAGAAAATCTCCATCAGGCTGCAACACAGGGCTTCCTAGGAATGTGGAAGCAGCTCAGAAACACTTTTGACTGCTAACAGGAATAGACAGGTGGACCAAATGAAAGAAGCTGCACTACTCCAGGGCTCGGTATGGGCAAGTCCTGGCTCTACTGCAATCAGTGGCAAGATCCCTAAAGGTGTCATTAGGTTGCAACAGTGCTCTCAGGAGGGAACAGTCATTCAGGAAACAGTTTGAGTTCTGTATCCACCTGAAGCAGCCAAGCATGATCAACTGAGTTAAGGGAAGTAGAACCTCCCACGAATCTGAATCTGGAGGTCTCTTACCCAAGCTCAGAGCATTGTGCACACCCTAAATTCTGCAGCTCTCAATACTCCAACCTGCAACCACCTGACAGCTCTTAGCCTCAGTCTGCAGCACAAACTTCAGCATCCGAGCCACAGGGAGTGTGCAACACTGCATTAACTAACACTCAGGTTACTGCCAAGCAAGGTGCAGTCGTGCTGAACAAAGGCTTCAGCAGGTTGGTACCATCTAAACACAACAAGGGGCTGAGATTTAAGCTGGGAATTAAGATCCTCAAAAGAAGAAAAACCAACCAAGAAAGGCCCAACCCCTCAAGCCCCCTCATTTTCCTGACTACAGCTTGCAAGAACCTATCTCCTGACCTCTGACAAGGATTGTCTCTGAACACGTTTTTCTTTTGCAATGACTTTTGAGTAATTACTTCATTCACAACAGGATCCTTAAGCAGCACCCCAGCAGGAATTCAGCTGCAGGTTCCCTACCTTTAGTGTTTCAATATAGGCTTCATTGATCTCTGTGAGCCCGAGGCGGAGAGGTATCAGCAGCACCAGTGGTTTCCATAGGGTGAGCCTCTCTCTGAGCCCCACGTCCTCTGGGCACCCGTTATAGAGCACGTCTGGCTCCGGGGCAGGGCACGCTGCAGCTCCAGCACACGGCACGCCGGACTGGCACAACCGTCCTACGGACAGGGAACAGGAGCAGAAAGCATCACAAGTCTGTTTCCACACCTTGAGTCATTCCTCTGATCAACAACTGCTCTTTACTAAAAGCCTGCAGCACTTAAAGCCAATAAGAGCTTGAAGAGGTCGAGTGCTGGCACTGTGTGGTGTGTGTGCACGGCTGCTGCAGGGCTCAGCCTCGGCTGAGCTCCCACCAAGCCTGTGCCACAGCACCTCCTGCTCACAGCTACCAACTGCTGGGCAGCAAAAACACAAATTCTTCCAGAAAGGTGAGCAGCCACCTGTGCCAACAAAGCTGGACGAGTTGATTAGCAGGTCAGACAACTCTCCTGAATTCACAAAGCTTGTAGGCAGGAAGAGGAAGACTCTCCTTCAGCTCCAGAAGAGTTCAGAGAGGATATGAATGAACTGAATGAGGACAGCATTTTAACTTAACACAGGAAATACTCACCTGTAATTAAGTGCTGTAGCAAGATACAAACATGGTATCTGTCTAGAGTAGTTACAATTTTCCTAAAGTTCACAAAAACCTTCATAAATTTCATTGGGGATCCTTCACAAGCTACTTTACAGACCTAAACTAGTATGACCCTTAAACTCTGCAGTTTCAGCATGAGCTTTGCCTCTAAGATATGGGGCAGCAGAACTCCTCAGGGCATACACGTGACATAAGCGCTCTGCATCCTCATCCTAAAGGCTTGCCAAAAACTCAGCCAGGCTGTAATGCACCCAGGTTATGTAAATTCTGGTCCAGAAACAACTCCAAGCCTACCTGTCTCACTGGCCAATTTAATTACTTGCTGGGTGTGTGGGAAAAAAACCCAACCCAAACCCCAAGGAAACCCACAGCATGATTAAAGAATCACGAAGCCAAGGCAATTAGACAAAATGCCAGAGGCTCATTTAATTTATTCCCAGCCTAAACTGAATGCCAGGACACTAGCAGGTAGGACGTGATGTAAATGAACACCTTAATCACCAGCCATTTCAGCTGGGTGTTTGTCCACTACTGAGAGCTTCAAACCCAGCTGAATGAGGACGCTATTACACCCAAATTTAGAAGAAATAGGACTTTGATCTAAAGCCTCAGGAGGAGAGACAACCTGCACAGATGTTTGCAGTTCCTCCCCTATACTGTTCCTCAAGAAGGGAGGAGGTGTATGGGTGCATCTCATGCACAGACGTAGTTACCAGAGGTTCTGAGGACACTCAAAGTCATTATTTGTAGTGATTTCTCCTGTTAGAGCAGGTTCTTTTGTTGCAGAAGCCCGCCTGTCCAGATGATCTGAAATCATCTGCCAAGCCAGGGCTGTTGCTGAATGGGGTGTCACTGCAGGTTTCCTCATCAGACAAAGCACATGGCAATCCTGCGCTGCACAGGAACGTATTTACCTCCAGTTTAAGCAGCAGAGAGCTTGGCACAGACTAAATTCACCTTGGTATCTGGCAGGCTTTGCAGTTCTGTGGTGCCACAGCAGAGCAGAACGTGCCTAAAGCTTCCCAGCTGGATCCAAACCATTTACTGCAAACATATTCCAACAGATCTGACACGACACCTCTGCTGCTGCAGCTGCTGCTGGCAGGTACTGGCTTTACTGTCTTGGATTCTCACCACCTTTGTGATCCACAGGATCCTCCAATGCCCAGCTGAGATGCCCTTTTCCCATGGAACACTGACTCCGAAGGGATAAAGATTTATGTTTCTTCACTGCTGTAACAAAAGGCATTTCCTGTGAACCTCTGTCTGAACCCTGTCAGTGACCAAACGAGCAGAAGTATGGAGCATTACTTCTACCCACCATGCTTGGGGCACGAGGTATCAAACACAAACCTACAGCCGTGTAACCCATCAGACCCACTCACACAGTGACTTTCAGGCCCTGAACAGGTACATTATGATCCACATTTGAGGAAAGCAAGCACACACACCCCTGCCCACGACAAGCTGTATGGACACGTCACTTGAAGCAGCATCAGTGCTGAACAGCCAGTGCCACACAGACAGAGACTGCAGCACACCCGAGCCTCGTAGCCAGCATGCTTCAGCTGTAGAAGGGGTATTTTCAGGTTAAAGATGAAAGATAAATCCAATTTCTGTTTTAAAACTGTCCTTTGTTTAAGCCAAGGGTATCAGCACATACCTTCAGCTAAGGTTAGACTCACACTTCTCAGTCAGATCCAACTGAGACCACCTGACAAGAGATGTGACTTTGTAAAGTGACTGTCCTGCACTCCAGGCAAAAACTGCCTGGCTATTGATCTTGGCCCTGTGGCAGCCAAGCCAGCCTGAATGGTGCCTGCCACCATCTCACCTGGAACCCTACACCAGCTGTTTCAGAGCACTGCCCTGGCAGAAACACTGCAAGGTTTGTGCCGGGGGGGCTCACTGCCTCAGGAATTAGCCTAAAGCAAGCCATGGGAAGGCTGCTGAGGCCAGGACCCTGCAGGGCTTCAGCAACTAGCAGTGCAGGTGCTCAGCTTTGGTTACTGCAGTGCTGCAGCCACAGCAGGCAGGCTCAGGATGGGCATGAAGAGCTGCTCAGCTTGAAGAGAGCCAGCCTGTGGGCAGGATGCCCCAAAAAAACAATCAAAAAAGGAAAAAAAAAGAAACCAGTGCATGTTCCTCTTCCCCTTCAGATCTGTTCTAGCTTTCTTACTCTGTCCGACAGCAGAAACCTTCCTACCAAACATGTGAGAGAGGAACCAGCCATTCACTGCTTGTTCCTTGTGGCCACAAACAAGTCAGACACTGCCTACCAAGCAGCTCCCATATGTTGTCTGAAGGCCAGCAGACCTTCTCTCCAGATCCAGAGGCATCATCAGATGAAATGAAAATCAAACAAGGCCCTTCCTTGCCCTAGAACAGCAATTCTCGCCTTGTTTTAGCACACCTGGACACAGCTTCCACAAATCACAAGTGTTGGAAGGGACATTAAAGCTCATCCTGTTCCACCCCCTGCCATGGGATGGGACACCTTCCACTGTCCCAGGGTGCTCCAAGCCCCGTCCAACCTGGCCTTGGGCACTGCCAGGGATGGGGCAGCCACAGCTTCTCTGGGCACCCTGTGCCAGGGCCTCCCCACCCTCACAGGGAACAATTTCTCAAAGACAGAACATGTACTTCATGCTTCTTGTGCTCTCCACCTTTTTTCTGGGCTCTTGCTGCTGAGGACATACCACGTTCTACCTCCACGTGATACTTACTGATTTCTTCCATCACCACTGTGTTGTCCATGGCTATGTGCACTGCCAGGGAACTCCACGTATCAAAAGTTGCAAGTTTTCTACAGGAAAATTAAAAACAAATGAGTAATAAAGGATTTATACAACTACAAGGCAAAGATGGTGGTGTACCAGAGAGGAGAAACCGGATTAGGAGAGACTGGTGCTATCAATTATGATGTGAAATGTGCTTTGACCTGGGAAAAGCTGCTGTTAGGCAATCCCAGCCTATTCCAGAGAGCCACCTGCTCATCTACCAACCTGAGGGGAGAATGGTGAGAGGAGGGAGGGTGTTACTAAAGGCAGCCCATGCTCCAAAGCCAGGCAGAACCCTGTCAGCTCAGATGGACCACACACCAGCTGGTCCCACTGCCTGACTGAAGAGAGAAAAGGAAAGGGCAGCACTTACTTGAGCACCTGCGCGACCGTGTTTGGTCCGTACCACTGGCCTATGGATTTCCCCTCCCCGACTCCCATCTGGGCTGCATCACAACAAAAAACCAGAATAATGTAGTCAATAATTTCAGCCACACTGCATCCCTTCCTAATCAGGTTTGTATTTAACAGGGAACAATTCTCACTCGGAAACGTTATTGAATCAGCAGTATTTACTGTTTTGTGGGGGTGAGAAGCACACCCTGAAGGACTGCAAAGCAAATCCTTTCCCCAAAATGCAGCAGCACAGAAGTTCAAAGGGCAGTGCTGCCTCAGAAGAAGCTTTACCCAGTGTTTGATCACTAGACCACCCCAGGATCTGAGTTCTGTTCACTGAAGCTATGCCTTAACACCCCACAGGAAACACTGGAACAGGCTGCTTCTCTTATTTTTCAGGGAAGTTTACATCAAGGTGAGAGGCTTCCTTAGTCCATTTGCTACATCTGAGCATTTCTTTCTTCTTACCTATCTGGTGAATGGAGTAGTAGCTGTCTTTTTTGTCAATGAAGGCATTAAGAACGTTGAAGTAATTATCCATCTGCCTCTTCCCTTTCACCCACCTCCAGTCTAGGACAGACAAGGGATACATGAAATAAACATGGCACTTACTAGCAACCAGAGGCTGCAAGCTGCAGTTCTCTTCCCGTGTATTGACCAACTCAATTTTCACACTGTTATATTATTAATAAGCATCTGAGATATATATTAATAAGCATCCCAACAGCAAAGGGCTAATTTTAAAATAACAGAAAACATTCTTATGGCTGGGATAAAGGCATATCACCCACAGAAAAGCAAACAAACAAACAAAAAGTCAGAAAATACAAATATCCCCGGAGAGTTTCCAGTAGACTATTCTCTCAACAGCCCTGAACTTGAGGAAGACTGAAGAAAAAGTTACAGAACCCTCAGCAATTCCCAGCCGTGTCCTTGCTATCTCTGTTCTTCCAAGTGCTACACTTGTGGGAGCACACGGCCCTGGCAGTCAGTGTGGGCTGTGCACTGGTTTACCTCTTCCCAAATGCCTGCAGACCAAGGCCTGAGCAAAGATCATCTGGCCACAGCGCAGCATGCAGCCCCAGCCCGTGTCGGAGGTGGGACCGGTTCCTCCTGGAAACAAGGATGGAAAACAAACAGGGAATGACTGGTAAGGCAGTGCCAGGAGGGAGGAGAGTGAACGGGCAGCAGGTTCACCAAAAAACGAGGCAGGGAATGAGGACTAGCTTAGCTCACACACCCAAGGCTGAGAACCAAAAATGTGGTTATCAATCAGTAACTTAGTGGCATCCCTTAAAAAGAAATAAACTCCTCTAACCCTAACTGAAAAGGGGAAAAAATTCCAAGGGAAATCCAAACAATCCAAGAGAGAGCTGAATTTCTCAGGAGAACAACAGCCCTTGTGACTGGCTGGAGACTCTCAGCCCGACTGAGATACATTTCTACACAAAGGTGTTTGTTAAAGATGACTCCTGTAATCCTCATCTTGAGGAGGCAACTCATCCTGCAGAACAAACCAGTCCCAGGGAACCCCCACGTCAGAAGTGGCTATGAATAAGATTTCAAAGTGAACAATGCAGGCCAAAAAAAAGGCACCAGCCAAAAAAAAACCTACCCAAGCAGTGAAAAAAAGACACATCCTACATATTGTTGGAGAAAGCTGGATATCAGGTCATGCTGGAAAGTCTAAGACAAAGGACACAAGGCTGGAAGCATTTCCCTGACAGAGCTCCCAAAGGAAACTGCTGCTCCTCCACTGCAGCTCTGGCTGTTACTACAAATAACAGAGATCAAATGCTCAGTGTGATCACAGTAGGTAATGTGTACCTGGCCACAGCTTCTGCAAGTCTTTTTAATGCTGCTTTCTTCTTTAGGTCCTAAACAGGGAGAAAAATCACCTAGAGAACTATTTAATCAGCTTCTCCATGGTCACCAGTTGTCTTCTATAATTTCACCAGTAATTCATAACATGTACAAGTTCCAAAAGTGATAATGCTTTACAAAATTGCCATTAGACAGCTCCCTGACCCTTACAATATTTAAGTGGGCTAGCAGAGAGGGAAGGGATGAACAGTAAGAGGGATGACTGGGAGAAAAAATGCTGAAAAGGGTTTAGTGTATGACATGCAGATCATATGGACTGTGTAAATGGGAAATGACTCAGAAAATGGGGTCTGTCTTTGCCCCACAGCATTTAATGACTCACAAGGAAACCGAAATTGTGTCTGTGAGCCAGTTAAACACCTGCTAACCCTTCATTCTCAAACATATGCTTAACTATGGTGCACAAACATGAATTTGAAGGGATTAAACTGCATCAAAGATGTCTCAGAGCTTGTGAGGCAGAGGGCTTCCCAGCAGGGAAAAAACAGCACAAGCCAGAAGGACCAGTTACAAAGAAGTCTCTTTTCCAAACCTGAGCCACGTTCCTTTCCCACTGACTGCTGGGGATGACAATGACAGAAGGGGGACATAGGTAGGCCTCAGAATCCCATTTACCTGCTCCTAGATCTCCTCTGATACACCTTGCATCCAGCACACAAACCCAAACCCCAGAAGAGGCCATGTAGAGTATCTTAAGGAACCAAGACATCCTTCTTTGAGTTCACTGGGAAATATTCCCCCTTTCCCTACAGCTCCTGTGTGTAACAGACACTTCAGGCACCTAACTCCTCCCAGACAAACAAAACCCCCACGTAGAGTCTGGAGCAGATGCACAAAGGCAGCAATTTCTGTATCATTCTCTAGGTTTCATCATTTTAATCCACTTCAAGCCCAAGACCATAATTCAATAATATTTCACACTAGACTGATGTAGGATGTGATGAAGTACAAAAATCCTCCCATGCTGCTTAAAAAAACGAGCAGGCTTCCCAAACTCCTCCTTGTGTCCTTTTAAAAACCACTGCTATCCCTCATGATAGAGAAATATCTCTCATGATAGGGATGAGAAATTCTCATTATCAGATAAACAAAAAGTCTGGCTGATCAATTAGATGAAGCACATTTCAGACTCTTATGAAGGGGAACGATGTCATGTTTGTGGGGACTGTTTTATTAGGGATAACCAGATTATAATAATTTCCAGAATGTCTTAAGACCTCTTCATAGTACATACCAATAGCAGGGAAGTTCTTTCTGTAGGTGAACCAAAGCCGGGAGGTCACATCCAACAGGATCTCTTCCTTCTCTGCAACATGTTCAGCGTGGAAAGGCACACACATGAGGCTGGCACCAAGACAGCTAAACCCACCTCCCACTCCCCCTCCCCAAGGACAACGGAATTCTGCTCCTCAGTGCAGGCCCAGAGAGGCAGAGTCTGGCTGGGGAACAGGGCAGTGCTGCTGTGCACAAAGAACTTCCTATCCCCCTCGCCCCAAAATAGCTGCAATCAACCCAAAGACACTAGGGCCACAGGCAAATTATGAAGCAGCAAACCATCATTCTACCCCCTGCCTTCACCATCCTGCCCTCATAACATATCCCAACAACTTCCACATGGTAACTTTCTGCACAAAAATATCCCAGAGTCCACGGAAATGGCCAGACAGATGGAAGCGTGGCAGCTAAAACCCAAGTGCAACACTAACAAAGTCCTCTGGAGCCTTAGGACATTGCACTGTGCACACAAGGTACCTGTAAAAACACTGTATTTCCGGCCGAGGATCCAAACAGGTTCTTTGGTCTCAGGGAAGTCTTCATACTCGAACCTGAGGGTGTCGTAGGTAAGAGTAGCTAGAAAGAGAAAGGAGAAATCACAGACCTTTCATAGCTTTTCCTTTTGTTTTTAAAGCCAGACAAAGCCAAAGAATCAGAGCTGCTGTGGCTCAGTGACTCCCACCCACCCCCAAAGCCCCTGGGCTGGCAGGAAATGGTCCCAGTGCCCGGCACCCATCAGTTCTAGGAGGCACAGAGGTGACCCAGCCCTGGCTCGCTCCCAGCTGCTCCACAGGCAGAAAAGCAGCGGGATTTCCAGGTTAGGCCAGCCCGAGTTCTGCCAGGGGCAGAAAACATCTGAAACTTCAGCTGGCAGCTACACCATTTCCCAGAACAGGCACCATTGTGCACGTCATCAGCTATGGCATTGATGCTGAGGGCCTCTTTTCCTCTGAGCAAAGTGGTTAAAATCCTCTTGCAGAGAACGTAAATTTTGAGGGAAGAACCCACAAAACACAGATCACCTTAAGGTGGGAACTCAACCTTGCTCAGTTCCTCCCTCAACAGGCACTAAACGCAGCAGAAGCCTTTACAGGTGTTACCCCACCATGTGAGGAACACAGAGCTGTGCAGATGTGTTCATACACAGGTGACAGGCAAACCTTTTGTCTCTTTTACTGGCTCCCTTTGCAGCATGGCATCCATCAGTGTCTAAAAATCCATCCCCTTCCAGGACCACGACAGAACAACCCAGAAGCTCAGGTTGCCCTTGGATCAGGGCAGCTTAAGCTGTTGTGCACAGGGTCCAAACAGCAGGGAGGAAAAAACAGGGGAGTTGGATGTGCTCCACTAGATCTGTGTTTGGAAACACAGGCTTTAAAGTGGCCTGGGAATTCTGGAAAAGACCCACATGATATTGCAGGTGCCAATTCTGTAACAAACCACCTCTAAAATTTAAAGCAGAGCTGAGACAGACTCGTCTGTAACTGTTAAAGTAGATATTGAAAATACCTCTCACAGCAAATGCAATAAAATCTGTGGTAATGTGAGTTTACAGCAGGACAAAGGAGTGCACAGCCACGAGCTCCTGTCGGCCCCGTTCTCTGCAAAAGCCACCCCTCGCCATGGGGCACACCTTGCCTTCGGCTTCTCCAGAGTCACCTGCTGCTACATAAGACACTGGCCTCCTGAAGTATCTCAGCCTTCTGTTCCGGGCTCCCTGACCTGGAATTCCAATCCCAAATGTCCAAGAAAACACTCAAGCAGATACCATCACTAAAACCAACTACTGTTTAAGCAGCAACCCCAGCAATAGAGATTACAACAGACTCCTAAATCAAATTTTGAATCAGACTTAACTCCAGCCCACAAGATTTAAAGCACATTCCTTGTGTGAATTAGTCCTTAAGACTGTTCCAGGCACCTTTAGGATTGCACAGGCCTCGCGTTCCCATTCCCACCCCATGATGTGACTCCTCAGCAAGCTAAGCAAAACAATTCTGCTGGCACAGAAATGTCCCAACAAATTACAGTCTTCTCTTCTAACAAATTTTAGCAGGGAAATGAAGGATTTCTTTCCCATCTACTACCCAAATTTGCCAATTCCCAGATTTGAAAAGGTAACAGATGTGATCTTAACATAAAAACTGAAGTTCTCAGGAAGGTCTTAAAGCTCCAAGGAATATTCTGTGGCTTATTTCGTCAGTTCCTAAGCCTGCCATGTATCCAACTCTCTGTCAGGAGTCTCAAATAGCTTAAAGAAAATGAGTGAAACAAGGATGCTACACAGGAACATCAAGCTATCCACAATCCCTCCTTCTCCTTCCCAGCAGCTACCTGCTCAAATATCATTCCCTTACCTGCTCAAATATCACCACCTCTGCAGCCCCACAGTTTGCAGGGCACTAGGTCTTTAGCGAAGACAGGATTTGCAACTGGACACTTCACAGCAAGGATCAGCAGCTAGAAGGAGGCTGCTGGAGTCTCTCCCCTTCCACCAAAGCTCGGAGAGGAAGGGGTCAGCAGGCAGAGGGGGAACTCCAGCTGGACCAGCTGCATGTTCAGGGAATGCAGCACATGTGACATGACACTGCAACTGGGGAGGAGAGTCCCAGGCTTGCAGCCTGTCAGCTGAATGCCCAACATCTGGCTCTGTACAAGGCCCTGTGTGTCCAGCTGTGCATCCCAAAAAGATGGGCAGACATTCGTGTTGGGATTTGGGGAGAAAACGGTTGAAAAGGCACAATGACTAAATGCAGGAGTTCAGGTTTCCCCTTCACAGGGAGGAAAATTCAAGAGGTTGCTCCCACTTAGTATCACGGACCTTACACTGGGAGCAGTAAACTCCCCACAAGGCTTGAGGTCACTGAGTGTTTTCCTTTACAAGCCTCCACCTTCATATGCTCCAGCACTTTTCCAAAGTCCATCTACTGTGCAATTGCCCAGATGGGCTAAATACCAGCCAGTGGGACCCAGACAGCTTCAGGCAGGGCACAAAGAACGTCACAGCTCACACAGGAGCCTTCCTCTCCTTCTTATAGCCAGAGAGGAAGAAGAGAAATACATCTGGAAATTCACCAAGCAGAAATCCTGTTTGAAGCTGCTCCTCTCAGAGCTGCAGAAGCCGGGTGAGATCAGCACATTTCTCAGGCAGTGCTCCAAAACTTCACCTTCAGAAAGCCCTCGGTCTATTTTAATTACCGACCTCTGAGCCTCCAGGACAGTGGAGCAGCAGTTTCTGCAGAGAAGGATGTGCGGTCCCTGCACATCAAAACACAACCGCTCAGCTTCACATGGTTTTATAGTTAAAAAGCAGAGTGTCAGCCCTGCACAGCTCACCCTGAGAAAGGCAGCCTTGCTTTCCAGGAGCCTGGGACACACTGGGAATGAGGGGAGGCTGGCTGGATCGCTGCCCCATGGGCACACCTTCCACGGGATCTGCAGAACACTTCATCCCAGAAAGCCTCAGCAGAAAAGGCAAAGCTTTGTACATGCCACAACAGAATCCCAGAATGGCTGGAAGGAACCTTAAGGCTCATCTCATTCCACACCCTTCCACTAGCCCAGGTTGCTCCAAGCCCTGTCCAACCTGGCCTTGGGACACTTCCAGGGATCCGGGGGCAGGCACAGCTTCTCTGGGCAACCTGTGCCACAGCCTCACCTCCCTCACAGGGAACAACTCCTTCCCAATATCCCATCTAAGCCTGCCCTCTGGCAGTGGGAAGCCATTCCCCTTGTGGTGGCACTCCAGGCCCTTGCCCAAAGTCCTTCTCCAGCTCCCCTGGAGCCCCTTTAGGCTCTGGAAGGGGCTCTCAGGATTCCCCAGAGCCTTCTCTTCTCCAGGCTGAACACCTCCAGCTCTCCCAGCCTTTCCTCACAGTTGACGTGCTCCATCATCTCAACACAAGAACAACTCTAAATACACAGAATTAGGGTCGAAGGTGAAATTTCCCCTCCCTCACATATTCTTAATCAGCAGAACAAAACACTCGAGATAAAAACATGATCCCAGCTTGTAACAAACACACCCAGAGGCACAGCTGGGCACTGGGAGCAGCCCTCGAGTGCTGCTGTCAGTTTGCAAACGTGCTGGAGGCCAGACCTGTGACAGCCCGTGACAGACACTAACTTCATCTCCCATGCCACAGCCAAAGCCATTTGTTTCCCCATCAGCTTTGGGAAACAAATAACAACAAGTGAAGCCTTGGGTGACTCAAACAGAAACGTGGCAGGTGATTTTCCCAGCACCAACCACCTCAGTCAGTCTGCCTGCTGAAAAACTTCTCATACAAAACACTGAAGCCGAGCTTTGCAGCGTGGCATTGAAGGAAAGCCAGGCTTTGCCATACCTCCCTTCTCAAATTGGTCCTGGGGCTTCTGCATTCTCTGCAAAGGCCTGGCTCCCATGCCTCCCCAAATCCTTTAGCCTCCAACTAAGGCCACCGCAGAAGGATCAGAAATGAGGTGGGCGGTCTCTCCTTTAGCTGATACAGGTACCTCACCCAAGGCAAAGGAGGAATGCAATTGGATGTGGAACATTTCAAAGGGAGTCAAGAAGAGAAGGTGAACTTAGTACTTCAGTAAAACGCATTGCTGGAAAACACCAAACAGCTCAAGCCCTTACTTCTGCCCCTTGCAGAAGAAAGATTAAACCTTTTCCTTCCCCTAAGCTCTTTCAAACAAGCCAAATCCTGATTATCTGAGCACCAACGAGGAGTTAAGAGACAGACAGCGATGAAAGTCAGGCTACTGGAGTGTGGTGCTTCCTTGAAGGCCTGGAGCAAACAGTTCCAAGTTTTGCTGTCATGTCCCCGACCATCTCGGGAGCAGGGCTGGACACGAAGGGGCTTGAGCCCAGAGATTCTCCTCCTCCTCCTCCTCTCACGGAGGAGATCCAGGCCCACCATCCACCAGAGCGAAGTTTTCCTTCCCTCGCGTGGCTCACACCGAGGGAAAGCAAACACATCTCCCGGAGCAGGGGCTGCAAGTTCACCCAGTGGAACGCGTCCGGTCCCCAGGTGTGACACTCGATCCGAGGACGCTCCGGCAGAGTCGGGACGCTCTCGGCCGGACCACGCTGACAACACCAGCGGCACGAAGGCCAAAAACAAGTCAGGACAGCCCTCGGGAGGGACGGGAGCTGCGGATCCCCGGCACACCCGCGCTCGGCGGTGCGGAGGAGGAGCCCACGGCGCACAGGGAAGCGTTTGTTATTATGAAACAACACTTATCTCTGCGGAGGGGGTGGGAGCTGCTACTACGGAAGCGGGTCCCAACACAAGTGCCAAACACTTATTTTTACTTTTCCTTGCACGAAACCAAAATCTCTACCACAAACAGCTTTGCTAGAGCCCTCGGTGAGGGTGACGAGTGGCTGAGTCGCCTTCTTACCCCCCGACACCTTCTCGCCCCTCGAAAGTCACCTTCTTAACCTCCAAGCTGCCTTCTCGCCCCTTGAGCCCTCATGGGGAGCTGGGCACAGCGACACCAGGCCTGTCACCGCTCCCCGCTCCGGTTCCCCTCCCGGGCAGACCCGACCCGGCGGCAGAGCTCCGAGCTTTCGAGGAACGACGGCCGCAGCGGGGCTGGGGAGGGCAGGAGGGACTCGCCGCCCGGCTCCGGCCTGGCCCGGCGGCCACGCAGCCATCGCCTCCCCTTCGCCCCACCAGGGGGGCGGCCGGGCCCCGGAGGGCCGCGGCTCCCAGGGCCGTGCCCAGGGCGGAAAGCGGCGCCTTCCGCGCCGCCCGTCGGGGAG
>VZRQ01005231.1:69796-96456 GCA_013397975.1 Machaerirhynchus nigripectus | reverse complement strand
TGTGCCCCCCGCGGCCCGTCCTCCGCCTCATCCCCTCGCCGGGGATGCTGCCCACGGTGAGTCCCCGGGGAAAGTCCCTGTCTCGGAAATCCCATTGGAAACGGAACCCGGTTCCCCTGCTCAGGGGCTTTCTTCCACTCCAGGCATTTCTACACCTAATTAAACGTTATTAAACACACCCGGTGTAAGCAGCACCCGGGTTCCGGAGGCAGCGCTGGGCAGCGTGTTGGCTGAGCTGGGTGTTTTGGTGGTGGTCACATCCCCCTTCCTTGCGGACAGGCTGTTCCTCCTGGGGCTGGTGAGCGGAATAATGGATCGATTGCTGTTGAAAATGGAAACAACACCTTTTAGTCCTGCGCTTTTTGTGAAGCGGAGCTGTTGACACAGCGAGTGAATATCAAATATTTCAGCCCAAAGTGAAATAATTCTTAAGTGAGTGTAATTTAATTAGTAAGCGAGTGTAACTTATCAAAACACAACTTTGCTCAAAATCCCCTAATCCTAGCCATCGCCATGGACTTGGTCATCTTAAAGGTCTTTTCCAACCTCAACAGTTCTTTGATTCCATGGTTCCATGATTCTAAAAGTACCAACCCCTCCGGTTTCCAAAATGTAGCTTATTTTTTTGTGGGTTTTGTCTGGTCCTTTTTTAGGTTCCCTCTGAAGGACTCAAAGCGCTTGATTCAGTGGCTGAAAGTTGTTCAGAGAGACAACTGGACTCCCACCAAGTATTCCTTTCTTTGCAGTGAGCATTTCACCAAAGACAGCTTTTCCAAGCGGCTGGAAGACCAGCACCGGTTGCTGAAGCCCACTGCTGTCCCTACCATCTTCCAGCTCGTGGAGAAGAAACACAACAAGCTGGATTATGTCAGGAGCCGAAGGAAAATAGCCAGGCAGGTGCCAGTGCAGGATGGGGAGGCCCTGCGGGAAGGAGGCGGTGAGGTAGCGCAGAGGGCCCCGTCTTCTGGCCAGGACTTCATGGTGATGCAAGGGACGAAAGAGATGGAGGAGGCCGCTCTGCAAGAGGAAATGGGATCGATGTCCGAGGAGGAAGGGGCCCTCCACAGCCAGCTGGATGGCCCTCGGAGAAGGACGTTAGGGGATAATGTGGGTGCGAAGCCGGGAGCGCAGAAAAAGCCTGAGAGGTCTCCTGTGGAGGACCGTGCCAGGGGCAGCTGGGCGGGGAGCTGGGTGGCAGACAGAAGCGGCGCGTCGGTGGATGACTTCACCCCTCCTGCCTCTGGTGCTTGCAAGTTCATCGGCTCCCTCCACTCATACAGCTTTTCCTCCAAGCACGCTAGGGAGAGGCCGTCTCTCCCCAAAGAGCAGCTAGAAAGGAAAAGGCCAAAGAGAGACGTGGAACCGAGCTGCAGCAGCCACCTCATGGGACACGGCAAGGCCGTCGCAGAAGTGTCCCCGACGTCGTCCCTCACTGCGACCCCCCAGAAACCCTCGCAGGGCCTGTCGGCATCCCCGGCGGACCTGACCCCTCGGCCCGCCACCGAGGCCGTGGTGGGGCGGAAGGGTGACACGGACGCCAACCCCATGTCCATCAACGAGGTGATCATGTCGGCCTCGGGGGCCTGCAAGCTCATTGACTCCCTCCACTCGTACTGCTTCTCCTCCCGGCAGAGCAAGAGCCAGGTGTGCTGCTTGCGGGAGCAGGTGGAGAAGAAGAACGGAGAGCTGAAACTTCTGAGGCAGAGGATCAGCCGCTCTGACAGCCAAGTCAGGAAGCTGAAGGAGAAGCTGGATGAGATGAAGCGGAACAGTTTCCCTTACTTGAACAGCCTGATATCCCAGGACTGTGGTCAGTATTCCCAGGGGTGCTGCACTGAGGCGGAATTCCCTGTTTTCTTAGGGGCCGTTTAAGCTGGAGGCTATAAAGGTGTGATGGGGAAAAGGTATGAGAAAGGGACATTCTGGGAAGGAGAAGTAGCAGCTTGTGCTAGACCAATGGATACAGATTCAATAATTCGCTCAGTGGGCACACAAGTTAATTCTTATATCCCTAACCTTTCCAAGATGTGGAATGGGAAGTTGGGTTGTGGTGTTGCAGGCAACTCTCTTGATGAATTCAATTTCTTTTCTTTTCTTTCTGGATTATTTTAACTTGTTTGTGACCCAGTGCCTTCTGTTAGGATTTTCCTTCTTCCTTTTGAACATGCCTGTGATTTTTTTTTTTTTTTTGGTGTGTTACTGAGCTGTCCTAGCAGCAGGTATCTGGGAAAGCTGTTACTGTCCTCAGTGATGTAAGAAGTAGTTTTGATCTTGGCTTTCATATGCTGCACTCAGTACTCAGGATACAGGAAATGTAAGTGAGGTGGGAGGTACTGAGTATGAAAGTGTTGTGATGCACGTTGAGGTCACGGTTTGTGAGCAAATGTCTGTGTTTGCTTTGATGCTTTCCTTCATTGAAAGGCAGAAGAAGTCGGGAAACGTAATAAATCGGGGAGTGATGGAGAATGCTTCTCTATCAATTACAAAAATAATAATTAAGCACCTGAAAGCATAGGGGAACTCAGTAAGGGATGAGGTCGTGTCAAAATTTTGTTACCTAGAAGTCAAATTGGGCCATAACCCTTACCAAAAAAAGTGTCTCCTAATGCACAGTTCGTAGTTGCAAGGTGCAATTCAGGGCAAGAGTTCAGGACCATCTAACGGTGGTGTGTGCGTGGCTGCTGAGGAAACACTGGGTGCCTCGGGAAGGATTCGTGATGTGGGGCTCGCTTGGAGAAGTCGTCACCCGTGGAGGATTGGGTGTCTCCTGATGGCTAATTCTCACCTTTTCCTTTAGGAGAAAAACTTCATGGCATCTTCTGGAGCTGTTGGACAGTCAGAAAGGTGATGCTGGCATAGACAGGCACATTCTCCAGGCTGTTGCAGCACAGCCAAATTCCTCTTACTGAAAGAGGAAAATAGACCCTAAGAGAATTCATGAAGGTCGACACCCAGCACTGCTTCTCCCATATGTCCAAAATACAGGAAAACTCACACTTCGATTTGGGTAGAGGGGGAAAAGGTTTGCCCTGGGAAATCAGCATAGTCTTGTTTGTACCTTCTGGTCTGCGTTTTTGTATTGTTTAGGTGTCAAGCTAAAGAAAATGTCTAAATGCAATTTTAGGGTTCCATAGTTGTTGTTCATATATATATATGTATATGAAATATTTATTTTTATATATATTTAAAAAGCTGTCTAGCCTTGTTGGAATACCTTCACTGAGATACTAATTGCAGAAGGAGTACGTTTAAGGATGTTTTTCTTTACTCTGGTAAGCACTATGATTTTTCTCCTTTTTCCCAAGATTAATGTTTTTATACATATGTCTTTGAGAAGTGAAAATTTTATGTCCTTGTAAAAGATATTCCTAATATATGAGGTACATATTCTATTTTATAAGGGAAAATGTAATTTTTCATAGTGAATTGACCAATTCATTACCCATTCTGCCATCTTTTGTCAACAAAACTGGACATCAGTGTCTGAAAATGAACCATTTTGGCAACTGTAGCTTGGCATGATGGGAGGTGTATAAGGAACCCTTTGGCTGGGAACTTTTTAAAGGGTTTGTTGGTGGCTGACTGGCTTTTTTATTTTAATTATTATTTTTTTTAGCTCAATCTTGGTGCTGTCCTGTTTTGGACTCTTTTGCGTGCTCACAGTAATATGAGAAAATAGCTGATGAAGTGCAGCCAGCTGCTGCCAGGCACAGTCTGGTTCATGCCCAGACACTGAGTTTTACTGTAATACAGAGCTGAGTTAAGAAAGGCTTTTCATATTCATAAAAACACAGCCAGGTAACACATTAGGTTAATAATAGTCTTTGTTAGTAGCTCCATCCCAGCTGTCCCGAGTCATCTGATGTGCGGTTGAGGTGATGGTTTTAGCTGTGAACCTGAGCCTGCATATTTTTTTTTCTCTGCTAAAGGCAGTTCCTTGAGTAGAAGTACCTGACTGGGCTGACTGTGCAGGTTGTTACCTGTCTGCATCCCTGACGTTCAGCTGTTTCCACAAAATCCTCAGCACAAAACACGACCTTTAGGCCCGCGCCCACTCAGCAGAACTTCATTTCGCTGCTAGTTCTCACATACTTGCCTCTAACGAGACAAATAAATTTCTGCTGGCTGTATGCAAGCTGCAGCCGGCTGGGAAGAGCAGGTCTCTGTAGCACTGCTGCACAGCAGTGCCTGCCAGCCACGCTTGGGGCCGGGTGACTCAGGCTGGGCAAGTGGCTCCCAACTCCAGCTGTCACGATGTGCTTGAGCAGTGTTTCCCAACCTGTCTTACCAAGGGGATCGACTCATTCATTTAGGAGAAGTTCCAGGCTGTCTCCAGTACAGCACAGCTGCCGTGGTGGCCTTTTCCATCTAAACTTTGAATTTAGTAGCTTGTTTGGTAGGAAAATGTTTCTTTCTGTTTCATGGGCTGCTTCTGAGGTCCATGGACCCAAGGCTGAGGAATGCTGTTGGCGGATGAGTGCCATTGGGCACAGTGTACCAGGCAGGACAGGGTTAGATGGAGCTTCTGGAGGATGTCAGGATGCACTGGGAGAAATGAGGGAGAGCCAGCAAGCAACCAGGGATGTGTTCCCTCCCAGGGAAGGCATGGCTGTTCTAACAGCACTGTCCTCTGCTACACAAGTGCTGTGTGACCATCTTGTTCTGCAAGAAGGTCTGTCAGCCCTGCTGCATCAGGTGTGCTCGCTCAGACGGGAGATCCCAGCTGCTCCTTCCACAACATCACCTCCTCTTGCCGTGGCCCAGTTTGGTCCGGCTGTAAAACTACATCTCCCAGCAGGCAGCGGGATCAGTGTCCTACCCAAACATGAGCTCACTTCCCCCATAGCCATCTTACCACCCTGCGCAGAGCACTTTCTGGGGGCAGGGGGGGCTGCAGGTACAGCAAATTGCAAAATACCTGCGAATATGGCTGGGCATGGAGCAGACACAGGTAGGATTCCATGGGATTCGAGCTTCTGTGTTTATCAGAGAGGGAAAGCTCTTAGGATTCAGCTGCTGGGGGCGTATGAGGAGCCTCTTCATGTCAGTTTTCATGAAGGTCATATTAAAGGCAGGAGAGTTTGCGAAATGAATTTATGTGAAAAATGGTTAAAACTCTGCTAGGAGTCTGTGGGAAATCCGGCTTGGATTTGTCTTTGAATATTTGTGGAAATCCAGTGTAGAAATGGGGTCATTTACAGGACTTTTTACATGCAAATGAAGCATAGTTGGTGAACTTCGGGACAAGCAGAAGGACGGAACACTTAATGCAACAAAAGCGGGTTTGTGTCGAGGTGCAGCCCTGATGCCTGGTCTGTGGGGCCTGAAGTGGTGTTGCCCATCATGGTGGCAACAGATTTCATTCATGTTGCAGAAAACGAATAGCAAAATTCCTCACTGGCAGAGAGAAGTGGGGTTGTGCAGGGATGCAGGTGCTGTGCTTTCACCTGTCTGAGAAGGACTGGAGCAGCAACGGGCTGGTGTCCAGTTCAGCTTGAAAATGAAACGTGTCTCATGGGTCACAGAGATGTGCTGTCAGGGAAGTTGCCTCCACCAGGGCAGGCACTGCTAGCCTGGCAGTCGCATGTTAGCTTGGAGCTAGATTTTGGAAGACAACTGCTTTTGTTCTGAGACAGCAGGTGCTGCTTGTGATTATTTTGTGTGCCCTGTGTGGGATGGGAACAGCCAGGGTAGAAAGCTGGTCCGTAGGGTGGGCATTACAAAGAGCAAGGGAGCTATAAAGTAAACTGAGAGTGAGATAAGGGGTAGGAGTATGTGTGCATAGGCTAAGAGTAGGGCTGAATCCATGGCAGGAGGTATCTTGAGAGAGGCTGGGTAAGACTTTACCATGGCCTGAGCACTTGGGTGGGAGGTGAACTGTTCTGTGCTCAGCATGGGAGTGTGCAGGCACGCCAGCTTTGGGACTTGGTTGAGGAAGGTGGCTCTTTCACCTCTCCCTTGGGGAGAAGGGCGGTTGGAAGGGAGGAAACAAGACTTTTTGCACTGCTGTTGGTTTTATTTCTGTGGGATGGTCTTGTTCTTTCCAGGTTTTTTTTGCCTAATAGTCTATAGAGTTTGTGCATTAAGCATTTAATTTTGCAGTGAGTCGGCAGTGACTCACAACAAAAACCCAGCTTGCAGCTAGTAAGCAATGAAACAGCAAACTAAGGAAAGCACGAGAGAAAGTCAGACTGAGCTCAGGTAGGGTGTTTGGTTTTTCATAATAGAGTATAATTTTAGAAGTGTTTTCTCTGTATTTTGTAAAGCAGAATTCTGGCAGCGACTGCAGGCACTGGAGCATTTACCACAGAGGCAATACCACCTTGGCACTTGGCTATGAAATTAATTACTGAGTCTCTAACATGAAAGTTTGTGAATATAACCACATTCCCAGCTTTTGGAGCAGAGATGGAATGATCTGTTCAACAGCTGGTCTGCTGACACCTGATGAGATGCATCTTTCTCAGGGGAAAAAGAGTTCCAGCACAGCAGCTGGCAGGGCTTGTTGATAGGGCTTAAACTAGCTTGGAAAGGGGAAAGGGACAAAGCCAGGGTCACCAGTGACGAGCAGTGGGCTGCAGTGCCTAAACTTGAGGAAAGGAGCACTAATGGGATCCCTCAATCTGCTTCACCAGGTGCTGGCTACAGTGTACCACACCTGAAATGTCTCTGCCTTAATGCACCCAGCATGAGGGACCTATGAGGAGCTCGAAGCTTTGGTGCAGTCCCAGAGATCTGACATCACTGGCATAAGTGAAACCTGGTGGGATGAGTTCTGTGACGGGAGTGCCACGATGGAAGGTTCCAGGCTCTTCAGGAGGGATGGGCAGGGCAGGAGAGGCAGAGGTGTGGTGTGTGTAGTAGAAGGGTTGGAGTGTCTGGAGCTCACAGCTGGCAGTGGCACAGTTGAGATAAGAGTCAAGGGGCAGACAAATGATGCAGATGTCACTGTGGGAGCCTACTCTGGACCTTCTGGCCAGGACGATGACACTGACAAGTTATTCTTTGAGGAACTAAGGGACGGTTCCGTGTCAACTGCCCTGGGGGACTTCAACCTGCCAGAAATTAACTGGGAGCATCACACAGCTGGCACAACCCAGGCCAGAAGGTTCCTAAAACACCTGCATCACAACTTTATGGAACAGGCCTTCAGGGAACAGACTTGGAAAGATGATCTTGATCTCCTGCTTGTCAACAGAGAGGATCTCATGAGTGAAGTGAATATTGGGGCCAACTTGGCCACAGTGACCATGGAGCCATCAAGTTTAAAATCTTTGGTGACAGGAGGAAAAGTGCCAGAAAAACCTCAGCTCTGGACATGAGGAGAGCAGACCTCAGGCTTCTCGGGGAATTAGTGAGTAACGTCCCCTGGGAAATGTTTGTGCAGGTGCTGGGGTCCATCAGTGCTGGTGTCCATCAGTGCTGGTCACTTTTAAACATCATCTCCTAAGGGCACAGGAACAGCATTCCTAAACGTTGGAAGTCAAGGAGGCTGGCAGAAGGCTGGCTTAGCTGACCAGGGATTTCTCTTGGAAATAAGCTGGAAAAGGAAGGTATGTGCCCAGTGGAAGCAAGGTCAGGTGACATGGGAAGAACATAGAGATGCTGCTCCCCACATTGGCAGAAAATTCATCCAGGCAAAGCTCAATTGGAGTTGAAGCTGCCAGAACTGCAGACAACAATAAAAATGTTTTTTTCAAATATATAAATGGCAAAAAGCAGTTTAGAAATAACGTTGGATTTATTGGAGGATGAGGATGGTCACCTCACAAACAGTGACAGGGACAAGGCAAAGGTGTTTAATGCTTTCTTTGCCTCTGTTTTTGACATGAATGGTGGGTCTCAGTGCCGTGAGCTGGAGGACCATGACTGGGAATGATCAACTCCCAGTTGACCTAGAAGTTGTGCGTGATCTGCTGCTCCAGCTGGATCCCTGCAAATCTGTGGAGCCTGATGGAATTCATCCAAGAATCCTCAAGGAGCTGCTGATGTCATTACAATGCCTCTCTGGATGACTGATTTTTGAGCAGTCTTGGGAATCCACAGAGGTTGATTGAACAGGCCTGTCAGTCTCAATTCTGTGCCTGGTAAAATAATGGAAAAGATTATTCTGGGAAGTACTGAAAAACACCTAGGGAACAGTGCAGGCATCAGTCACAGCCAGCACAGCTTCATGAGGGGAAAGTCCTGCTTGTCAAACCTGATTTCTTTCTGTGACAGGGTAACCCGCCTGGTTGATCCAGGAAAGCCGGGAGGTGGAATCTTTTTGGACTTCAGCAAAGCTTTTGATACTGTCTCTTATAGGATCCTGCTGGACAAAATGTCCAGCTCACAGCTGGATAACAGTGTTACGTGATGAGTGAGCAACTGGCTCACGGGTCAGGCACAGCGGGTGACAGTGACTGGGGTGACACCAGGCTGGCACCGGTCACTGGTGGGGTTCCACAGGTCGCCATCCTCGGCCCTATTCGCTTCAAAGTCCTTGTTAACAACCTGGACAGGGGACTTGAAGGAATGCTAAGTGAGTTTGCAGCCATCACCAAACTGGGAGGAGCTGTTGACTCCCTCAAGGGCAGAGAGCCCTTGACAAACCAGAGACAATCACCAACTGTGTGGGGTTTAACAGGGCCAGGTGCTGGCTTCTGCACCTAGGACAGGGCAACCCTCGCTGTGTGTATGGATGGGTTAGGGCTGGAGAGCAGCTGTGGGAAGAGACCTGGGGGTCCTGGTCCTCAGCAAGTTCAACATGAGTCAGCAGTGTCCTGGTAGCCAGGAGGGACATCCCAGTCCTGGGGGACATCAGACCCAGCACTGCCAGATGGGCCAGGGAGGGGATTGTCCTGCTCTGCTCCGCACTGGGGTGGCCTCACTTCGAGTGCTGGGGCAAGTTGGGGTACCACAGTATAAAAGAGACATTAAGCTATTGGATAGTGTCCAAAGGAGGCCACAAGGATGGGGAAGGGTCTGGAGAGGCCTTACGAGGAGTGGCTGAGGGCACCTGGTGTGTTCAAGGTGGAGGAGACAGGTCAGACCTCACTGTGCTCCTAACATCCTCTCACAGGGCAGTGGAGGGGAAGGTGCCGATTTCTGCACTCTTGTGACCTGTGACAGGACTCAAGGAAATGGCACGAAGCTGAGCTGGGGAGGTTTAGGTCAGATACCAGGAAAAGGTTTTTCATCCAGAGGATGGTTGGGCACTGGAACATGATCCCCAAGGAAGTGGTCACAGCACCAAGCCTGTCTGAGTTCAGGAAGTGTTCAGACAATGCTCTCCAGCACATGGTGTGATTCTTGGGGTGTCTGGTGCAGGACCAGGAGTTGGACTCGGTCCTGACAGGCCCCTTCCAACTCAAGGATATTCCAACTCAAGGATATGTGATGGAGCTAGAGCACATCAGTGCCAGGAATGTTCTACTGGTTTGCTGGGGAGAGCATCAGCAAAGTGCCCGAAGAGGTGCAACTCTCAGGGCAGAGCAGCAGAGTATAAAGCCACCTTCTGTACTTAAATATGGACAGAATATGCTGAATGGGGCTGCTCCTTAATTACCAGAACCTTGATGATTTCAACCCAGTGAGCAACTGTGCTGAATGAAGAACTGCAGGGAACTGCCCAGTTGATGCTGCAGACCCCACACTTTGAGGACTCTGGGAGCTAGTTTGGGTTTTGTTTGGGGATTTATTTTGGGGTCTTTTGGTGGTTGTTTTTTTTTTTTTTTGGTTGTTGTTGTTGTTGTTTGTATGGGTTTTTTTTCTCAGGAAGTGTTCCCCAGCTCAAGGAAATAGGTTAGCTGCCTTGTTAGCACCCAGCTGGCCGCTCGCTGTGGCTTTACTGATAAAGCCGTGTAGGAATTCGTGCCAGCGGAGCTTTCTGTGCCAGGGATCTCACTTGCGAGCCACGCCGGCTGTGTAGACATGGCCTGAGGGGGCTGTCCAGCTGCTCTGTCTGTTTCTCTCATGGCAGGGAGAACTCGGTATCTCCTGTTGCAAAGCCTGGACAGCCAGTTCCAGGCTGACTGCGTTACAGTGCAGGGTGGGATTTGACTTGTAAACCCTCCGGGGGTGGAAAAGATGTGGAAACAGTCTGTCTGTGAATTGGGAGGGGTGGAGCGGGGTCAGGTGCTGAAATGGAACTGACCTGTGTGCTCAGGGCCTGGGCACAGCAGCTGTGGTCTGCGTGGCATCCTGAAGGAAAGAGATCAAGGTGATCGGGTTGCTTATGGGTGTGTGGTTTTGTCTCCCAAACTGTTACAACTCATGAGTGTCATGTCTGATTTCAGTGAGATTTTGTAGAACCACAGGATGGTTTGGGTTAAAGAGACCTTAAAGCTCATCTTGTTCCAACCCCCTGCCATGGGCAGGGGCACCTTCCACTACACCAGGTTGTGGAGGAATGGGATCTTGGAGATGGCTGAATCCTTAATGACTTCCAAAAAGTGTATCATGTGGTAGGAGATGGTGACTCCAGGAACGTCCTTGTTAAGAAAGAGGATACAGGGAGAGCTTCCCTATTATTAGGTAAAAGAGGAGCTGTGCATATGAATGCAAGAGAATCAGCATTAAGAGGACCCCCTCTGAGTGTGAAGCTTTAAGCACAGGGGTGACCAGGGTCTCTTGTGCTGCAAATTCTTAGATGTCATTTGTACTCTTGATATCATCATACACTTACTTTTTAAGCCACATTAGTGGGTTTTTTGTAAAAATGATGTGCCAGGGTTAAGACCTTTAAAAAGGGATGTACAGGCTCCTTCGTCAGTGTCAGAGGAGTTTCTCTTGACAGTGACTGTATCTATAAACCTGGAGTTTGAAACAAAGCAGCTCAGCAAAGAATTCCTTGTTGCTACAATAGTCTTATATTTACCTGCCACAACCACGACATAAAAAAGCAAATTTCTTTTCAAGTGGCTACTTTTTTTTTTTTGATGGGTTCAATCAGACTCTCTCCTGTCTGCCTCCCTCTTGCTTTTCCACTCTCCCAGCCCAGCCTTCCATCACAGAAGGCTGCCAGGAAGGAAAAAGTCTTAGTCCACCAGTCAGAGACCAACACTGAAGGTAAGAAGAGCACTGTATGGGATGAGATCAGGATGTCTGTACTCCCCTTCACTTCACTGAGTCCCTGGTCCTTATTCACTTCTGCTCTCAACTTCACCAAGCCATAGGAGAACTAAAGAACTCGTTGGCTTTGCTGCATCTAGGTAGTTTGGAAAAGTAATAATGGTCACTTGGCCGTGTTGTTTGCCCAGGTGCCAGAGACTCCAGGATGTACAATTACATCTTCACTTTTCAACTGGCTGGAATTCCAGCTCTTTGGAAGTGAGACCAGCTCGCTGGGTCAGGCACCTGCAGCCAGGCTGGACACTGCACAGCAAGGCAGTGGGGTCAAGCTGGGGGTGCTGGAAACGTTCACTGGGCTTCTCTTGGTTTATAAGCAAGTCTAAAGAGTGGGAATGGCTAAAACCATTCCTTTCATGTGTTATTTTGATGCTTTTTCCTGAAATGCAAGCAAAAGAAAAGGAGGTGCCCTATGAAAGCACTGTGGTGACAGAAACTGTCCTGCTCCTGGGATGCTGACCCAGGAGAGGGCAGCAGCAGCCCAGGCTGCAGACTCCTGCAGCTTTTCCAAAGCTTTGCTTTTCACTTCCATCATGGGAGATGAGCCTGCAAAAAGCTTGGAAAGAAATGCAGTAGGGAATGAAAGGCAAACACCAGTTGGAGGGAGGAGCAGTACACTCCTTACCCACAGAACTGTGTGCTCTCCTCATGGAACTGGAAAGATGAGTACAAGGAAATACTGTCCAGTGCACTGACACTGCTGTACAGATTGTGGGAACTCCTTTCCAAGTCCTGGGTAAGCTGCTGGGGAATGCACAATGTGACAGGATGTTCTACAGATCCTGGCTCTGCTGCTGTAGAGTTTTACCACCCATTTCTTAGGGAGCTCCCAGGTTTCCTCATGTTGCTTCCCTTGCAAAATACTTCAGGGTAAAGCCAGAGTAAGTAGCAGCACTTTGCTGACACGGGCTGGCTTTTAAAACCTGCTGTCTGTGGGAGAGTGAGTACCACAATTGATCTCTTTTACCCAGGAAAGCTGCTGTTCCTTCTCCTTTGGCATTTCAGGTGTGGACTGTCTGTTCTTCCTCCTT
The DNA here is from genome assembly GCA_013397975.1 of Machaerirhynchus nigripectus. Taxonomy (NCBI): domain Eukaryota; kingdom Metazoa; phylum Chordata; class Aves; order Passeriformes; family Dicruridae; genus Machaerirhynchus; species Machaerirhynchus nigripectus. The sequence continues at coordinate 84,316 of VZRQ01005231.1, read as the reverse complement.
GCTCAGTCTTTTAGCCTGACATTTCATAAAGAGCACAGCAAAACGCAGAGTGGTCAAGTGAATTTTGACCACAGCCTTACTCTTTTAGGTCGTGGTTTCTCCCTGCAGTTGAGTCTATGCCTTTTAGACCAGCCAGACAGGCAGCTTGTTCTTGTATTCTTGATCTCACTAAGTGTGGAAAACACCCCCCTGGAATGCCCACCTTGCCAGTAGGAAACATTTATCCCATGAGGGGGAGGAGAACATGCTTTAAGCATACTGCAGTCATATTTGTCTGCACGACAGACTGCTGAGAGTAGCGGGCACCCCGTTTGTGTGGGAATCCATCTTCCCCAACATCCCGTAGGTGACGTTTTGCTTTCCCTACTTACACCTTAGTAGTGGATCTGCTCTGCTCTTCAGTGGCTTTAAATTGTCTGTCTCCATTTTCCTGATGTATTTTTTTCCGGTCACAACCTCTGAAAGTAAAATGCCAAACTGTTTATCAAAGCTCTCCTACAGCACCAAGCCTGACAGAGTTCAGGAAGCATTTGGACAATGCTCACAGGCACATGGTGTGACTCTTTGAGATGGTCCTGTGCAGGGCCAGGAGTTGGATTTGATGATCCTTGTGGGTTCCTTCCAGCTCAACTTACTGTGTGGTTCTGTAGAATGATTTGTGAAAGAAGTTTTAACTTTGTGAAACAGACCTTGGTTGCTTTTTAATAGCTGCAGTGACAAAGGGATGTATCTCTCTCTTCCATTTACTCTTTACCTTTCAGGCACTTTTTAAAATGTTTGTTTTAGTCCAGAGCCTAAGCAGAACAGCTTATGAATGATCCCTGCTTTTCTCTTTGTACAAGTTCAGGCCATTGTTAACCTCTTAAAATGATTATAGTCAAACGTTGATCTTGAATATGTACACAGCCTGATTTTCTTTGGAAGTGAGGACTCATTCCCTTGGCCTCTGAAACAAACAGGAATGGTATGTACTCAAGTGCTTTAGAAAGATGAGCCCAGAGCATTAGGGGTTTCATTATCATTTAATGATTATTCTTTATGCTGAGATTTCAGTCATCTTCTTCCCTGCATGTAAATGGGAGAGGGCTTTTCTTTCAGATCAAGCTACAGAGAGGAGTCAGAAGTGGACCACCTGGAAGAGAGTGCTCTACATACGGCTGAGAGCTGGTTTGGAAACAGACCCACTTTCCATGACTGTTCATTTTTCCCCATCTCCCACCTTGGAGCTGGCACTGCTCTGAAGAAAAGCATTGCTGTGGTGTTTTGGTTTTGTTTCTGCTGTGCTGAGAAAAGCATTTCTCAGGTGTTTTGTGTTCACCTCCAGCCAGCTGGAGGCAGCTCACAGCAACCTGCAGAGCACAGATCCCTGAGTTTTCTTTCTTCCTTCTTACTTTTGCTCCACAGAGACTCCCCAGCTGAACCCTGTGATGGAACCCCTGTCCTGGATGCTGGGCACCTGGCTCTCAGACCCGCCAGGAGACGGCACCTTCCCTACAATGAAGCCCTTCCAGTACCTGGAAGAAGTGCACATCTCTCATGTGGGGCAGCCCATGCTCAACTTCTCGTAAGTCCAGGGGTCTGTCTGTGTTGGCAGCAGCTGTTGGACTGGAGCAGGCATGGCTCCAGGGTGATTTGTTGGTTGGGTTTCTTTTCCAGTGGCAAAGTACACAAATTTTCACCTACCAAATGAGATGATGTTGTGGTATGTGACTGCACGGTCTGACTTCCATTTGCCTTGAAAACTTGTGATTAATTGGCATTCTTTGTGAAACTCCCACTCAGAATAAATGAAGGAGCTATGGCATGGCTACCAAGTTTGTCCATTTTCAGCTGTGGTCCTTGGTCTTCACCACTGTGAAAATCTGAGAAAAATTAGTGCTTATCAAACCATGTCGGGTAGGAGGCAGGTAGCTTAACTACTTGCTTTGGCTGCAAGTGATTGTTCTAAGAGAAATCAAAAGAAATCCAGAGGGAGGGAAGTGACAAGTTGGCTACTGCTCAGTACTGCTCCAGTGCTCATTTAGGAGGGGTGAGTTGGGAAGTGTGTTGCTTTGAAAACCAAGGAAAGAAGAATTACACGATGGAAGTGCTATGTGAGAGATGCTCTGTGTTCCTGGAGCGTGATCGAGCTACCAACTCAGCCTGTGACTGCTTTAGTCTGATTTCCAAAATAAACAAAGCTCTGACAGTCTTGCTCTGGCTGCACCTCCCTCCCCAGCTTGTGAACACTTGCTTATTTGAGCCAACTTTTTTTTTTTTCCCCTTCTTTTCTTTGTGCCAAGGAGTTACACAGCTGTGAACTGTTGAGCTTTGGGAAGCACCAGGAAAATAGGCATCAGGCTTAGAGGACAGAGACCCTGTGCCTTGCTGGCTCTTGGAGCAGTGGCTGTTAAAAGACAGCCCCTGTATCCCTTAAATGCTCCAAGTACTGAGAGCTGCCTGATTTAAGTTTGTTTCTCCCTTGATACATCTAATCACCCATGTTATGGGTGACCAAACCTACAGTTCTTAAGGCCTCCTGAAGAATACATAAGAATCTGAGCTGAACTTTTTATCTTTTTGAAGGGGGTGATGGGAGAAATCTGTCTGCTCCCTTGCTGCCTACAGCAAGGAATGTTCAGGGAAACCAACTTGCCAGGTGTAAAAGCTAAATAAAGATGATACAGTAATTCCAGATACTTATTTGAGAAAAGGAATTTTTGAGACACATGTGGCTTCAGCATCTGTGAAACATCTTGAGTTCCTGAGGGGTTTCTGAGCTAGTTCTTAGAAAGACCCAGGGGCTGTGGAAAATCTAAAGCCTGAACTTAAAGACTTCAGCTCTAAGAAATAGCTGTGCCTCTGTAAAGTAACCATATTTTTCCAGGTTTACATCTCTCAACTGTGAAGCATTATCAGTCTTTCACTCTTCTGCAGGCACTCATGTGGTTAAATAAGAGGAAACCAGGCCAAAAAGTGTCTTTTGAGTGTGAAGCACATCAGCTTTTGTGCTCTGATTTCCCCTCAGGTTCAACGCCTTCCATCCGGATACCAGGAAGCCCATGCACCGGGAATGTGGATTCATCCGCCTCAAACCTGACACTAACAAGGTGGCCTTCATCAGTGCCCAGAACACAGGTACACACCTGATACCCACACTGGGGAAGAGAAGAGGTCCTTACCCTGCTGGACCATTTCATCACTTTTTCAGAAACTCTCACAGTTTTATTTAATAATTTTCACTGTCGGAATCGCTGCTCTTTGGCACTGGACCCACAGTGGTTCCTAAACTAGGAGAACCTCCCCGTGGGTGGATGTAGCACCTTGGTACTTCTTACCCTTATGGGGACTGAATGAGAGAGAACCACATCTCAGTTATTGTAAGTGAAAGTGTTAAACTCCAGTTGATGCTTAAATTTGCATCTAAAATGGCAGGTGCTGAAGGGAAGAGTGCCAGTTGTGCTGTGATACTCATCCCACACGGCGTGAATAAGTCTGGCTGGATTTTTCTGAGCAGCATTCCATGTCTGAGGTTGTGTGGGTCTGCAGTTGTCAATAGTGCTAGGGCAAATAAAACCATTCTTCACAGGGAGTGCTGCTCTGTTACATAGCCTAGTAGCTCATGGAATGGTTGGGTTGGAAGGGACCTTAAAGCCCATCTTGTTCCACCTCCCTGCCATGGTCAGGGACACCTTCCACTAGACCAGGTTATTCCAGCCTGACTTTGAACACTTCCAGGGATGGGGCAGCTACAGCTTCTCTGGGCAACCTGTGCCAGGGCCTTACCTCCCTCACAGGGAACAATTGCTTCCTAATATCTAACTGAAATTTCTCCTCTTACAGATTAAAACCTTTCTCCTTGTCCCGTCCTTATCTGCATGTGTAAAAAGTCCCTCTTCCTCTTTTTTATAAGCCCCCTTCTAAGTACTGAAAGGCCAAAATAATAATTGTGACTTGCTTAAATAACTTTTATAGCCTAATAATATGTATGTCTTCGCTTTTCCGTAGGTTTGGTGGAGGTGGAGGAAGGGGAGGTGAATGGACAAGAGCTGTCTATAGCTTCTCACTCCATAGCCAGGATCTCCTTTGCCAAGAAGCCCCATGTAGAGCAGGTGAGTGCACACAGAGTGAGCCATTCCCGTAGCGTTGCTCACCCCAGAAGGAGTGCAGTTGAGAGGATATATTATTTAGCATGCTTTAATTACAGAATGCCGTCAGGAATTCTTGGAAATACTGCATGGCATCCTGGCTTCTTCCTTTTGTAAGAGCCTTCAGAAGATGCTTTGCACATTACGAGACCCAGAGGGATCATTATGATAAAAACTGATGGGCTGGATCAGGCCACCTAACCCAGAATCCTGTCTCCAGCAGTGGCAAGTAACAGGTCCTTAGGGAAGAAAGTAGGAAAGTCTTGGCTAAATACTCTTTTAGGGCAGTGGGATTAGTTATTACTGCTGGTTTTCTGGATTGATTGCAGTATGAGGATGCACATTTAAGGTACGGTCAGTATTGGGCCTCATGAGGGTATTTTAGGAACACCTGCAGGTCTTGCTCACTGGCTTTTCAGAGTGTTCACACCTTGCTCCGGGCTCTTTTCCCATCTGTGGCTGCAGGGCAGGGCTGGCACTTGCTGTCAGCTCCACCTTTGGTTGGCTGCTTTTGGGGGTTTGACTTTTTTGGGTGTGTAGTTGGGGGGGTTGTTGATACAGCTGGTAGGGGTACAGCCAGCTCTGAGTACAGTGGCACTGCTGGAGTGAGTGTGGCATCCTGAGGTCACCTCTGCAAGTGTCACTGTCACATCTGAAGCTGTTGTGGCTGAGCAGCAGCTGAGAGACAGCAAGGCTGAACAGGCTCTCACAACCTGGTTTTTGTGTGCTGAAAAACTGACCCTGAGACAACATAGAGCACAAGTTTGTGCAGATGTAGACAAAAATTTTATTTGCCTGCCTACACAGATAGTGTCCTAACTTTGTAAAGTCCCAACTCCCCTGCCTTTGGATGCATGTCTTCAGTTGCTGGGTTTCCCCTTTCCCAGGAAGAGCTGTATTGCCTCCTTCCCGTAGCAGAAGTAAAGCCATGAGATACTGTGGATGTCAGCAGGGGAGCAGAGCTCTTGATTGCAAACATTTAAATAAGAGGGACTGTCCTCTTTGAGTCACTGCCTGAACTGTGGGCAGATAGACTGGCAGGAGGAGAGGGGAAAGCACAGAAAGCCAGCAGATATCTTCCTAGCTGAGGGCTCCAAGGCTGACTTTGGCTGGAAGAAGGAAGCTCTGGAGCTGGAAGTCCATGCTCACCTGGCACCTGAGGGAAGCTCAGGCCCAGGGACTGGTCCTGGTGAGTATCGGGGAGGCCCTTGCTGGTGAAGGAGGGTGTGGAATGAGAGGGATCGTCAGGGAACCAGCTCCCAGTGCCTTTTCTCCTTCACCAAGAACAGCTTAAATTGCACGTGGAAACAAAGAGGCCGTTTGAGAAGGACACGTGTGCTGCTGCTGTAGTTGCTCATTTTGAGAAAACTTCACCATATTGTGGCAGTCCTGGTAAAAAGTGGTTCAGGGTGGCTGTGGCTCGGCTGAGCTGTCACTGAGGCAGGAAGGCCCGTGTCCTGCACCAGGCTGTGTTACGAGCAGTTCAGGTTGCTTGAAGAATCACCTTTAAAGGTGTTATCAAATGCAGATTTAATATAAATTTGGGAAAGCACAGCTTAACAAAATCTGATAGCAAGGTTCCCTCTGTTACTACTCATGGATGAAACATCCAAAGGAAAAGTGGATTTGAATCAAATTAGAATGATTTACTTGGAGATTGAAGACACAAAGGGTAAGGGAGACCCTCCCACTGAGTCACAAGGTTCCAAGAGGACGGTCTTGCTTTCCAAGCTCCTGATGGAGCTCAGGTGTGCCAGAGTCCAGTTTTAATCCCAAACTTGGTCAGTGGTTTATGTTTAAAGGGACAAATACAAGGAATAAGGGAGACCCCCATGTTGAGTCACTAGGTTTGTGATGAGTGTCCAGAGGACCGGCCCATTTTCAAATACCTTTAGAGCTCAGGACAGTCCTTGCTGTGGGTACTGAGGGCACTGGCTGATGCACCTGCAGGGCTGCTGTGTTACCTGTGAAAGGTGGTGGAGATCAGTGGGATTTCCCAGTGCCTGGAGACCCATGGGCATGTGAGAAGTGCCAGCAGGTCAGGCTGGAGAGGTCCAGCTGGTCAACCTCACTTCACTCCCTGGAGATGTCAGCATAGATGGAAGAGAAGGTCAGTGTTACCACACACAGTCAGTGTGGTTTCACCACGGTGAATGGTGCCTGGTTGACTTCTGAGATGAAAGGACTGGATTTGTGGACAAGGGGAGAGCAGTGGTTGTTGCTTCCCTTGATTCAGCCATTTCCCATGTCCGTGTCCCAGTGCCGCATGTTTCTTGTCCAACATGGGAAGTCGCCCCGTGCGTCTTGGCTGTACACAGAGCTTGGCCTCACACTTTTCCACCAGCCAGCCTTTGCCTGAAGCTTGCTTTTAATAGAAAAATCTCCCTCTTCATTTTTACCCGGTTCCTTTCATTTCCTCCTTTTGCATTTAGGATTTTATTGCCTGACCTGCAAGGGTCCATTCAGGAAAAAAACGGGCCGTTCAGGAGCCCTGGGCCAGGGTCACACGTTAAAGACGAGTGACTTTTGTATTCCTTTTAACTGTATTTTCCTTCTTAGGGGATTTGAAGAACACTGCTGCGTTACAATCACCAAATAGGAATCCAAACATCATTTGTGTGTGACCCTGTTCATGCTGTTGTTGCCCCTGTGGGTGTTGGAATGACAAGGTGTCCTCCACAGCCCTGTGTAGCTCCGCTTCCAGAAGGAGGATGTGTTGGATATGGGCTTTGAGGGCACACTGTGGGCATAGGAATGGTTCTGTTAACAGAGAGGATGGAGCACGCAGACTGGCAATAGCTCATGGATATGCCCTTGAGTGACCTCAAGGAAATGAACGAGTTAGGAAAAACCTCTGTGTTTTAGGAATTTCTAAATGGGGCTGGTTGAAGTGACAGTGAATGAGCCGTGCTTGCAGCTGCTATGCCCTGGTGTCATCCCTATGGTGTTGTGGCCATTCTCCTGATGGGCTGGGCAGCTGAAGTGACACCCTGCATCCTTCTGAAACAGCACCTGAAGTTCAAAAGGCCTCTGTGAACCATGTCTCATCCATCTCCCTGAGCTGCCAGCCAGGAGCCATCCTTCTGGTGGAGGGATGTGGTGGACAGGGCAGGGGCAGGTAACTTGGGAGGTGTTTGAGGACGTTGCTAGGTCATGTTGGAAGAAAATTAGAGAGGCAAAAGCTCAATTAGAATGTAATCTGGCCACTTCTGTGAAGGATAATCTAAAATGTTTTTATAAATACATTAATGGCAAAAGGAGGGACGAGGACAACCTCCATTCTTTATTGGGTGCAGGGGAATACAGTAACTTAAGATGAGGAAAAGGCTGAGGTACTCAACACCTTATTTGCCTCAGTTTTCAACAGTAAGACAGGTCATCTTCAGGACAGCTGGCCTCCTGAGTGGATAGGTGGGGACAGGGAACAGAATATCCCCCCTGTAATCCAGGAGAAAACAGTTAGAGACCTGCTGAGCCACTTAGATGCTCACAGGTGTCTGGGACCAGATGGGATCCATCCTAGGGTGATGAGGGAGCTGGTGGATGAGCTTGCAAAGCCGCTCTCCATCGTTTACCACCAGTCCTGGCTCACTGAGGAGGACCAAGAGGGCTGGGGGTGCCAGTGTGACCCTATCCATAAGAAGGTCCATAAGGAGGATCTGGGAAACTCCAGACCTGTCAGCCTGACCTCAGTTTCCAGCAAGGTTATGGAACAGATCACCTTGAGTGCCATCACATGGCACCTACAGGACAGCCAGGGGCTCAGACCCAGCCAGCATGGATTTAGGAGGGGCAGGTCCTGCCTGACCAGCCTGATCTCCTTTTATGACCAGGTGACCCACCTGGTGGATGCAGGGAAGGCTGTGGATGTGTCTACCTGGACTTCAGCAAGGCCTTTGACACTGTCTCCCACAGCATCCTCCTGGCAAAGCTGCAGCCCACAGCTTGGACAGGAACACTCTTCTCTGGGTCAAGAACTGTCTGGAGGCTGGGCCCAGGGAGTGGTGGTGAACGGTGCTGCATCCAGTTGGTGTCCAATCACCAGTGGTGTCCCCCAGGGATCTGTGCTGGGGCCAGTCCTGTTTAACATCTTCACTGATGATCTGGACGAGGGGATTGGGTCCACCATCAGCAAATTTGCAGATGACACCAAGCTGGGAGCGTGTCGATCTGTTGGAGGGTATTAGGGCTCTGCAGAGGGACCTGGACAGGCTGGGTAGATGGGCCAAGTCCAACAATGTGAGGTTTAACAAGTCCATGTTCCAGGTCCTGCATTTTGGCCACAACAACCCCTGCAGCGCCACAGGCTGGGGACAGAGTGGCTGGACAGTGGCCAGGCAGAAAGGGACCTGGGGGTACTGATGGACAGCAGGCTGGACATGAGCCAGCAGTGTGCCCAGGTGGCCAAGAAGGCCAATGGCACCTGGCCTGGATCAGGAATGGTGTGGCCAGCAGGACCAGGGAAGTCATTCTTCCCCTGTGCTCGGCACTGGCGAGGCTATGTCCAGTTCTGGCCCCTCAGCTCAGGAAGGATGTTGAGATGCTCGGATGCGTCCAGAGAAGGGCGACAAGGCTGGTGGAGGGTCTGGAACACAAGTCCTGTGAGGAGCAGCTGAGGGAGCTGGGGTTGTTTAGCCTGGAGAAAAGGAGGCTCAGGGGAGACCTCATCACTCTCTGCAACTCCCTGAAAGGAGGGTGTGGTCAGGGGGGTTGGGCTCTGCTCCCAGGCAGCCAGCGACAGGACAAGGGGACACAGTCTTGAGCTGCACCAGGGGAAGTTTAGGCTGGACATTGGGAAAAAATTCTTCACAGAAAGCATGATTAGGCACTGGAATGGGCTTCCCAAGGAGGTGGTGGAGTTGCCATCCCTGGAGGTGTTTAAGAAAAGCCTGGATGTGGCCGTGGTTTAGTTGATAACGTGGCGTTAGGTCATAGGTTGGACTTGATCTCAAAGGTCTTTTCCAACTCAGTTAATTCTGTGATTCTGTGAACCTGCCTTGTTCCGTGGGTAACGGGCTTGGAGCTGGTATTGTGGAGAGGGCTGCTTTCTTTAGGAGAGAAAACTCCTTGTTTATTCTCATGCTGTAGCGAGGATATCCTTCCTTGGTGGTGTGTTGACAGCAGGCATGTGGATGCCAAAGGGAAGAAAGCACAGGTAAGGGATTTAGCTTGTGGATGCTCACTGTTTGATCTCCTTATTTCTTTTCCAACCCCCGGTTTAGATTACCAGAAAATTCAGGCTCAATTCCGATGGGAAACTCGAACAAACTGTCTCAATGGCAACCACTACGCAGCCCATGACTCAGCACCTCCACATTACCTACAAGAAGGTGACGCCCTGACACCGGGAGTGCCGGGTCTCCTCGCTGAGGGCAAGGAGCAGGACATGGTTCACCAAGAGCAGCAGCAGCTCAGGAGCACGGCATGGCAGACCCTGGAGCCGGCTGCCTGTGCTCGTCCCCTGGGCCCCGGAGCTGCCTGTCGTCCTGTTGAGAATGTTACTCAGATGATTCTGTAATGGTATATAAAAAAATTAAATAAAAAGCTTTTATTTTTATGGCCGTGTCTTTGGCATGATTGCAGGGTGATGTGTGCCTGTTCGGTAATAGGTGTTGGGTTGGAGATCCAACCTCATGGACAACCTGGATAACTCTGGGGAAGCCACAGGTTCTGGAATGGATTTGCACTGCACGGAAAGACCCTGAGAACTCCAGAGCCCATCCAGTGAAACTTGGCTTAAATATTGGGAGGGAGCAAAGCCAAGCCTTCGAGTCCTGCCATGGAACTCGATGGAACCCATCGAGTCCTAGCAGCAGCCGAGAGGAGTCAAGTCTGGGAGCAGCGATGCAGGAGGCCAGGCAAGAGGCAGCAGCGCGCCGAGCCTTCAGGATCTGCCGCATCTGCGCGGATCCGCTGCAAAGCCCCGCTGCCGTGGAGCCGTGCGGACACGTCTTCTGCCACGGCTGCATCCAGCCCCGGGCTGGCCCCGACGCCGCTGCCGCCTGCCCGGTGTGCCAGGAGCCCATTGGGGCCGTCCGCCTGCTGGCCCAGGGCCAGGACGACCGTGCCGGGCCGGCCCCACGGCGCCGTCGCCTCCATCCGTTCGTGGTGCGCTGGCGGCAGCGGCAGCAGCAGGAGCAGCAGGAGCAGGCAGCTCCTGGAGGTGGCCGGCACCAGAGATTCTCCGATGGGGATCGGGCGCCGAGCCCCATGCCCCGGCAGCGTGCCCGCGGAGAGCTGCAGGAGATGGACAGGAATGGGCCAGGGCAGGACGGTTCATTGTGGCTGCCGAGGGAGCTGGGGAGAAGAGCCGACCTCAGGGGACCACATGCACCTCCTCCCCTTGGTCCCATTTGAAGTGGAGCCTCTGTGGCCCCTCCGAAATGAAAACCAGGATGGTGGGAAGGGCCTTGCCTGGTTTCTTTTGCCCATTTGCTCATACTGCGGCACTGGGGGAGTGGGAGCTGTGGGAGAAGGAAGGATACGGCTGCAGGATCTTGGGTAGAGGGTGGGATATGGCTGCAGAACTGGTGGAGAGGGATGAATGTGGTTGTTGAAAGTGGAAGAGAGAGGCCATTCCTGGTTGCATGTGTGTTGCTTTGCTTATTCCTGTGGGGATGCAGCCCAGAAAGAGAAAAGGAAAAGGAGAGTCCCCTGGAACTCCCAGCAGATTCCGAAGGGAGCAGTGTCTGCTCTTCCTGAGGGCCAGGGCGAGGGCAGAGGCTGAGATGGAGGTTGGGGCAGACCCTCCTCTCCTCTCCTGGCCCCACAACAGCTCTGTGGTCCTGGGGAGGCTCTTCGGGCTGGAGGAGGCAGCCCTGGCACGGCTGCCAGCTGAAGAGCACTGCCTGTGGGAGAAGAGGCCCCAGCCAGGATAGACCTATTCAGGGGGTCTCCTGAAGAAGCCCAGAGCCCTTCCCCACTCTGGGGCATCCCCAGGAGCTATGTGGTGGCCGTGCATCCCAAAGGGTGCCAGATCCTCACTGCCACCCCACTCCATCCTCTGCCACGAGCCAGGTGGCTGCAGAGCTCCTGGCACTGGGGCTGAGCTTCTGCCCACCCCTCCCTGCTGCCTTGGCAGACCTTGTTTCCCAGGAACAGCCCCCACACATTGGTGTCAAGAGTGTTGGGGGCTGTGTCTGCCCCATCCAGGGCAGCTGAGCATGGGGTGAGGCTGCTCAGTGTGACCACGGCCTCTTGGTGCCTTCTGCCCTGGAGACAGATGGAGATTTCATGGAGGTGTAGGTGGGAAGACGCTGGCAAGAGGGAGGTGGGTCTTTGGTACTGCCCAGTGGCTCCTCCTGGGCAGCACCCTCCTGTTGGAGGCCCCAGGCTATCCGTAACAGATCCCTTGGAAAGAGGCATCCTTCATGGGGACTGCTCAGAGACGGGGTCCAAAGGATGTCTTTGGGGCACAGGGGAAAGAGGTGGGAGGGATGTGTCCTCCCTTGCCAGGGCATTGGAATGCCCTCCCCCCTGAGGAGAGGGGCATGGTCCATGCTCTGCAGCAAGGTTCCTCCCTTGGGGACAAAGGTGGCACCCACAGCAGTGCCAAAGCAGCACCACGATGGCTTCTGGGATGGTCGAGCTCTGGCCAGAGAGGGGTCACGGGTGAGAGAGCCTTGGAGTGAGAGGCTAGTCCCAAGGAAGGCTCCACAGTGCTGGCAGGAGGTTTGCTGCTCTTTGGCAGGAAAAAGCACCCTGGATCACAAACATCAGTATGGCTGCATGTGACCTGGGGCATGGGACACGTGTGTAGGCACAGGCCCCGGAGCACAGCCAGCCTCCTCCGTGCTCCCACTTCCGTCCTCCCACTGCTGCAAATGGATGTTAACTTGCTGGGAACTGCTCTCAGCCTTGCTGCTTTTTAGCTGGGCTTTTAGGAGGAGCAGTGGGAACCACCCCAGTGCTGGCTCCAGGCGAGTCCCACCGGACCATGGTGGTTTTGGCATGTGCAAAAATGAAATAAAAGCCCCGGTCTCTGGGGAGCCAGCCAGCCGAGAGCGGATGCGCGCTCCCATTAATGTGTCATTAATGTGCAGCTCTGGCGTCGGCTCTTTGGGCAATGCAGAGGTAATTACAACCCGACTGCAAGGCGTTGCACATGGATTTATTTACTGCCTTATTAGTGGCATCTGTTCTCCCAACAAAGTGGCTCAGCTGTTCACACTGGTTCAGGGAAACCAGTGGAACTCACCGCGTGGATGGTCCGTGCTAACTCACACCCTTGTGCTGGAAAGTGGGCTGAGGGAGGTGAGCGCACCCCTGGGGTTGCATTTTGACCTTGGTTGTTGGTTCGGTGCCTCTCCCCAGCTCATGAGCCAGGCGCAGGACAAAGGGGGCACAGAGCTTCACCCCACACCTGAGGGACATGGCTGTGTTTGAGATCCAGCAGCGCTGCTCTTCCCACCTGTCTCCCAGCACTGCCCCACTATGTTTTACCATCCGAAAATCACAGAATCATGGAATCGTCAAGGTTGGAAAAGCCCTCTAAGACCACCAAGTCCAACCATCAACCCAGCACTTCCACTGTGTTCGCCACTAGACCATGTCCTCAAGTGCCACATCCACACATTTTTTGAACACTTCCAGGGATGGTGACTGCACCACTGCCTTGAGCAGCCCATTCAAATGCTTGACGAGCCTTTCAGTGAAGAATTTTTCCCTAATATCCAGTTTAAACCTCCCCTGGTGCAGCTTGAGGCCAATTCCTCTTGTCCTGCCCCCTTGTTCCCTGGGAGCAGAGCCCGACTCCCCCTCAGCTGCATCCTCCTGTCAGGGACTTGTGGACAGCAAGAAGGTGCTCCCTGAGCCTCCTTTTCTCCAGGCTGAGCTCCCCAGCTCCCTCAACCATTCCTTGTAAGGCTTGTGCTCCAGACCCTTCGCCTCTCTGTTGACTTCTCTGGACACCACTCTCTTCTCCAGCAAGAGCCGTGGGGATGACTGGGCCTGGCGCTGCAGGACCCTCAGCTCGCTCCGAGCCGCAGTTGCCCGGGCTCCCCAGTGTGCTGGGAGCTGCTGCTGAGCCACAGCGGCCAAATCACTGCTGCAGCATCCACTGCCTTGGCTGCTGTCCTGGCCCGGCTTTGCTGCTTAGCACATTTCCGGAGGAAAAGGGATGCTTTGTTAACTGAATGTTGTGGGAAATGCGAGTTAAGTGGCTGCAAATCCCCTGGAGAAGCCAGTTCATTTAGGGCACAGAGCATAAGGAGAGGAGGAGAGCACCTGGAATGGGGAGGTGGGAAGCACCATCCAAAAAGCTTTTGTTGCCTGTGGTGGGACATGAATAAAATAAAAATTCCTCAATGAAAAGTTCCTGAGTTAAAGTTCACATGTGGCCCATGCTGACCCAGGTGCCAGGTTGGGATGCAAAACATGGGGTTACAAGTGTAAATATTTATTCATGGGCATGAGATGTCCCAGCCAAATCAGGGCACCCAGACAGGGTTTTTATGAGGTTCTTACATCCAGCAGGCACTCAGGTACAACACGACTCGACTGAGCACTGACTCCCACGCTAACAGATCTCTAGTCACAGTAAAACTTGGCAACACCACTCTTGTTTCTGCTTGTCTATCGATCCAGGCGTCCTTGAGTCCCTCTGGCTGCAGTGACTGACCTGTGACACCAGATGAGGCCTCAGGTGACCTCGACAGACCCGAGGGAGGGTCTCAGAGCCTGGGATGCTCTGGTACCTTGGTCATCCCAGGGATGAAGCTGTTCTTTATCCCTCAGAGACTGCTCTAAGCCTCTGAAAAGCAAAGTCCTTCCCTCCAGGGCCGGGCTCTTTGTTTTACGTCAGCACGAACAATACCAAAGTCTGCAATAAAACTCCACTGCTTCCTTACATCACAGTGTTTAATTAATATATATATAGTCTATATATACATAAAGTCAATACACTTTCGTAATAAAAAGGATGCTTGACAGTCAGGGAAGAGATTTTTAATCACGTTTGCCAAGCCTGCCGCGCACCCGGGGCTCCACCAGCACCGCCGGGCTGCCGCTCCTTGCAGGCAGCATCCAGCCCCGAGCAGCCCCTGCTCGGCACCTCTGCCTGGAGGGGTTCGGCTGCGAGTGTCTCGCCCCGCGCGGGGCTGACGGACTGCGGGCAGTGCGAGAGTGACTCAGCCGCTCCGGCAAACTCGGGACCTGCCTGGGCGCTGCAGCTCCTCGGCACGGATCGCTTCTGCAGCCTGATTTGCTGGGAAGCTGCCAGCCGGCTGCCACCTCCTCCTCTCTGCAGGCAGCTCTGCCCTATTCTCCGCTCATCGCCTGTGTCTCCGGTGACAAAATGACCCGCCGGACTAGAGAGACGCGGGGCTGAATCCCTCTGGCAGGCACGGAGCGGAGGAGCCGGTGATGCGGCCGGAGGATGCGGCGGGGAAGGTAC
>VZRQ01005231.1:51053-69791 GCA_013397975.1 Machaerirhynchus nigripectus | reverse complement strand
GGCGGGGAAGGTACGGGCAGCCTCGCTGAGGTCGTGCCGGCGGAGGGGCAGCGGGGTGGGCGGGTTCACGGGCAGGATTCAGCCTTGCACCCCGTCCTGGTGGGTGCTGTGACCACCCCGTGCTACCGAGGGACGACCTGACCCTCTCACACTGGGGGCTGGGCAGGCAGCATGTGCTGGGAGAGGCTCTGTCCTTGTTCCCGAGCCCTTCAGGACAGGTGTTCCAGGTGTTGGAGGATGTGAGGTGGGAGTCCTTCCTCCACGGGCTTATGAGCTGCTTGTGGCCATGCCCCAAGCCCCCACAAGCCTGTCTGCCTTGTGGGGCCACGACCAGGGAATTAAGGGTGCATTTGACCTTATTTCAACTGCTCTTTCTCCAAAAATCAGATCTGCCGGGGGCTGTGCTGATGCAGAAAGCCAGTCTGCCAAAATCTGCCACCCAAGGTCAGTGGGGCTGTGTAGATCCCTGGAGGGAGGCTGATAAAATTGCTTTCCCTGCTGCTCCATGATTTTGCATCAGCACTCCTTGTCCCCACAAGGACTCCCCACCCCTGGGTGAAATGCAGAATTTGGCTTGAAGAAAGCAGGCAAAATCCTCCTTAAACACAGACCCCACAGCTTGACCACAGCATCACCTGAGCTCGGTGCTTCCTCCATTACCTAATCCCAGCTCTCCTGAGAGGGCACCATCCCCCTTCGGGCTCCAGAGACACCCAGGAGCATTTCCACCTTTGCTCCAGCAGCACTCTCATCTCAGCAAAGGGGGCTGTGAGTGTTCAGGGGGGTTCAGGAGTTCTGCAGCCCCTGCTTGCAGCAAGCCCATGTGCCTCTTGGGGCTCTCAGGGCACGTTTGCAGGGGACACAGAACCCCTCCACAGAGGAGCACCCGGTCTCTGCAGCCAGCGTGTCCATATTCCCAGATTTTCCATGCAGGGCCGTGCTCAGGCTGCTCACACAAGAGACCTAGTTTCTGCTCTCCCTGCTGCCAGAAATATCCCAGCTGCCTGCAGTGGAGAGCAGGTGAGGAGAGGTACAGGCTGGCGGGCTGAAAGTGGTGGCGGCACTTTGTGGACGCTGATGGGCTTCCCTGGGGAAGCATGGTGCGTGCTGAGGCTGGTCACCACACACGGGGCCCCTGTGTCAGGACTGTGGGAGAGGGGATGGTCCTACGGACCAATCTCCGCCCAGGGAATGATGGATGGGGCACCTCAGTGCTCTTGGTTCGTGGGCATGCTTTTTCTCTGAAGCCCAGGTTGGACGGGGCTTGGAGCAACCTGGTCAAGGGGAAGGTGTCCCTGCCCATGGCACGGGGGTGGAATGAGATGAACTTTAAGGCCCCTCCCAATCCAAACCATTCTGGAATTCTCTGATTCCCTCCTGCTGCCCTCAGGATGGGGATGTTCAGGAGCTGCCAGCCTAGGAATAGGAGAAAGGAGGCTGAAAAGCACAAGACACAGGAGCCATGTCCGCGCGTGGCCGGTGCGCCAAGGTGCTCCCCTCCGAACTGAACAAGGTGTGCCCCGAGAGAGGAGATGACCCTGCCACACACCCCAGGAAGATGAGTGACTTCGAGGTGGTCCCCAACCTGCAGCAGAGCAGTAGCAGCGTCTCGAAGAGCAGGCGCAAGGCGCATTTCCCCACTGGCAGCAATGAAAAGGCAAGTTCAGGAGGCGGTGGAAGAGGGAACGGCTGGGTGCACACACAAAATAGTGTTAATGAGTGGCTCACGAACAGGAGCGTTAATAACTGATCAGGTTAGTTTTAGGGACAGACAGAAAGCCTCCAAACGTCTGAGGTACATGGCCAGCACTCAATCCCCTGTCCTTGGAGTACACCTGGCTTTGTCCTTGCAGACAGCGATGGAGCCTTCATCCTTCACGCCCGAAGAAGCACCCAGATGTGCTCCCAATCACCATGGTGTCTGGCCCCTGGCATACCTTCTGGCTCTTTCCAGAAACTCTGACCCCTTGCTGCTTTTCTTGCTCCATCAGGAAAATCTCATCTCCTGGATTCCTGAAAACATCCGGAAGAAGGAATGCACCTATTTCGTGGAAAGCTCCCAGACATCAGATTCCGGGTAAGTGAGAGAGTCCCTCCTTCCCTACCCTGCCAGAAGAGCAGAAGTGAGGGTTGGTGACAAAGCTACAGCACCAGAAAATCCCATCTTTCTGTCACAGGGGTTTAAAACCCCTCTTTTAACTGGTTCTTCACCACGTGGTGAGTCATTACATGGCTGAGACTCTGTGTCCCAGAGAAAAACCTTTCCAATGCTTTTGCAGGCAGCCATTTCCATCCTAAATATTTCTGTCCTAAATCTCTACCAGTGGAAATTTCTTTTTCCCCCCCAATTTCCCCCCAAACAATGCCCTTGTTTCTGCACAAGTTCTGAGCTGGAGGAGCAGCTGGGTGGGAGGTGTATTGTTCCTATGGAGAACAGCACCTCCTGCCCAGGCTGAGGCTGGGCTTCGCCTTTCGGGTTTCAGCTGTTCTCAACAAAGCTGTTGGTGTGTGTTTCAGGAGGATCGTTTGCGAGTGCGGCTATCTCAGGGAACAGCATCTGGACGATGCTGCCAAGCCTCCCATCTTCCTGGGGAAGGAGTGGGATCCCAGCAGGCACATCCAGGAAATGCCAACGGATGCCTTCGGTGATATCCGCTTCACAGGGCTGGGACAGAAGACAGGGAAGGTGATCTGTTTGTCCCCACGGGTGCATGGGGAGCCAGTGCTGCGGTCTTGCCGTGGCAGATGGCACAGGAGTATTTCCCTCCTGAATGAGAGGAGGAGGGGAAAGGGTGGAATTGCCCCAAAGGCAGCAGTGGGGTTGAGAAAGGTCCCCTCCTCTCAGCCTTAGACTCTTTCTGAAACCACAAGACTCATGATTCAAAGAGTGGCTGTCCCCTGCCCTCGTCCTTAGATTTGTCTGGGGAATGTTTGTTCCCAGGGAAACAAATGGGAATAGGGTCATGGACAAATAGGTGCTGGACCAGCAGCAGCATGACTCTGCTGCAGAATGGTGTTGGGAAGCCTCTGGTTCTTTGGTGGGACAGGAGGAATTGTGGTGGAGGTGTCCTGTTACCCTGACCCCGTTGTTTATACCCAAAATGTGTGCACGATCCCTCTTTTTGCAGTATGTGCGTGTCTCCTCGGATACCCCTCCCCGGGTCATCTACCACCTCATGACACAGCACTGGGGCCTCGACGCACCCAACCTGCTCATCTCAGTCACCGGGGGAGCCAAAAACTTCGTCATGAAGCCGAGGCTGAAGAACATCTTCCGGCAAGGGCTAGTCAAGGTGGCCCAGACCACGGGTAAGAGACCACAGAATAACAGAATCACAGAACCATAGAATAGTTTGGGTTGAAAGGGACTTTTAAAAGTCATCTGGATGCAGAGGGTCTCCCCTGCGATTGTACCTGGCCATGCCAGGTTCAGTAGGTTGGGCTGTTCTGGTGGTGCTGAGCTGTTTCGGGAGACCTGTAGGTCCCTACCTGGACCACGATCACCAGGGATGGGCTGCTCCTGCTCAGCCACTGCAAGGAGGCTCAAAAGGAGCTGGATTCAGAGAGGTGCTGAAGAAAGTCATTGCCTGTGCTGCCAGGGCAGGGGAGAGACATCTTCTGGGGGATGGAGCATCCCCAAGGACCCACAGCCATATGGGGGAGGCTTGGGGATCGCTGTGGGCAGAGCCTCTCCCTTCCCATGCCCCTCTGTGACCCCCAGGAGCCTGGATCATCACAGGGGGGTCCCACGCTGGTGTGATGAAACAGGTGGGAGAGGCAGTGCGAGACTTCATCCTGAGCTGCAGCCACAAGGAGGGCGACATTGTCACCATCGGCATTGCCACCTGGGGGACCGTGTACAACCGGGAGAGCCTCGTCTGCCCCATGGTGAGCCAGGCAGGGCCGGAGAGGGGATTGGGCCCGGGCTGCCAGGGAAGTCCTGCCAAGGACTGTGGTGGGAACAGGTGCTTCTAGATGTCACTGTGGCTGCCAGCCCTGGAAAACCCAGCTGTACCAGAAGTGATGGTCATAGAACTTTAGAAGGGTTTGGGTTGGAGGGAAACTCAAGGTTCACCTTGTTCCACCCCCTGCCACGGGGGTGGCATTAGACCAGGCTTTCATTAGACCAGGCTGCTCCAGGCGCCATCCAGCCTGGCCTTGAACTCTTCCAGGGATGGTCCCATGCTGGTATTTGCTGAGAAGGGCCTCCATCCGACCCAGTGACTTGAGTCGGTTCTGTGCTTCTCCTGGGAGGACTCTTGTGGGTGTGAGGGCCAGTGGAGCATGGGGCAAGGCTGATGTGAGCACTGTGGGGGTATGGGGACTGTTTGGCCAGACTGTTCCCACGTGCTGACCCATTCCTGTCCCCACGGGCTGGTTACTTTGGCTATCTGGTGCTCCTCTGCCAGGCTTCTCCCAGAGCGTCTCCTCCTGCACCTTACAGGGGGGCTTTCCTGCTGAGTATGTGCTGGATGAGGAGAACCAAGGCAGCCTCTCATGCCTGGACAGCAACCATTCCCACTTCATCCTGGTGGATGATGGCACCCATGGGAGGTATGGGGTGGAAATCCCCCTGAGGACCAGGCTGGAGAAGTTCATTTCGGAGCAGACCAAGGTGAAAGGAGGTAATGACAACACACAGCCCGGCCTGAGGCAGGGATGGGCCCTCCCCATGTGGAATGGTGTCCTTCCTGGGCTCCAGCAAGAGGCTGTGGCTTCCCCAGAGGATCCAGGCACAGGGTCTGAGAGGATTGCCATGATAAATGTGGAACCTGGTTCCTCAGCAACACAGATCAAAGAACCTTTATCTGCCAGACTTACGGGATCACTAAGGGAGTCCCCAAACCTTGTGATGCTGAACTGATCAGGGAGAGTCATTTCTCCCAAAGGGCCAGGTCCCAAGGGAGCTTCCAGGCGTCATCTTCTCACTGCACAAATGATCTGCTGTTACAACACACGCACACGTGTTCTCACAGAATCCCCTGAGCTGGAAGAGACCCATAAGGATCCTCAAGTCCACCACCTGGCCCTGCACAGAACACCCCCAAAAATCCCACCACGCTTCTGACCTGCAATGCCAGACAATCACTGGGCATGGCTTTCCTCCTCTCTACTGTCCCTGACAGTCAGGGACAGTGCTCCCACCTTGCCTTTCGCACCCCACCACTCAGAGGAGACCCTATGGGGGGGACCGGCCCTATGGGAAGCTGATCCTGGACTTTGCTTCTCTGCAGGCGTTGCCATCAAGATCCCCATCGTGTGTGTGGTGCTGGAAGGAGGCCCTGGCACTCTTGATGTAAGGAACTGCTTGTGGCAAGCTGAGGAGGGGGTGGAGGAGGGACAGCTCCTTCGCAGGGTGCTGCTCTCCGTGGTGCCATGCTGACGGGAGTGCTGGGAGCAGCAGTGGGGTCCCAGGCCCAGAGAGGATCTGCTGGTGTCTGGGTGGGGTCAGGACCAACCTCCCCGCTCTGTTGCAGACCATCTACAACGCCATCACCAACGGGACCCCCTGTGTGATTGTGGAAGGGTCCGGCCGTGTGGCCGATGTCATCGCGCAGGTGGCCAACCTGCCCGTGGCCAAGATAACCATCGCCTTGATCCAGAAGAAACTGAGTGTCCTCTTCCATGACACCTACGAGCTCTTCACTGAGAGCAAACTGGTGGAGTGGACCAAGAAGGTGAGTCCCTCGCAGGCTCCTCTGAACTTTGGGAGACCAAAGGGGTCCCAGGGGTCCTGGCCCATGAGCAGCAAGGGTCCCAGTGGGAAGCCTAAGGCTCATCTGCCCCCAGACATCCTCATCATGGTCCTGGTGGGCACCCCAAGGGCTCAAGCTCTGCTCCTCCACTGCCTGCTCCCTTTGGGCGGAGAGGGAGTGTTTGTGACCAACCCCTGCCAGGATGGAGGGCACAGCACAGGGGTCCTGCGGGCGACCGAGGGGAGTGAGGAATTGCACTGCAGGGTGGGAAGCAGCAGGAAGGAGCTGCTACTGCTCATTGCTTGCCCACGGCTCTCCTTGTAGATCCAAGACATAGTGCGGAGCCGGCAGCTCCTGACCATCTTCAGAGAGGGCAAATACGGCCAGCAGGATGTGGATGTGGCCATCCTCCAGGCCCTCTTCAAAGGTGAGGGGTGGGGGCCTTCCCAGGAGGATGGGACAAGCTGAACAGGATGGGCGTCAAGTCACCTCTTGCTGCTGCTTGACTTACGGAGTCATCAAAGAAGTGCCCAGACCTTGTTCCTGGGGAGAGATGGTTATCCAAAGGGCCACACCTCCAAGGAGCCTGCCATGTAGTGTCTTCTCACCAGATGATTCTCTGTTCTAATGCATGCACTCTGCACGCAGCATCCCGAAACCAAGACCACTTTGGTCGGGAGAACTGGGACCACCAGCTGAAGTTGGCTGTGGCCTGGAACAGGGTGGACATTGCCCGAAGCGAGATCTTCACAGATGACCACGACTGGAAGGTAAGGCCGTACCTGTGCTGCTTGTCTGGTCAGGCTCACAGCTTGTCAGGCCTGTGGGTGTGGAGGGCACTTCTCACCTTGGCCATGCCTGGGGAGAGTTTTAAAGGGATTTCTCTCGGACCCTGAACTCCCAGCGCATTAACTGGGGCTGTTCTTCAAAAGTGCTCTCGAACGCCCTAGGCAGAGCTAACCACATACAAAGACAATTGGTATTTTGTCCAAAACCAGTGTTTTTAGAGACCAACCTAGAACCTAAAATACCTCTTGACAGCTCTGCCCTGTGGTCACTGCTCAAATTGCAATTTGTCTCTAAACTCATCTCACCCAGCCTGGTGCTCCCCTGCTCACACCTTGCCACAGAGTAGGCAGGGGCCAGCTCTGCCATCCCATGCCTGATCCTGCTGTTGGGAAGCCGAGGCTGAGCAGGGTTGTCTGTCCTTTCTGATGGGGCTGCGGGACTTGGAAGGGATTTTCCTGTTTCAATCAGCAGTTTGGGCTCCCCCAGCTCACATACCGTTGATAGGACTGGGAAGGGCTGGTGGGAACCAGGAAACCAAAAGTGTAGCATTTGAGGGTATATGCCCCATCCCTGGGAATGATGAAGGTCAGGCTGGCAACCTGGACACCTGCAAGGTGTCTCTGCCCCTGGCAGGGGATTGGAACAAGATGAGCTTCCAACCCAAACCATCCTGTGATTTTGGGATATTCATAAACTTGGGATAGGTGGTCTCTACCCTACCCACCCCTCTGCCCAGCAGCCAAGGGGGCAGAGGGCTCCACTGCCAGAGAAGGGTGCCTTCTTCTAACCCCCTGGGAATGTCCCACGAGTTTTAACGCATCCCAGATACTCTTTCACATCGGGAGACTCCTCATGTGCTCAGGGATAAAATCTCCCCCGCCAAGTGAGGAGCAGGGTAGGGTCCTGCTCTGAGACTACGTAGCCCCTCACCTCTGCCTCTGGCCTGCCAGCCCTCAGATCTCCACCCCGTGATGGCAGCTGCCCTGATTTCCAACAAGCCAGAGTTTGTGAAGCTGTTCCTGGAGCAGGGAGTGCGTCTCAAGGAGTTTGTCACCTGGGACACCCTGGTGTACCTCTACGACAACCTGGCACTGTCCTGCCTGTTCCACAGCAAGCTGCAGAAGGTGCTGCTGGAGGAGAGAGAGCACACAGCTGGCTCCAAAATGCCGAGGCTCCAGATGCACCATGTCTCCCAGGTGCTGCGAGAGCTGCTGGGCTGCTCCACACAGCCACTCTACCCCAAGCCCAAGCACACGGAGCGGCCCCGGCTCTCCATCCCCGTGCCGCACATCAAGCTGAACGTACGCATCTCCAGGTTACCTGGTGGCAGGGTCACAGCAGGGAGCTGTCCTGGGGGTTGCAGCTGGGTCTCTGTCCTCTTGTCTGCTCAGCAATTGTACTAGAAGTGCCATAAAGCCCTGCCCAAGTCACCTGCCCTGCGTTCCAGGTGCAACTCCCACCTTCCTACAGCTGTAGCACCGCATGGATGCGTGATGCTGGTGGGCAGGACCCGGTGGGGTGGGTGCTCAGCTCCACATGATCCCAGCCCTAGAAAAAGTGAAATTCCCAGGATGAGTCCGGTCTTGGCCACCCCTCTGTCTGGGCAAAGTCCTTTCCATTGGTGGCGGAGGCAGCACCCAGGGTTTGAGGGGCTTTGTGCTGAGGGAGCAGCTCTGAGCACTGCGCACCTTGCAGGTGCAGGGGTCAAGTCTCCGGTCCCTCTACAAGCGCTCTGCTGGCCGAGTCACCTTCACCATGGACCCCGTCCGGGACCTGCTCATCTGGGCCGTGGTCCAGAACCGCAGGGAGCTGGCAGAAATCATCTGGGCCCAGGTACCACAGCCCAGAGCTCTGGTCACGGCTGAGGGGCTCATATGGAGTCAAACCTCCCAGCCCCAAAGGGAACAGTGGAACCTGCTGGGATTTGGGATAGTGGGAGAGCTGTCCTGAGCCTGACCCCAGCCAAGCAGGAGCCAGCTAGCCAGCCTGAGGGCACTTGGTGTCCATCCCCAGCCACACCATGAGGCCAGATCCCTCCCTTCTTGGCCAAAACAGGTAAAGGGGATGTGCTGGGCCAGAAGTGGGCTAGTCAGGCTGAGAGAGGGCTGACCACACAGGGACACGGCAGCTGGGGTGGAGAAGGCTTCTACCCATGAACAGCATTCTGGGACAAGAGGCAGTGTAGCTGGTGGCATAGTGCACATGCCAAGGAGTCACTCTGTCCCATCAGCCAAGGCATGCCACGAAGAGGGCAGGGTTGTCCCCGTATTCCCCACGGCAGTGGGTTATCCAGAGGCGAGCTTGGCTCAGCCCTTGTCATGGAAAGCCATCCATCCTGAGCACCGCTCTGTTTGGGACACCCTCCTTCCCTCCTGTGGGAGCTGGGGAGGGCTTGTCAGGACTTCTGGGACTTGACAGACACAGTGTCCATGCTTTCCTTATCCTCTTCTGTGCCAGAGCCAGGACTGCATGGCGGCTGCACTGGCCTGCAGCAAAATCCTGAAGGAGCTGGCCAAGGAGGAGGAGGACACGGACACCACCGATGACATGCTGGTCCTGGCCGAGGAGTACGAGCACAAGGCAATCGGTGAGCGGGAGGGCACCAGCACCCCAGAGCTGCTCCTGCACCCCAGAGCTGCTCTTGCACCCCACAGAGCTGGTGAGCTTTACCCAGGAGATGTCTGGGGGTTGATAAATGAGGGTCCCATCCTCACAGTCAGGGCCACGATGCTCCAAAGGCTGTGTCTGCGTGGTGGTGGGAGTGCAGGGAGTACCACTGTGTGGTGCAGTGTCCTGATCCTGCTCGGGAGGGTGACTCTGTGGGTGCCTGGCCCCGGAGCTCAGCCTTGTCTTCCCGGTACCGGCCCATGCAGGCGTGTTCACAGACTGCTACCGCAAGGATGAAGAGAGAGCCCAGAAGCTTCTCACCCGTGTTTCTGAAGCCTGGGGGAAGACAACCTGTCTGCAGCTGGCGTTGGAGGCCAAGAACATGAATTTTGTGTCCCATGGGGGTGTCCAGGTGGGTTCCCAGCAGTGGCCCTTGGAGGGAATGTGCCCAAGTGTCCCCAAGATCCAGAGTTCCTCGTGGGTAGCTGTGGGACTCTGCCCTTTGGCCCCTGTAACCATCACTCCTATTTCTCCCTCTTCACAGGCTTTCCTAACCAAGGTCTGGTGGGGGAAGCTGAGTGTGGACAATGGGCTTTGGCGGGTGATTACGTGCATGCTCTTCTTCCCCCTGCTCTACACCAACCTCATCACCTTCAGGTACCCCTGGCAGCTGGGACACGCATGCACTGAGGCAGGGGTTCCCCCCAGCCTCGTCCTGCGGCTGGCTTGGGGAAGCTGCAGCGGCATCTCCCTGGGCAGCCAAGCCCACGTCCATCCCTGCTCCCAGCAGGGAGAAGAGGCTGCAGCCCATGGGCTGCCTGACGCGCCTCCGAGCCTTCTTCACAGCACCCATCGTCATCTTCCTCATGAACATCCTCTCTTACTTCACCTTCCTCCTGCTCTTCGCATATGTCCTGATGGTTGACTTCCAGCCGATGCCGTCCTGGCGGGAATACCTCATCTACTTCTGGCTCTTCTCCCTGGTGTGCGAGGAGACCCGCCAGGTGTGGGCAGGCAGAGCTGAGGCTGGGAGGTGGCAGAGGAGGAGAGACACCCCTCTGGGTGCTCCTGGGGGGTCCCACACAGCTCACATTCCCATGCTGCTTCTCGTGTCACCACCTATTCAGAGAGGTCCCACCAGATCCCCCACCTCTGAGGCCAGCGATTCTCCTTGGCTGCATCTGGCTTGGCCCTGTGTATTTGCAGAAGAAAATGCTGTAGGGCAGGTGGGCTTTGCCCAGGAGGTGTCTGGTGTCTGTTTTGGAAATGTCAGGAGATGGAGGGAGTGCTTCCTTTGGGTGAATTCCCAGCAGAATTTCCAGGCTTTGCTTGACATTTGAGATTTTTCAGTTTCTGCTTCAACATCTCAGTGCCTTTCTCCTCTAGCCTGAAGAGCCCCAATGTCCCAGGCGTCCCCATGCTCCTCCCGTGCCCCTACTGAAAACCTCATAAGTTCAGGTGACCTTCGGGTCAGCGAGAGTGCCCAGTGATGCCCAGATGATGTGTGTGGTCTCTCCCCTCTATGAGGCACACGAGTATCTTACATCCAGCCCTTCTGCTCTTCACAACAGCTGTTGTATGATCCAGATGGACTCGGGGTTGTGAAAATGGCTTCCCTGTACATCAAGGACTTCTGGAATAAGCTGGACATCTGTGCCATCCTGGTCTTTATCGCAGGGCTGACTTGCAGGTGAGCTGCAAGAGCTCAGTAATGTTTTCATAGAGTCATGGAATCTCAAAATGGTTTGGGTTGGGAGGGACCTTAAAGCCCATCCTGTTCTATCCCCTGCCATGGGCAGGGACACCTTCCACTATTCCAGGCTGTTCCAAGCCCTGTCCAACCTGGCCTTGGACACTTCCAGGGATGGGGCAGCCACAGCTTTTTGGGCAACCTGTGCCAGGGCCTCATCGCCCTCACAGTAATTCCAACCTAAATGATTCTATATGGTTCTATGGTGGCACTGAGGTGTTTCCTTTCCTTTCTTCCATATCCAGGCTGATCCCATCAACATTATATCCTGGGCGCATCATACTGTCCCTGGCTTTTATCATTTTCTGCCTGCGCCTGATGCACATTTTCACAGTCAGTAAAACACTGGGGCCCAAGATCATCATTGTGAAACGCATGGTGAGAGCCCCCTCTGTCCTGCTGGGGTGATGCTGGACCATCCTGCCAGAGCAGCTGGATATGCCACCCATGTTATCCCATCCTGGAGAGGGGCTTGCTCCAGGACACAGCTATCCCTCCCCTCTGTCTTTGCAGATGAAGGATGTCTTCTTCTTTCTCTTCCTGCTGGCAGTGTGGGTGGTGTCCTTCGGGGTGGCCAAGCAGGCCATCCTGATCCACAATGAGGAACGCGTGGAGTGGCTTTTCCGTGGCGTGGTCTATCACTCCTACCTGACCATCTTCGGGCAGATTCCCTCCTACATCGACGGTAAGGGACGCTGGCCTGTGACAGCACATGGCACGAGCAGGGTGGCTGTGACAAAGCTGGTGAGCCAAACTCACACCGTGTTGGCCTATGGAAGTCCCACAGAGGTGGCAGTGAGCAGCGATGACGCAGATGGAGGTCAAACCCCCGCCTGGTGCTAAGTTCCTTGGATGATGGCTACTTTCTGAGAGCATAACGTGCTCCCCAAGACACCTGAGGTTTGGCCACCATGGAGTCACGCTGTGCTCTCCCACAGGGGTCAACTTCAACATCGACCAGTGCAGCCCCAACGGGACTGACCCCTACAAGCCCAAGTGCCCAGAGACAAACGCGGACAACAAGAAACCCATCTTCCCAGAATGGCTGACGGTCATCTTGCTGTGCCTGTACCTGCTCTTCACCAACATCCTCCTCCTCAACCTCCTCATTGCCATGTTCAAGTGAGTCTGGGGGGCTCTAGATGTGGTGGAAGTAGTGGGATCCCACTTGGGGGTTATAGATGTGGTGGGAGTAGAGTCAGGTCAGGTCTGATCAGGGAGGTGGGTGGAACTGGGACACCATTCAGACACGATGTGCCCCCTCAACCCCACGGCACGGCTGATACCTGGGCTCTGCCCCAGCTACACCTTCCAGCAGGTCCAGGAGCACACGGACCAGATCTGGAAGTTCCAGCGGCACGACCTGATCGAGGAGTACCACGGCCGCCCACCCGCACCCCCACCCCTCATCCTGCTCAACCACCTGCAGCTCCTGGTCCGGCGTGGCTTGCTCCGCCGGCCAGCCACGCACCACAAGCTCAGTGAGGACCAGCGTCCCCCTCCTGCCCTTCGCCCCCTCCTCAGGGCATGCTACCATGTGCCGAGGCACAAGGCTGGGCATACGGGCTGTGGTCCTGGGGTTGGGGATGCCCAGAGATGTGGCAGCACTGCCGGCCTCTTCCTTTGGCAGAGGAGAAGCTGGAGAAGAACGAAGAAGCTGCCCTTCTGTCATGGGAGATGTACCTGAAGGAGAGCTACCTGCAGCACCAGCAGTGCCAGGAGAAGCAGAACACTGAGCAGATGATCCGGGACATTGCACAGAGGTACTGTTGCTCCTGAGAAAGGAAGTTCTTTCTGTCCTTCGGTGTCCTGGGCAGGGAAGAGTCGGGATCAGTGGCTGTCAAGGGTGTTCCAACCAGCACTGTCCCCCCAGGGTTGATGTCCTGGCAGAGCTGCTGGACTTGGACCGGGTGAAGAGGACAGGGGTAGTGGAGCAAAGACTGGGCTCTCTGGAGGACCAGGTGAGGCAACACCACAGCAACTACCCAAGAAAGGTGAAATTTTTCCAGGAGCTGAGTCAATCGAACCAGAGCACAAAATCTCTCTGAATCAATACCCTTCGAGACAGTTTGAGTTGCACTGGCATTAGCATCTGAGGGGAAAAGGTTTATAGGAATAGCTCTGTTTGACTCCAAAGTAAACAGGATGCAGGTGGGAAGTGGTAGGATGGGCCACTGCCTCCACTGGTCAGCCAAACAGTCAGGGCTGACCCAGCTCTTCCTGGCCCGAGAGGAGCCTCCAGACCTCCTGGAGACAGAGACTCTCTGTCCCCTCCCTTTGGAGCTGCACGAGCAGTGGCGTGCCCAGGGAGCCAGCCCAGCCCTGTCATATCCTGTTTCCATTTCCCTTTCCACCTGCTTTGTAAAAATATTTCCCTGGAGAAGGTTTTCCGAGGCAAATATCAGGACACAGCCTGGATCACTGCTGCCCGCAGGGCGCGGCAGTCAGTGCCAAGGGCAGCGGTGCCCGCCTGCTGCCAGGGCTGGATCCCCTGGTACTCGGGGGGGCAGTGGGGCCGGGCTGACCCTCTCCTGTGCCCTGCAGGTGCATCAGAGCGCCCAGGCCCTGAGGTGGATGATGCAGGCGCTGCGGGGCAATGGCTTCAGCTCAGGCGAGGATGTGCCGCCCGTGGGTAAGAGGGGCCCGACTCCTCCCCAGCAGCCCTGGGGAGGCCCAGGGCCCCGGACTGGGGCTGAGCAGCCCCTCATACCCCTCTGTCAAGCAGTGAGGCAGAGGTTCCTTTGGTCTTGGGAGGTTTTGTGTCTCCATGAGGTCATTCAGCCCCTCCTGAGTCCGTTCCCACCCTCCCTGGGGTTTCTTCCAGGACCTGCCAGAAGGGAAGCCAGGGTCCGCGTCCCCAGGGGACATCAGCATCCTCATGGAGAGACCCAGGCAGCCCCCTCATCAGAGCCCCGGTCCACAGTGCTGGACTTGGTGCCCTGCTTTGTGGGACCCTGCTGTCTGTGTCTGCCTCACAGGCTCCTCCAAAGCCTTGGACACCAAGGAGATTGACCTGGAGGGGAAACCCGAGGAGAGCCAGCCCCCGTACCACGTGCTTGCCCGAAACCTCCTGTACCCAGGCTCTCACACTCTCCGCTTCCCTGTGCCCGATGAGAAGGTGCCCTGGGAGGTAGGAGCTGGATGCTGGGCAATGGGGCTGGGAGGAGGAGGCTTGAGGTCTATCCTGAGAGCGGTGGGAAGAGGAGATCATCCCATTTGAGAGCTCTTGTTCTTCCCAGCCCTGGGACCACTGGCTTCCTGGAGTCACTGCTTGAGGCTCCCCCAAAGAAAAGGGCCTCATTCCTGCTAGGATCTGCAGTGCTAGGGTTGCCTGGGGATGCTTGGTTGGACACAGAGGGTACAACCACCCACCTCTGCATTTCCTGAAGCACAGCTGGCTCAGGGTCAGTGTCCAGGACAGGATCCGTCGCTGTCCTCCGTGGGGGTGTGAGCCCTCCAGCCAAGACCCCGAGCTCAGCCCCCAGCAGAGCCTGGAGCATCACTTGAGAGTGATGCCACAAGCTGGGCAGAGGAAGAGACTGGAGCATAAGGCATTCCTAGGGTGCCAGTCCCTGTCTGCTGTGAGAGCAGGGGCACGAGCGCGGGGCTGACACAGCCATGTGTTGTGCAGGTGGATTTCCCGCTATATGACCCCCCTGCCTACTCGGCTGACCACAAGGACATGGCTGTGCAGGACCCCTTCAGCCTGTGAGTCTCCTGCCACGACTCCCCACTCCTCCACCCCTTCCCTGGGTGGCACAGCCAGCCCTCCCTGCCGGGCTGCCTCCCACCCTCCAGCTCCTTGGAGTCTCTCCTGAAGATCAACTACAACACCATGGACGGGCTGATTGACCGGCAGAGCTTCCACGGGCTCTACGCCGTGCAGGACGGGCTGCCACTGTGAGTGCCACCACCACGGGCTCACTGGGAGCTGGGGGGGAGGCAAAGCACTGGGACACGGAGAGGCCAGGGGTGCGTGGGCACATCCATCCCATTCCCACTTTCCTATGGCTAATGGTGGGGCAGGGATGATTGCATGCATTGTCCTTACGGCTGACCCCCCCAAAAAACACCCCAAAAGATGTGGGGTGCAGCAGTTGGGAGGCATTATAGGGGTGCACAGAGGGAGCCTGGCGCTGCCCCAGCCCCCTCACTCTCACCCTGGCAGGAACCCCATGGGCAGGACAGGGCTGCGAGGCCGTGGGAGGCTGCACTGCTTTGGGCCCAACCATGCCCTGCACCCTGTCGTGACCCGGTGAGTGTGTCCTGCTCCAGCATGGGGCTGAGGACGTGGGGTGGAAAAGGGGGCAGGGGGTCACCTCAGAGACCTGGCCAAACCCCACATGGCCAACGCCACCACTGCTGGGCAGAGGGGAGCCACGTCCAGCTGCAGCATGACAAAGGCCTCTCTCACAGCTGGAGGAGGAATTTGGATGGGTCCATTATAAGGAAGAGCCTGAAGAAAATGCTGGAAGTCCTGGTGGCCCAATACCCGCTGTCCGATGTCTGGGCTCTGCCTGGGGTAAGAGCTGGTGGAAACCAGAGCGGGTGCAGATGGAGCTGGGGANGAGGAAGGGAGGAGGGAAGGAAGGAAGGAGGGATGGAAGGAAGGAAGGAAGGAAGGAAGGAAGGAAGGAAGGAAGTCACAGGTGTGTGTCACAGCCGTGGCTGAGGAGGTATCTCTGCCCCTCCTGCAGAGCCTCTGCATGCCAGGGGTGCTGGGGGAGCAGTGGTCTCCCTACACACTCCCCCACCCTGACCCTCTGTCTCCTGCCTCTCCCTCCTCCCCCTCCACAGCTTCAATCCTCATGTCCTCCATGTGAGCTCATTGAGCCATTGGCAAAGCATCCTTTGGCAGACATTTGATCAAACTCAGCCATCCATTTGGGCAGAGCTGAGGGCTTTGGGCAGGAGAGGGAGGATGGGAGGCACCAGCAGACCGTGTGGTATCTTCTGCAGTGGTGGCAGGCCCCATAGCTGACATCTGTTTTGGCACAGGGGTCACTGGAGCCGGGCGAGACACTGCCACTGAAGCTCAAGTGGATCCTGCGCCGGGAATTCTGGCCCCAGTTCCAGAACCTGCTGAAGCAAGGCACTGAGGTGGGGGGCACACGGGTTTCAGGAGGGTTCAGTGGTAGGGGGGCAGGTGGGCATCACCCCAGCCCAGGGACATGCAGGTGTCGTGGTGGTACAGGCACGTGGGGACATCACCACGGCACGGGGACATGTGGATATTGTGGCATCACACGGCCGCACGGGTGGCCCAGGGTACAGGAGCGGGGTGCATCACCTCTTGGCCACTGCTCCCACCAGAGGAAGGGCTGGGGGAGGCGAAGACGTGCCATAATGCACATGTGGGGTCAGGGAGCAGCCCAGAGACCCCGGGGGAGGGCACTCACACCAGTGTCTGTGCCCGCTGCAGTGACTCCCCGTGGCTCCAGCTGCAGTGGGAATGGGGCTCTGGTCTCCAGCGGGGCAGAAGAGCTGCAGGGTGATGCCCCACCCACCCCCAGGGCCCCCAGGGTGCCCTCAGAGAGGTGATGAGGGCTCTGCTCGTGTTGCATCTCCACGCACAGGTACACAAGGGGTACCTCGACGACCCACGCAACACAGATAACGCCTGGGTGGAGACGGTCGCCATCAGCGTGCACTTCGACACCCAGAACGACGTGGAGATGAAGCGGCTGAATTCGGTACGGGGCTCCACCCCTGCGGGCTCCCCGGCCCGGCCCACAGCGGGCCTGGGGCACAGGAGCCAGATCTCCAGACCCAGATCTCTGCAGGACTGGGATTCTCCGGCTGCATGCGGTGGGGGAATAACGTGGGGATGAACGTGGGGTGGCACCTCAGTGTGTGCCCCGAAAAGAAAGGGCAGGAGGTTGGGGACTAGAGGTGCTGTTGAGCGTGGCTGGCACAGCCCCTTGCCTGACATCTGTCCCCTTCCAGTTCCTCCAGGGCTGCGACCCGGAGCTGTGCATCCGCTGGCAGGTGCTGGACAGGAGGATCCCCCTGCACGCCAACCACAAGGAGCTCCTGCACAAGGTCTCAACCCTCCTCGGTGCCTACTACTGAGGCCTCGTGCACAGGCCAGGGCTCCTGCTGCCCCAGACCAGGTTCTGGCTGGGACCTGCAGCTCCACCCCAGCTCACCTGTGAGAACGTGGGAGCTGCTGGAGTTGAGGTACTCTGGGTGCCTCCATGAATGTATATTGCAGGTCTCTGGGAGGAAAAGTGTCCCCTCCCTGGGGGCAGGGGCTGCCTGGGCAGTGCATCCCAGTCACCTGAGCCACCAAGCTCAGCCCCAGCTTGTGTCTTGGTGCTTCCACATCAGCCCACAGCACTGGCCCAGAGCTTGGTATCCACACAGAGCCACAGGGCTTTTGCTGTGAGATCGTCCTTCTGTCCACTCCAACCTGCTCTTGGCTTCGGGATGGGCACTGAGGGCTCACCCATCCCAGCTACCCCGCCACCAGAATATCCATCACTGCTCCCTGCTCCTGCTCTGAGCCCTGGCAGCCCCACTGCCACAGATCCCGAAGGACTGCTCAGGAGAAGGCTTGGAGTCGCTCCTGTGGCTGCTGTACCCACAACTCTGGTTGCCTCAAACCCAACAACATGGTCCTGAGTTGTGATCCAGCACTTCTGAAGGTGTGAGCAGCTCTTGGCTTATATATCTATGGTTTCATAGCTCTGCACAGGCCCACCTGCCATGCCCCAAACTGAAATGTGATCCCCTGTGTGTATGCTGAGCACTGGCTTGTAGCTAAACTCCCTTCCTCTCTCTGAGCCAAGGCCCCAGCTAAACGTCACCTGCCTGTCCCCATCCCCTCGTGCACATGGATGGAAAGGGGCAGCTTGCTGGGACACAGGTGATCCATGCTCTGTGGTTCCTTGGGCAGGCAGGGACAGGAGAGGGGATATCAGTGTGTCAGTCCCAGACATCCCTGCTTTTAAGGGGTCTTTCACTCACATTTTCTGTTGCCTGCTATGAGGAGAACAAGGCACAGTGGGCACATTTTTTGATCATCCAGAAGGGCTCCAACGGTGGCATGTTATGCCTGGGAAGGGATTTCAGTTCCCCCACCTTCTCCCAGTGGATCAGACACTGGGCTGCTCATCCCACACTGGTGGCCGCCACAGCACCCCTGCAGTTTCACCAGTGACGCAGTGGGGTTTGGCCGGGGGACGGGGCTCAGTCTGGCAATGTATTCAACCCAGCTCAATAAACCATGTATTAAACAACTGCAGGCTGGTGGTGTTTAAACAACTTACAGCTGTTTAACCAGGGGCCGTTCCAGGAGGCCATGCTTAGAGCACACTTCCAGGATAAGCCCAATTCCCACCCCAACCTTGTACAAACTCACTTTGCCTGTAGACTGACTCTCAGGGGTGGCTGAATCACAGACAGGTTTGGGTGGGAAGGGACTTTAATGATCATTTCATTCCAAGCCCCTTGCCATGGGCACGAACACCGTGCAGCAGATCAGGGTGCTGGAGATGACTTGACTATGGGAGCTGTGCTCCAAAGTGATGGCACAGCATCTTCTCCCACTGTTCCTGGACTGCTCCATGTCTGCTCCTGGCCTCCTGTCACTGAGAGAGACAGGAGACCATCTGCTGAGAGCCCACGTGGGCCTGGGGAGGTGCAGGCCGGGGCATGGCTGGGGCATGGCCGGGGAGGGCAGATCGTGCCTTACAGCAGCTGATGAAGCTTCTAGACCCACAGCCCGGACCGCAGCCTCCAAAAAACTGCTGAAATCTCATTAGCAGCACTTAATTTTTGCACACTTGGGCTCCACGCGGCCATTCTCCCGCAGCCCCGTGGAGGTGCCTGCCTGGCTGTCCCATCACGCTGGTCCCCGGGTCCACCCGCCCCCGGCCCCCCGCACCGCCCTCC
>VZRQ01005231.1:2219-50788 GCA_013397975.1 Machaerirhynchus nigripectus | reverse complement strand
ACCGCACAGCACCGCACCCACACCGCACCCGCACCGCACCGCACCCGCACCGCACCGCACAGCATCGCACCCACACCGCACCCGCACCGCACCCGCACCGCACCGCGCCGCACCCGCACCGCACCTACGGCTGGAGCCGGAGCGAAGCACAGCCGCCCTGGCCGAGCCGGTAAGGGGGCTCCGGGGCAGCGAGGGGCGGTGGGGGTCGGTTGTGCTGCGCGGACGGGTCCCGGCCCCCGGGCACTCGGGCAGGGCAGGAGGGCGGGGCGGGGCATCACCCCCGCACACTGCCGGGATCCGGAGAGGCTGCGACTCTTGAGAGCCCCTTGGAGCCCTTCCACGCGGTGGGAATCGGCGTCGCATAATCTCCTTGTTCCTCTCGAGAGACGGAGCTGCCAGAACTGTTAGAGCCCGGTACATTTTGCAGGGTCAGAGGGATTCCAGGGAAGCTCAACTTCCTCTCCCCGTGCAGAATCCACAGCTCTGGGCAGGGCCATGGGCAAAGCCACAGACAGCATCCTTGAGGGATGAGCATCCCTCGGGTGTGAGCATCCCCCTGTGGTACCCTGAGGATGGTCACACCCGCGGGATGCTGCTGTTACCAGGGGAATGCCACTAGCAGAAGGATGCTGGTACCAGAGGGACAACAACTTGGTGCCCATAATGACATCACACGGGCCACTTAATTCCCACCAGAAAGGTTCCCTTGGCCTCCCACATCTCCCGTCCATGGGGATCTCTTCTCCCAGTCTGGCCAAGGCAGCAGGAGGGGCGGGAGCAGCACCAAAGGCACAGGAAAGGTATCCCACCTGCTTCACCTCCTGCCTCGGCCCTGGCGGCACTGGGGTGTCCTTTGGGGTTCCTACATCACCACTTTTACTGTGCTGGGCAGTGGCTCCCTCTCTTCACCTCCTGCCCCCAGAGTCAGGCTATCAAACCATACTCTTTGTTTACTTTGAGAAACAAACTCACCTTCAAACACTTCTTTGGTGAAACCCTTGGAAACACGACTTGTACCAACTCACAGACCAGAAGGGAAGGGAAATGAAAGCAAAAGAGCTCCACATCTTGTTATTTAAAACCCTGGTTGTGATTAAGTCAGCCTGACGATCCTTAGAGTCTGACTCATCATTTTCTTTTAAACACTCAGGGTTGGTGAGATAGGAATTTACTGCTGCTGTTCTCCAGCAGCAAACTACTGCATCCCCCCTGGAAACGGGTAGCAGGATAGGGCAGAGGCTGCCAGGCCAGGCCCATCTCCACACCTCCATCTTGCAGCTCCCTTTGTCCCCCTGGGTGGTCTCTGCAGAGACAGGGGCAGAGGAGCTGGGGTTTCAATCTCTGGAGCTCTGT
Source organism: Machaerirhynchus nigripectus (assembly GCA_013397975.1). Classification (NCBI taxonomy): domain Eukaryota; kingdom Metazoa; phylum Chordata; class Aves; order Passeriformes; family Dicruridae; genus Machaerirhynchus; species Machaerirhynchus nigripectus. Next base: position 49,435 of record VZRQ01005231.1, on the reverse strand, counting down.
TTCTAATCAAACCAAATTAAACTGTCCTGGAAAAGATAGCCAGTGTCACTCCACCCTTGTTTTCCAGTCTCCTGAGCCCAGCCTCTCACCCCTTTGCCAGGGCACATCGTACATGAGCCATACCCCGTGCTCAGGAAATAATGCCGTGTCATATCCCCTCCACCCACAGCTTCCCTTCGGTGATGGGAGAGGCCTTGCAGGAACGCCGAGGGGCCGTCCTGCTGCCCAGGAGCTGCTGCCATCCCCGGGGAGCTGCCAGCGGCCATGCTGAGCTGGCTGGCGGCAAGATGACCCTCACCACCACCACACCAGCCACCAGCGTGGCCCAGGCTTTCTTCTGCCTCCTGTTCTGCATCCCCTGGGGCAGCTCCTGCCCCCCCAGCTGCCAGTGCACAGAGCGGGCAGGGGCAAAGGCTGTCCTCTGCAGCTCCCGGCACCTGGAGGAGATCCCCGAGGACATCCCCAGAGATGTGGTGTTCCTCAAGCTGGATGCCAACAGCATAACCAGGATCCCCAGCAACGCCTTCAGGCACCTCTCCCACCTGGAGGAAATCGACCTCTCCAGGAATGCCATTGAGAAGATCGACGGGGCAGCTTTCAAAGGGGTGGCAGCCGGGCTGCGGACCCTCGACCTCTCCAGCAACCGCATCCGCAGCATTCCCAAGGAGGCCTTGCTGGCGCTCAATGCCAAGCTCCGGCTGGCCAACAACCCTTGGCACTGTGAGTGTGCCTTGCAGGAGGTGCTGTGGGAGGCACGGCTGGACCCCGACTCCATCCAGGACATCACCTGCCACACGGCCCCGCGGGAGGAGTACGTGGGCAAGCCGCTGCTCCAGGTCCTGGATGCCGGTGTCAACTTCTGCAGCGTGCGCCAGAGGACCATGGACGTGGCCATGTTCATCACCATGTTCGGCTGGTTCGCCATGGTCATCGTCTACGTCATCTGCTACGTCCGGCACAACCGGGAGGATGCCTGCAGGCACGGGGATTACCTGAAGTCACTGCCGAGCACCCAGGCCCACGCAGAGACCACCAGCACCACCCTGTAGCGCAGGGCTGGGGTGCCAGGTTCCAGCTTCTTCGCAGGGAGCCAGTGGCCACCTGATGGGGCATCAGAGCTCCTTGGCGGGATTCTGCAGTGCTTTCTTCAGACAAGTGCCACCAACCTCCCCTCCCCAGGGACAGCGGACTGAGCGTGAGCAAATGGCATGGGGGAGGGATGCCAGGGACACGCCATGCAGGCCTGTCCATGGAGACCAGGTTCCTGGGGATGAATATCCCCAGCCAGACCCTTTTTCCCCACCAGAGCTGGGCTCGCAGGTAATGCAGCCCCAGTCACATGCTTGTGGTTTGGAGAGAACAAGTCCCTGGCAGGGAGAGATGCGGGGAGAGATGGGTTGTGGGGCCAGGAGGTCCCTGGGGTGCAGAGGGTCACTGCAGAGGGGTCACCCCATCCTGGCTCCAGTGAGGGACCAGCCTTGCCGAGGGCAGGACATCCTCCCCAAGGCCCCGCGGTATCTTGGCAGCCTCCGTCTGCCTCCAGCAACCCGGGAGGGACTCCAAAACCTTTGTTTCTTCAATAAAGCCCTGCACTTAGGAGAAGCCCTCAGGGTTTGTGCTGTGCTGGGAGCTGTGTCCAGGGAGCTGAGTGTCCAGGGAGGGTGGTGGTGCTCATGGTGCTTGGGGGGCTTGTCTTAATTCAATCTCTTCCAAAGCAGACCAGCCTAAATTCAATGTACCAGCACGACTCCCATGAGGTGCCATCCCCTCCACCCTCAGCTGAGTCTGCCTCAAGCAGGGACCAGCTGCCCAAATACATCTGGTCTTGCCTTATCTTGCCTTATTTTGCCCTTCCTCAAGGCTGAATTAGAGTTGCTGCTCACAGCTCAGTGATGGAAGCAAATCAAATTCTGCCTTGTCTCACCAGGGAGAAATGGTTCTTCCTGGCAGAGCCAGCTGCAGCTGCACTGAACAGGGAGAGGAGAGAGGGATGCAGAGGCTCACCCTGCAGGTCTGGACCCTGGGAAGGCTGCGGCTGTGACCCCCCCCCAGCCCTTGATGGGGCTGGCACCTTCTGAGTGCTCCCCAGTGCCAGGGTGGGAGGCCCAGGTCAGCAGGAAACCTGGGTGTGGGGAAGGCTGAGAGATGCTCTGGGACACTCAGGTGAGGCAGTGGGTCCTGGGTGGGGGGGGAGAGAGGGGCACCCTCACCCTGGCACATCGCTGTGCTCGGGGCCACCTCGTCCTCGCCGGGCCACCGATGGCTGTGGACATTTGGGGGTGACTTTTTGGGTGAAGGGAGGCCTCTGCCACGGCAGAGCAGCTCGGTTACCCACGTAGGAGAAAGGCTGGGTGCACACAGTTTATTAGAGCTCTGGTTAAGCAAAAGAGTCTCCCAGCAAAGGCGAGGAAAAGAGAAGAGGCCACAGTTTCACCTGAAGCTGTTCTGGGTTTTTCCCACGCCCGTGGCAGCTGGATTGGTCCAAAAGCAAAGCAAGGTTTTGTCAGGAGTCACCAACCCCACACAAAGGTGCACGGGCCAGCAAGGAGCAGCACTGCTCCTCCAGCACACCAGCAGGTCTGAAAAACACCCACGACACCTGTTGAGGGACACCCAAACCAGCCGTGGCAGAGCGGGAGGGTGGGCAGGCACCTGTGGCAGTGGCGTGGGATGCTGAGGCCACCAAAGATGACATGAAGAATGGCTGCGATGTGAAACCAAATGCTCCTCGGGAACATCACAGCCCCATCACAGCAGACAGAGCCAAGCCTGGACCCACCTTTTTCTGCAGTTTCTCACAGGTTTACTCCCCTCTGCCATGCACCCACCCCAGCAGCTCCTGCTCGGCACTGTCTCTTCCTTCCCTGGCTTTGTGCAAGCCTTGGCCACAGCCACTGGCAGCTCTGGGTCCCTCCAGGGGACTGGAAATTGCCAAGCCTCATGGTCCTGGTAAGCCAGGGGATGCACCTGGGCTCCAGGAACCTTGGGTACGCCATGGCTCTGGAGCGTGGTGGCAGAGCTCTCCCAGGAGAAACAGCCCCTTCGCCAGCCCCCTGGACAAGGCTGCAGGGAGCCCTGGAGCTCCACCCTCCTCCTCCTTCTCCTCCTCCTCCTCCTCCTCCTGCCTTCCTGCAGAGCATACAGCCAGCCACTGCCCAGCTGACGCTGCAGCCATTCCTGGGCTCAGTGGTCCATCTTCACCTGGATGCTCAGCTTGCCCTGGTCCTGGCAATAAGCTGAGCATGTCTCAGCTGCCTCAGGTGGTTTTCAGCTTGAGCACCTTGGAAAGTGGCTCCTTGGCGCTGGAGTAGAACAGGTAGGAGCCCTCAGCGGTGTGAAACGCCTCCCAGTCTCTACAGCCCATGGTGGGGAGGTGGTGGGCTGCCACGAAGCCTTCGTAGCCTTGCCACCTGCACAGGGAAGGCAGTTAGCTCCTGGGGCGTGAGCTGGGCACCTGGGAAGGGCGGGGAAGCTGAGCCATGGGGCTGGCATCTCCCATCTCCCTGCTGCAGTTCAGGGTGGGATGTCCCTCACTGGGGCTTCCCATTCCTGCCTGAAAACAGGGATCAATCCTGTCCATCCTCCCTGGGCAGATGCACCGGGCTGTGCCCATGCAGGGTCGTTCCTGCTGGGAACAGCCCCCGAGCCCCCCAAGCCTGCCCTCTGCAGTACCTGTAGATGATGCTGTTAACGGAGAAGGTGAAGCCATCAAAGGAGTTTGCCACCACCAGAAAAGAGTCATCTCCCACCGAGAAGAACTCCCAGTCCAGGGCACTGGGGATGAAAGAAGCACAGGGGCAGGTGAGGTGACCCCTGTGTGGCCAGCTGAAGGAAGGGCTGTGTGTCCATGGGGCTGAGCCCACCCCACCCCAACCTCTGACACCCTGATGGCACACAGAAAACCCTGCTCTTCCCAGGCCATCCCTCAAAGAAATCCACCCTCATTCCCAAATCTAGGGCCTGCTCCCACCGGGATTTGCTGCCAAGGAGCCATCACCCATCACCCTCCCCACCAGTCTCAGTCCCTGGGAGTGCGAAGCCTGCAGGAACCCTCCAGGAGACAAGCGAGTATAGTTTTAAACTAAAAGAGGAGAGGGCCTGGCACAGGTTGCCCATAGCAGCTGTGGCTGCCCCATCCCTGGAAGTGTCCAAGGCCAGGTTGGACGGGGCTTGGAGCAAGCTGGCCTAGTGGAAGGTGTCCCTGCCCGTGGCAGGGGGTGGAATGAGAAGGACTTTAAGGTCCCTTCCAACCCAACCCAGTCTGGGATTCTATGAGACCTCTGGGTTGCTCAGGGGAAGGACGTGGACCGAGGAGCATCCTGAGTCCTTGCACAGGTACCTGTAGGTGAGAAGGTCCTGGAATTTAACAAACATTTGGGCCGTGATGTTCAGCTCATAGATGGAGGAGTTGATGGCGTAGAAGTTGGAGGGTGCTGGCATCCCGCTGTCATAGCTGTGGCTGTTGGCAACAGCCAGAAAGACTCTGTCCCCAATATGAAAAACCTCCCAGTCGGCAGCACCAAATGTCTGTGGGGAAGGAGGCCATGAGAAGCTGGATGTGGCTGCCCTGCCTAAACACGGAGGAGGGACTGAGGAGCAGTGGCCAAGCCTTACCAGGATAGACTGGAAGAGCTGGAAAGAGCCACTGAGCCAGATGTAGATGTGTGAGTAGATCTTGGTGGATGTGCCGTTGAATGTGTTAGCTACAGCCAGGAAGGAATATGGTCCGATGGTGAAAAATTCCCAGTCGTAGGCTCCAGAGGTAGGAATGGTCTGGTTAGTTTCAAACAGCCCTGTCCTGGGGTTCCACCTGTATATCACGCTGTCTATGTTGTGGTTGTTCCCTGGGGGAGGCAGATGTGCACCGTGAGGGAAAGCAATCCCTGCTCTGTGTAAGAAACAGGACCCAGAAACAGGCTCAGCTACGTGAACATTTGCCAGCAGATCACAAGTTTTGCAAGTGACCTGTTGCTCCCCAAGAAGTAGCCAAAGAGACTCTACAGCCTCCATCCCTACCTAAAGACCCCCTCCATCCCTACTAGTGTCTCCATTCCTAGAGCCTCCATCCCATGGAACACACCAACAGCTTGTCCCGAGTGCGTGGTGGCAGCTTTGTGGCAGCCCCAGAGGAGGCACAGGCAGGTGCTTCATCCCCGCACAAGCAGCACTCCAGAGGCACTGTGCCAGCGTCCCAGGGCGGACAAGCCCTGCTGGCTGTCCCACAGGGTGGCCCTGAGTAGTGGGGCCAGTCCCAGCTGTGTCCCTAAGCTCCTGAGAGCAAGGGCTTCCCCCCCTCCCTAAAGCATGTGCTCCGTCCAGCTCCAGGGCTCTGCTCAAGCATCTCAAGCTCAGGCCCATGTGGGACTCAGCTGCCTTTAAATCCTCACTGCAACAGGGACCTGGGCAAAGAAAGGCTGCAGGAAGAGTGGGAATGGCCCCGGGGATAAGTGGCAGCTCCTTGGGAACTGACCCTCCAGCCCCCTCTAAGGGAAACATCCCCAGTTTGGCTTGGCCATGATGGTCTTGACCGCTGCATACTGTGCATGGCTGCCACAAGGGCAGGTCTCATCCAAACTGGCCCTGGTGGCGTCCAACAGGTGGCACAGGGAGTTTCCAGCCCAGCTCACAGGTGCCCAAGCAGCCTGCTGCCAGCTCTGAGCCTGGTGCCAGAGGAGCTGATGCCCCCTGAGCCAGCCCTGATGGCAGGGAAGGAGCCCACGGGCCCATCATCTGCACCCAGCTGGGAGCACCCCGGAGCTGTGCTATCAGCCCAGTCATCCTCTGCACCAACGGGTGCACATCCCAGCCCAGAACCACTCATGGCCTGGGAGGGGAAGGAGGCTGGGTCATGTCTGCAGGGTATCCAGTGAGGGATGTCAGCAGGCTCTCACACTCAGTTTCCTGTGTGCCCACAAGGATCTGGCTTCACAGAAGGCTCAGCCTGGGGTGCTACCCGGTCACATATTACCGGGCATAAAAATGAAAAGAAGCAGAGAGATTCAGCACAGACATCATCCCCACTCCGGCCCTTGTCCTCTGCAGTCAGAAACCCAGAGGGTGACGGTGTCAGCCACTTCCTCAAAGGCTTTTCTCTCCTCTGCAAGGCTTCGGGCATCCTGAGGAACCCCAGGCTCCCTGGCTCTGCCCTGCACTCTGCTCCATCAGAGGATGCACAGGGACCATGCTCTGAGCAGGGCACCTGCCAGGGTCCCAGCTATTGCCCCAGGGCCTGGAGGGAATACTGAGGGCTGGGTACCTTCTCTGTGGTTGACCACAGCAAGGAAAGCCTCTCCCTCGATGACAAAGGCCTCCCAGTCCCTGGCGCTGTGCGTGGGGATCCGTTGGTAGGTGACGAACTTGGCTTTCCTGCGGCTCCACTTGTATATCACAGAGAACTCCTGACCCCTCTCGTTCTGCTCAAAATTGGCCACTGCCAGGAAGATCTGGAAAAGGAAAAGCCAGGACAGATTGGTTTTCCCCTCTCAAAGGAGCATGGGCAAGAAAATGCAGGGGGAGGTGGGATGGAGGGCAAGGGATGGAGGTGGCTGGTGTGGGACAAGATGGCCCTGGCTGGGGTCCCTGAGCAGTCCCCAAGAAACACAAAGTGGGGACAGGGACACAGTGGCCTGTGGGGGCCTTTGCACATGGCAGGAGCACAACTGGCAGCCAGCAGCCTCTTACACAGGGGGAGGGGGAGCTGAACTGTCTCCACTCAAGCCCCTCCAGCCCCAGGAATGGGGAGCATGGACATGGAATGCACTGGGGAAGGAGGGAGGCTCAGCTGACAAACCCTCCTGTAAGGAAAGGTGGTTCAGAACAAAAAAAGGCAGGTATGATAATGGTAACAATGACAATAATGATAACAATTCCTTGAGGCAAAACATCTTCCAGACCAAGAAACCCCCGTACAAGTGTAAGAGACAAGCATGGTGCAGCACAGGTGGCCAAGTGCAAGGCAGGGAGCACATCCAAGCCCTGTCATGCTGGCTCTGCGCCACTCCAGTGTCCTTCAGGAGGAGCAGCAGAGATTATGCCCCAGTTTGGGCCACAAAGAGGCACAGGGCCATGGCCCACAAAGTGGAAAGAGTCAGTGGAGCTGTCTCCTGCCTCCTGGCCTGTACAGGAGCCTGCCAGCACCAGTCTGGGGCTTTGTTCAGCCAAGGAGTGGCCACCCCAAGGATAGGACTGTGCTGGGTCCCCCTGGCCCCCCACAGAAAGTGAGTCCCCAGCTCTGCTCTCTCTGCAAGCACCAGTCCAGGGAGCCCCTTTGAGGCATCTCCAGAAATAGCTTCAGCGGGAAGAGAAACACCTGGATCCAGTCCCACAACCCAGGAGTCTCAAGTCCCCTGGTCTGCACTGACAGAGACCCCTAGGAGCCCCCACGCCGGTGGAGCAGCAGCAGATCCCAGCGCAGGAAGGAGGTGCTGCCACCTACAGAGGTGCATCCCACCTGCCCTGTGTCCCGGGAACCTGGGCTACTGCAACCACCAGTGCTGGCGGTGCTGCTGGTGTAGCACCCCTTTGGCCACCATCTCCCTGAAGAGATGTGCCAAGCTGGGACCCGCCATCCCACCTTGAGATGGTGGGTGATGGGAACCACCTTGAGACTCCCCAGAGCTCCCATCTCCTGCCTGTGAGGCTGCAGCTGGAGTGACGGGGAGCAATGCTGGGGACGTCAGGCACATTCCCAGCTGCAACACAGCTACACTTTGAGGCCTTCTGCAGAACCCCACCATCGGGGACAGTCCCCACCACCACGTCCCCTTTCAGAGATGGCACCCAGCATCAGTTCCCACCGCCACCAACAGGAGACGTGGCCTGTTTGTAGCCAGCCAGCAGGGCTGTCAGTGTCACCAAGACTGGAGGCAGCAGTTTTGCCCGTCCCTCAGCACCCTGGAACACGTGGCTGGCAACGGGGGAGCCCTGCAGTCACCCTGGGGACAAAGCCAGAATGGGTCACGACAGAGGGGGAACAATCCCAGCTTCCCCGGGAGCCCTGCACAGAGCTGGATCTCAGCGAAGGGCTTTCCCGGGGCTCCTCCAAAGTGATAAGTAGCTTCCCAGGAAGAGGAACCAGGCAAATCCTCTGCTTGAGCCCCAGGCAGATTGCCCAGGGGAGGAGAGGTGGCTCTGAAGTCCTGGAATAATTTAAAAGCAAGAGAGTCTAAAAGTGCAGCAGGTCGGACTCGGCAGGTCTCGAGAGGGAACTGCAGGCTCTGGTGGCTCTTTAAGCCCAGAGGAAGATCTCTGAGATGCAGTTACCTACTGTGCCAGGTGCTGGCAGTGGCCTGGGTGGATGTAGCTGTGTCTCAGCAACATAATAAAACACAGCAGGCAGTCCACAGACGAGCCAGCAGTCCCTGGAGAGCCCCGGATCATGTGGGTCAGCACGACCCCATCAGAGACAGCGGAGAGAGAGACTCACCCCTAAACCACGCCCCAGACTCCGGGCTTCAGAGAAGCCAGGGCTGGGCAACTGCAATTTAATATCCTGAAACGTGGGGGCACCTTCCTGGCAGACTCACCTTCTTCCCAATGGTGAAATACTTCCAGGACTGAGCTTGGTAGGTGGGGATGTTCTGGTAGTGCACGAACTTCCCGTCGGTCCACCTGTAGATGGCCGATCCCGGGGGTGTGATCCGGTTGGCCATGGCTGCGAACAGTCCCACCTTTGGGATGGTGAAGACCTCAATGCCCATCGTCTCCGAGTTGGTCGCCAGGTTCTGGTACTCCTCCACGTAGTCCAGCCTGTGCTGGACTGGGAGACCACACAGAAGAGGGGTGAGGTTAAAACCAGGGGATTTCAGCTGGAGAGGGGCCCCGCGAGGGCTGGCTCAGCAGCACTTGCTGCTGTGCAGAGCTTTGTGGGGCAAATGAAGGTACTGGGGGTGAAGGGCCAAAGCAAGGGGTGGTAAGAGGCTGACTCCAGCACATCCAGCCCCATCCAGCCCTGCCTGTTCTCCAGCAGAGAGCAGAGCTGTGACCTTTTGGAGCAGGAAAGAACCCCACGCCACCGATTTTGATTGCTTTGGTATATTTATCCTCAAGAGAACAAGGAGGAGACGACAGGAGGAGAGGTTTGAGAAGACTAAGAATTAATGCCAGAAACTGGAGCAGAAACCTCCAGAGTGGCCCTGATAGCAGATGTATGGGTACTGGGAGGGACAAATGGCAGGAGAAGGGCCAGTGCTGGTGGCACCAAGGGACACAGTCAGTAAGATCCCAGCATGAGTTCTCCTTGGGGAAACAAGGACACAGTGCCAATCTTGATGACTTCCAGGGGTAGGGAAGGATAGGGGGTCCAGTCACTGCTAGCTCCTGTGGGGAACAAATGGCTCATCCAAACCCACCCTGTGGGTATCAGCAGAAGAAAAATGCTGGGAGAGGAGGGAAGGGAAGGACAGTTCAGTTAGGGCCATATCCCATCCTCCATGTCCTCTGCAGGGATCCTGGGCAGAGAGCCTGGAGTGAGTGGGAGAGTGCCAGTGCATGAAATCCATGTCAGTATCGAGTAACACTCATCCACGCCAGGCTCTGGTTGCCTTTCCCACCTTGGTGCTCCTGCTGGTTTCCTTACAAAGTGTCCCACCAGAGCCCGGGTGACACTGAGACCCATGTCTGCCACCCTCCCAATCCCCCCCAGTATTTCTGGCAGCTGATGGGTCTCTTTGTTCCCCCTTATCCATCCCACAAATGCTTCGGCACCAGGAGCACCAGTGCCTTTGGAAACCCATGGAAGGGAACACCCCAACACCCTGAGCGTGGCTCTCCATGGGGTGAGCTGTCCTGCTCAGACAGGTCAGGACCTCTTCCTGCCCAAAAAATCCCCAGGAGGGACAGACAATGTGGAGAAGATGGAGGGACCACAGAGGCACTTGAATCCAGAGGTGCTCTGGAAGTGTCGTGGGCACCGAGAGTAAAGCAAAGCCCGGCCAAGCAGGGGACAGACAGGGGGACACCCCAGCCCCTCACTGCGGCTGATTCCCATCCCAACGTGGTCTCAAGGGCAAATCTCCGCTCCTGCTCTGCTGCAAGGGTCTCCTTCCCTCCCCATGAGTACCTTCCAGCATGGAGAGCCAGGTGCTGCCGTTGCAGAGGTACAGCCCTCGTCGGGAGGCGTTGAACCAGAACTGCGCCTTCTCCTGCTTGGTGCAGCGTGGACGGGCCCCCAGGGTCACCTTCATGTCGGTCTCTGGGCATGGAGAGGGGTGGGGAAGGAGCCTCTTAGCGCTCACAGTGGAGGAGGAGAGAGGCAGGAGGGGTGAATGTCCTGGTCTCATCCTGATGACGGGCATCAGGCAGTGGGGCAAATGGAATCCCAGCACAAATCTGGGAAGCCACAGACTGGGAAAACACTGTGTGGGGCCATTGACACGAGCCCAGCTCTGCCAGCTGACCCAGGTGGGGCCACCCCATCTTTTCAGGGAGATTTTGGACAGGGATCCCAGCACACACACACTGAGAAACAGAGGGTGCTGGGAACACCCTCTCTGCTCCTGCTTCGTTCCCAGCCCCGTGCGAAGACCCTTCCTCACAGGGCTCCTCAACAGAGTCTGTGCCGTGGGGGCACTGACCGTAGGGGCACTGACCATAGGGGCACTGACCGTAGGGGCACTGACCGTAGGGGTATTTGAGCACCTCGTTGCTCACTGGCTTGGCAGGGACATCCTGGAGGACAGTGGGGACAGAGAGCGCTGCTACTTTGAAGTTCACGGCGTGGCATATCCGAGGGGTGGCATCGGCTCCTGGCAGCAGGACAAGCTGTCTCAGCAAGCCCTGGGAAGGTGGGAGCAGAGGGATGGAGACCAAGTCCAGCCAGATCACGGAATGGGAACTGCAGGTAATTCACGCCTTGGATTTCCTGCCTGACTTCTGCTTGTTGCCCTCCCACTTGGGATGCAGAAGTGTCCGTGGGATTCATGCACATTTATCACATCCCAGATGCCCACCTGGGGCAATCTAACAGCTGATGTGAGGGGAGCATTGGCACAGGGCTTGGAGCTGCAGCAGCCGTTCACTGCCTCCACATGGGATGGACCCACAGCCACCTCCTCTTCCTGTGCCACGGCCCAAGCCCTGCCAGCACAGGGGACTGAGAGAGGGCTCTGGGTCATCCCACAGCCACCACAAGCACCCCTGGGCACACCTGGGTACCCCCGGAGGGCCCACACCACGGGGTACCTACCGTGAACACGCCTTTCCTTCTCCGCCTGTTGCCCAGGTAGAAGCTGGCTCTCCTCACCGACAGCGAGGCTGGAAACGGTGTCTCCACCACCCTGGGGATGGGCGGAGAAGAGGTAGGGAACGATTTCACAGCATCTACTGGATGCCGGTGGAGGAACATCACCCTGCCCACCCTGCTGAGCCTCCCACCGCTGCCCCCAACCTACACATCCTTGGGGATGCTGCAGTCCACCGTCAAGGAGAAGGACTGTCCGGAGACAGCCAGGACGAGCGTGTGCCACTGGTTGTCGGAGAGGGACACGTTGGGGAAGGTGACGCGGGTCTGCCAGCCGCCGGCGCGCTCCTGGCTCCAGAAGAGGAAGTGCAGCTTGTCGGGGGCGTAGCGCAGCCCCACCAGCACGCTGGGGTTCTCCTCCACCATCAGCGTGAAGATGTACTCGTTCCTCTGCGGGAGGGACGGGCTCTCACCTGCGGGGCCGGGCCGCGCCCGCGCCGTGCCCGCCGGCCGCGCTTACCTTGGCGGGGCCGCGGAGCGCCCGCAGCGTGACGATGATGGAGAACTCCTCGGGGAAGCGGTCGCAGTGGATGAAGAGCCGCGAGGCGGGGAAGCCCAGGGCGCGGGGCCGCGAGGCCGAGAGCTGGAAGCCGCGCACCCCCTGCACCTGGAACACCCGCATGCCGCGGGCCAGCCCCGCGGCCGGCACCGCCTCCGACAGGATGTCCAGCGGGCGCAGGTCTGTGCCGAGAGACAGAGGAGCGCGTCACGACGGGGGAAGCCATCCCACCCTGTCCCGCTGTGGGATGGGGGTACCGCAGCTCTGGCTGAGGTGCTCCGCGGCAGCAGCACGGCCTGGCGTGCCGCGGTAGCCTGCTGGCCCTTGTCTGGGGTCTGCCCCGAGCCCCTGATGCAGGGCCAGGGCAAGATTCGCCGTTCGGACGCGAGGTTGGCATCTCCATCGCCACAGCAGGAACACCAAGTGTGCGGGACCATCTCACTGCTGCAGCTCTGAGTGCTGACACCGGAGCTAGGACCCGCCAGCCGGGCAGCCCCAGGCTGCCACCAGCTTCCAAGGGATCCACTGGCATCAGCAACCGCAGCCGGAGCCAGGAGAGCAGGCAGGGATCCGGCAGCACGGATTTGCTCGCAGGGCAGCCACCCATCCCCATCTCTGTCCACAGGGCAGTGGGGACAGCTCTGCCCCTCCAGTCCTGGTTCAGGCTCTCCCATCCCAGCCCTAATTGCACACATGCACACGCACTCTCCCAGCAGACACCAAAACCACTCATTACAAATAATTACCCTCTCCCCAGAGAAGAAAAGGCCGTGCCCAGCCCCAGGGCATCGCCCCGGTGGGAACACACAGCACACCAGCACCACAAGGTGCCACCCCACACAACAGTGCCAGGTCCAGTGTCTCGGCACGGGAAGGGCCGTGCCAGCTGTGGGGACTTCTCCGACCCTCCTGTTTTTATCTTTGAATGCTTTGCTGGCAGAGAAGGGAGATGATGCCCAAGAGATGAAGCAGCACTTGGCTACACTAAAACATCCCTGGTTCCATCCCACCCCCCTGAGACCTGGCTTTTAGCTCCAATTTGTACTAATAAATCCGGGCTGCTGGGGCACAGTGGGAGAGCTGGGAAGGAGGGAGCTGGGAGCAAGGCTGGGCTGTGTGTCTGAATCCAAACCAGCTGGAGAAGGGAAGTGCTTCCTCCCGACACGCCTGGCCAGCCCAGTTCCAGGTGGGCAGGAGCAAGGAGGAATCTGCTCATGTGGCCCCATCCAGCCCAGAGCAGGGAGATCGGTGAGGTCCTTCCCACCCTGGCAGCTCTGTGTGCCCCCTGCCCGCCCCACTGCTGGTTTAAGCTGTTCCTAAAGCAAAGTCTTGGCAGGGGAGTTTTAACTGGAACAGCTTATTTCAGAAATGCATCACTCAGGGAACGGCCAGTTCCTGTTTTTCCCAGCAAAAAGTACGAGCTGAACTCAGACTTGGATTTGCAGAGGGGTTTAGGAGTCCCCAGTTACCCCTGAGACGGTGAGGATGAGCTGGGGGAGACCTCAGCTGGAGCTGGAGGTTGTGGGCCAGGAAGGGGCCAAGTCCTAAGACCAAACCCCAGTCCCCAAATCCAAAGATCTGTGTCCCAGTCTGCCTCCCACACCCATCACTGCTAAGGCTGGGAGAGCAGCTGGGGTGCCCCAGCCCAGCTTGGGGAGCACAAGTGGTGTCAGGGGGCCTCGTGCTGCGGTCCCCAGGATGATGCTGGGGCCTCAGCACCCCCGGGATCCCCCCAGCCAAGGCTGCTTGGGGACAGTGGGGACATTCCCAGAGAGGCTGGAGCACCTCGGGGAGGAGGCAGTGGGCAGAAACTCTCCGATCTCTCCCTGTTTTTCTTCTCACATCATCTGGGCCGTAACAAAATGCAAATACAGTTGCTACCAAACTGGGACAAGCCCTAAGCACACAGAGCCTGGGCCCAAGCAGCCCCAAAAACTGAGCTCAGGCTTTGCTGCCCACACAGCATAGGCATGGGGATGGGATGGCAGAGCCAGGGCAGGGGGATCCTCTTCGGCTCAGGCTCGTCTCGGAAATGCCACTGGAGCTGCCAGCTCCTCGCCTGGGGACGGTGGGACGGGAACTTTGGCTGCCGGGAGGAGGAGGTTGTGCCTGTCAGAGCACAGAAGAGTCTGGGGCAGGAGGGACTTTCCAGGGGGACTTCGTGGCTCTCTTCTCCTTCTTCCAGTCCTTCTCCTCCCCTCCCCTCTGCCTCCAGCAGAGCCTGGGACAACGCTTGTGCCACAGGGACAGACACAGCTCTCCCCAGAGCTCCGAGAGGGCTGGTTGCTCCCCGGTTGGCACTGTGGGGGCCGCAGGCACAGGAATGACCCCACATCCTGCTGTCAGTGGGCGCTGGCAGGGCGCTGGCAGCACCTGGGGCATCACTGTCACTCGGTCCGCTCGAGTGGACACTGAGCACGGAAATACTGGGGCTGGGCTGCCAGCGAGAGGCATGCCCCCCCAAACAGAGCACACCTTCTGGGGTCTGCCCCGGCAGCCCGCCCCTGGGAGCACAGCAGTCCCAGCACGTTTGCCAGCAGGGTTCACACCTGTGCAGCCCGCCCGCCCTTAGCTCCTACCTGTGCAGTGCTGCCACGTCCGGCCTCCCCGCACGGAGCCCCCGCCGCTGGCCCAGCGGAGGAGAATGACCCAGAGCAGCAGTGGCGCCGACATCGGGGGCCTGGCCTTAGCGGGTCCATCCACTGGGACCCCCCCGCTGTCCACTCCTCCGCGCCCGGGCAGGCGCTGCTCGGCTCAGCGCCCCGGGGGCTCTCGCATGCTCTGCAGAGGGATCCCCCCGGAGACCCCGACACCGCTCCGTCCTCGCCGGGGCCGTGTCAGCCCCGGCTGCCGAGCCCCGGCTCTGTGCCCGTGCTTTGCGTGGGCATCGCCCCCGGGGGCTGGCGGGGGTCTCGTGGGGCGGCCGCCGAGGCAGTGCCGGCTGCAGCCTGCACACAGACATTTAAATGAGAGGTCGGTGGTGGGAGAGGAGGAGTCCCGGCTCCTCCGACAGCTTTTATCTTTTGCCCAACCCTCTGGAAAGGCGGCTTTGGGGAGGGATTTTTTAATCGTTATTTTTTGCCTGCTTTCTTTGCTTCCTTTCATTTTTGGTGATTCATTTCCCTGGGATCACGTGGGAGTAGGTGGGAGATTCACTCCTGCCTGGAGACACCTGGGTGGGAACCCTCCTACCCCGAAATGCATCGGTTTTCAGCTTGTATTGGATGAGAGACCCTCTGACCCCTCTGGACCACTCCACCATGCCCAAAAATAAGCCAGACCCCCAAACTGCATATTTCTCCCCCAGTATTGCCCCAGGCAGGTGATGCACATCCCATGCCCCAGGCAAGGCTCCATCCCAAGGGCCAGCCACAAAAACGCCACCGATTCAGAAACCCTCCCATTTCTGCTGTTCCAAGGGGAGCATCGGCAGTGGGAAAGCTCCCTGCACACAGTGAGCTCCGCTGGGCTCCTCCGGCCACAGAACGAGTCTCTTCCATTCCCCAAACAATTGAAACAGGCTCCCACCCCCCTCGTCCCCAAAGCCTCCCGCAAGGCGAGCGCTAGAATGGAAAGCGGATGGCGAGGACCAAACGCCAAAAATTGTGTCGCAAACTGGGGGTTTTGTCAGCAAGGAAGAGCTGGAGCCGGACCCGCGGCCGTGTTCGCTGCCTGTCTGCCCACGCCCCGAAACCGGCCGTGCTGGGACTGAGAGTGCAGCCCAAGGAGTGCAACCCGTGGTGGAGCGCAGCGCTGTGCACGCACCTTGGTCCCAAATCCCAAGAGGAGCTGTACTGAACCCCACAAACCCCAAGAGACCAGAGCGCTGGTGCCTCTGTCCCAGACCCTGCAGAGTGGCTGTGTGCCTGTCCAATAGCCCTAGTGGGGCTGCATGGAGCTCCCCCTCTCCAAACAGCCTCCCTTCGGGCATCCCCCAAACTAGGTTTCTTCCAGGATCGTGCTTAAACAGAGCTTAACCTCTCTGCAAGAGAGAGCTGCAGAGGTGAGGCACTGCCGTATCCTCATCATCCTCATCCTCATGCTAGGGCTGGTGTCCAGTGGCACAGCCATAATCAGACCTGAGGGTCCCAAATGGCAGCTGGGGCCCTGAATGGCACCTGGGAGTCCCCAGTGGCAGCTGGGGGCCCTGAATGGCACCTGGGAGTCCCCAGTGGCAGCTGCTGGAGGTGAACCCAAGGGATGCAGGAGGTCAAACCATCCCATCTCCCCTGACAGGCGCAGTCCCTCCTGATACTCCCTGCAGCCTTGAGGACACCCACCAGGGCTGGCACTGGGAGCAGCCAGCTCACTGGAACCCCAAGCCAGGGGAAGATGGAGACTGGTGACCCAAGCAGGTCTGGCACAGAGGTGGTGCGCTGGAGAGGAGGCTCCCGTCAGGTTGGAACTGGAGAAGGCATCACAAATAAGAATCAGAGCCACCACATTTCCCAGGGCTACACACATGTGTCAAGTTAAGTGTGGCTTTGGGAGCTGGCAGCACCGCCCTGAGCAGGGGATGGATTTGGGGAAGGCTCCTGCCGAGGCTCTGCGAGGGTCCGGGGAGGGAGAGAAAGTCCTGGCAGAGATTCCGAGTCAGTTTGTTTCCAAAGGGGATGCAGCCACCTTTGAGTGCTTTCTTGGCCAAAAAAATAGCCAGTGGGGACATCTTCAGAGCAAGGACACACTCTGGGTGTCCCCTCCAGATGCAGGGAGATCTGTGGACTTCCAGGCAGGAGGTGGAGGGACTGAAGCCCCCACCAAAAAGCACAGAGGACACGGTGGGCTCAGGCTGCTGTTCAGCCACATTAATGAACAGTCTCCTGGTGAGGACAGGGATGCTGAAGGTCCCCAAGTGCTTTCCCCATCGCTGGGCTGGGGATGCTGGCATGGCAGAAGATGGTGGAGTGGCTTGGGCAGTGCCCGGTGCTTTCCTCCCTGCCTGGGGAACCGAGCTGTGATGTGAAGCAAGGACAGGGACACATCAGTCCCCGCTGTCACACTGGTCCAGGACCTGCTCCGTGTCCCAAGGACAGTCGGAAGCGGTCTGCAAAATAGTTCCTAAGCACACAGGCCCACATTCCTATGTGCAGAAGCAAGCACGAGGGGATGAAATAAAAGAGACAAACAGCAAGACGTTTGCCTAACTCGCATGGGACATAAATAAAACCATGTGGTGGCTCCGAACAAAATGATCCTTGGATGTTCACCAGAAAGGTTTGGCCATCCCTGGGTGAGGAGAGGTTGAGAAACCCATCTGTAGGCAATCCATTGCAAGCAGAGCTTCCACGCAGGGGACAGTGCAAGGAGGGCACCTCATCGACGCCAGGGACCGGCTGGACCCTGCACACGGGGGAACGTTCCTGCTCTTCCAAGGCTGTAACTCATTCCTTATTATTCGCAGACACAAAGTCGTGTTTCAGGGCTTCATGCCTTACTCATTTCAGTCTTTATTCCTGACATCTGCATGTAATCAGAGACTCCATTAGGTTGGAAAAGACCTCTAAATTCGTCAAGTATTTTTCCCTGAAACGCAGCGCAGGCATCAGCAAGGGCAAAGCTTTGAGGGACCCCATAAGAAACGGACGGACAAATGCCCGTCTCATGGTGTCCCCAGCCTTTGTCCACTCTCCTGCCTGCACCAGCAGGGCCAGCGGAGCCTGCCACACTCACATCCACGGGGATAGAGCTGGAGGTCAGTGGTGAGCACACAGAGCTGGTCTCACCTGTGTGAGCAGCAGGGTGGAGTTCAGTCCTTTGGGATCAGTTATGAAGGGAATAGGGGGAATTGTTCTCAGAGTGACATCCCAGATCACAGTTCCCCAACCCACAGTTTGGGTTCAACAACTGGAATGCCTTCCCCTGGATGGTGGGATGAGGTCTCCATCCTCAGCCATTTCCCAGGCTCCTCCCTTTGACACCTCTGCCCCTTCTCCCAAGCTGAAAATCTTCCCTGTGTTTCCTGGAGCAACTTCAGCTCCCTGAGTCCAACCCACCATCATAAAGCAGAGTTCCGGCAAGAAATCTCCACACCAGGAAACCTGTCAGCATTGTACAGAAGCGCAAATGTCTTTAACCCCAATGCCTTTCAAAAGCTGAATTCCCAGAAGTTTTGGAGAGGTTCTGCCAGGAAAAGTTTTGTGAAAGACTGAGAGGATTGCAAAAGGCACCGTTTTTAGGAAAACCACCAAAAAAAAAAAGAGCACAAAGTCGCCCCAATGCAGCAATTCCTGCTGCCAGCTTCCCAGCACGGAGCTGCCTTGGGGAGCAATCCCTGCCAGGCGGTGGTGAGCCACCAGCATCGCGTCCCAGAGCCCTCCATGTCCCCACACCCACCACCAGCCTCAGGGAGCGAAGGAGCCAGGAGCCCCCAGCCTGCATTGGCCGTGGCAGCAGGCAGTGGGTTGCAGCCCATGTCCCTGTGCAGGCAGCCAGGAGCAAGCTGAGCATCCTGCCCTGCATTTGGAGGACACATGGCAGCTGAGCTGGCAGGCTCTGAAAGGGCTCCAGAAAGCAGACACTTAACTTTCGCCAGTCCAAGGGAAGCCAGGCTTTGGGACCACGCTTCCACAGTGGAACTGTTTCGGGTGGGGCTGTGCAGCACCCACAGCTGCATCTCCCCTCGTTTCACCCCTGCATGTGACCAACAGCCCTTCACTATTGCCTGTCCCTCGTTGATACAGTTGGTCTAACTTTGTCACCTTCCCCCAGTGTGCCCAAACCTGCTGAAGAGGCTGAACCACCTCCCCGCAGTCGCAGGATCCCCAGACTCACCACTTCCCAGTAGGGCAGCTCTGTATGGATGGACAGCATCCAACCCAGGCAACCATGAGCATGCCGACCATGGGAACAGCTCTCTGGGTATTTTCTGTAGATCTCAGCTCTACATGGAGGCAAAAGAGCAGGACAGGGGCTCACAGGTCACTTCGTGGTGGTGCAGGAGATCCAGGAGCTCTGCCTGGACCCCTTGCTCCACCTGCAGTGGGAAAATTCTGCTTGGCTTTGAGCTCAGCTGAGATGCCTCTGCAAAGGGAATAAACAGCGTTCCCAAGGCCAAGGGGAAGGAGGCAACATTCCGGTTCCATGCTTACTCCCTGTGCTTTAATCTCCTTCAACGACAGCTCTTGTCCCAGCAGCCCAGGGTCATGCAGAGCAGTTGGGGGTTTGGAAACATCTGAGCTTTCCTGCGTCAGGATCAGCAGCTCACCAGGCTGAACACGTACACCTGGGGGCTCTGTGTGAGGAACTGTCAGCTTGGCCAGGCAAACCTCATGCCAAGTGCCCCGTGCTGAGCGTTGCCCAGAGATGTTGTGAACTCTCCATCCCTGCAAATGTTCAAGGCCAGGTTGGATGGGGCTCAGAACCTGGGCTAGTGGAAGTTGTCCCTGCCCATGGCAGGGGATTGGAGCAAGATGAGCTTTAATATCCCTTCCAACACAAACCACTTGGGGATTCTGATTCTATGATCTCTCCGTAGGCTGCCTTGGAGTAACACCTGAGCCCCAGGGCTGGCTCTGGCATGGGGAGAGGAATCTCCCTTGGCAGTGCTGGGGGAAACCCTCCTCCGCCTTTGCTTGTAGCCCTTTGATGCGGGCAGTGACCGCACGCACCAGCTCTCAACAGGCAGGTGGTGGTGAGCAGCACAAAGAGCCGCAGCAGGGAAACCCAGGGATTTGCTCCCACATGCTCAGGCCCGTTGAGGACTGGCAGGGATAGAAAATGGGAAGCACAGCGCTGCTTGTACCAAAATGATCCCATGGCTCCCAGGTTAGGGAGCAGTCAGCAACTTCTCTGCCACAAGCCCAGCTCAGACTGCCTGCCCTGGGAAGGTGTGGGCACCACAATCCCCTCCCCAGTGCTGGCAGCAAATCTGGGCTGTGATCATGGGCTGAGCAGCAGCAAACAGCAGCTTTAGCATCATTCTGCTCTGCAGCCACGAGAAAACCTCCTGCCCCCTGACACAGAGGATCACTGGCCAATTTTATGGCTCACTCGTATGACAGCGTCAAGCTGTAATTATTCCAGGAGCAACGATTCCGGCTCTGGAGGGGCCGGCAGGCGGCAGAGCAGGCGGTGGGCTCGGCAGCTCCCCGGGTGCCAAGGCGGGAGCGCCGGCAGCCATGCTCGCTCTGCCCACCCGCCAGCAGCCGAGCGCGGCTCCATCTCCTCCGACATCCGGGAAGGAAAGGGAACAAAGGCAGAGAACAATTCCTATTGTTTTCCATTACTTTCTTCAGGGCAGTTCTTCCAGCGCGACGCTGCTGCCCAGTCACTCCGGCTGCAGCACCACGGCCCCCTGCGCTCGGAGCTGTGCAGATGCCAGTGGGGACAGTGGGGACATGGTTCCCGTGCCGAGGTGCCTGCCACCCAATCCTTGGAGCCTGGTCTCCACCAGCACAGAGACAGCATGCTCAGCAGGGTTATCCTGCTCACCACAGCTCCTGTCCTACTCCCCAGCACCCCTGGGCATTCCTGAGATGCTCGGGCATGGGAATACGGCAGTGCTGGGTTAATGGTTTGGCTCCACAATCTTAGAGGTCTTTTCCAACTAAACGATTCTATGATGACACACACACAGGTGCCTGTAACCTGCCAAGGCACAACCCCTGTGGTGGGGAAGGGATGAGCTCAGCCCGGGCTCAGGGTGAAGGAGATCACCCTGATCACTCCCACGGGTCTCCAAGGGGGAACAGAAGCATCTACACAAGAATCAGAAAGGTTTGGGTTGGAAGGGAACTTAAAGCCTATCACGTTCCACCCCCTGGCATGGGCATGGACACCTTCCACTAGACCTGGCTGCTCCAAGCCCCATCCAACCTGGCCGGGGCCATGTCCAGGGATGGGGCAACCACAGCTTCTTCTCTGAGCAATGAAGGCATCTAATGTGTGAGAGAGATTTCAACCTACGAGTCTTGTTGGATGGGGATGAATGGATGAAATAAATCAAATGCCCCCTGGTCACTGACTGGGTGCTCCAGGGACAGATGCTGAAAGTATCAAATGCTAAGTGAGGCTGGACAGGGACACTTTGGACAAGTGGCTTCTCCAATAATACTGATGTTTTCGTAAAACCACGTTTCATATAGAGCCTTAAGAGCGTCCTACAGCCCACAAACCCCAGCCCTCCCACCAAGAGCATGCCTAGACTCCAAGGAGAAGATCCCATATCAAAGCAGGATCTGGCCAAAGATGAAGCTCAACTTCTAACTGCCTCTCCAGAGAAAATGGGTTTGAAAACGCCTGGACTCCAGCCTGCCTGCCTGGCATCCTCCTCCATTGCAAGAACTGGTGAGAAAAGCCGAGCTCTGGCTGAGCGAGGCCCCTCTGGAGCCACCCTCACAGCAAGCCTATAGGCACCGAGGAAGGATCTCCAACCCCAGAGGTTTTTGCTTCAGAACAAGTTCACCTGATGCAATCCACTCCACATTTCACCATTTCCTAGCTCCCAGAAGGATGAATGGCAAGGGGATGAGCTCTGCTGGTAATTTTCAGATTGGAGATGTGGGCATGTCTCTCACACACCTGTCTCACAGAGAGAGATTCCCCCAGCACCCGACCTGCTGACCAAGCGTGGAGGGATCTGACTGGGATTGGATTTGATCAGATCTCTCAGGGAGATCTTCCCCTGACTGGCAGAAGAAGACAGGGATCCTGGTGAAGCACCACACCAGGAGAGGAGTGTGAGCCTATCCCAGGCAGACTTAGCAAAGAAACCCCGATTCATTCAACATCCCTGTGCCACCCCAACTGGGTTCAATCTGCCAAATTATTTTGGCATGGGGAAAACTGTTTTGGGCCCAAACTTCCTTCCCAGCCGTGGGTGGAGAGCCTCCCAATGCCGGGCCCTGCACCCAAGGGCGTGGGTGCCCCCCACTCCCTGCGTGTTGCATCCTGCATTTCTGCTGCTTTGAACCCACCTCCGGTGTCACCCTGCAGCCCCCAGCCACAGCGGGGGCGATGCCTTCGCTCCCCAGCGAGCCCTGTCCCTGGCCACCCCTTCCTGGCCACCCCCAGTCCCTCCAGCCAGGGACATCCAGCTCCGGTCAGAGCCGTGACAGAGCCACAGCCTCACCCCCCACTCTGATGCCCCATGCACGGAGAGGGGGGACTCAGGCCAGGGCTTGGCTCATCTCTCCCCGTGCCCTGCAGGGACATGACCAGACAGACCCGCTCCCAAATCCGTCCCGAGAGCTCACACACACTGCTCGCAGCCATTAATTATGTCTTAACATACCCCATCATCTTACCTACTGCCCAGTCCCAACTCGGGGGGTGTGAGCCACCTTCAAAAGCCACCTGGCTGGTTCTCCTGGGGCTCTTACACCACCTGCCCCGGGAGCAGACCCATCGGAGCAGGCTGGGATAGGCAGGGAGATCACCGGGGCTGGAGTCATGGGAAGGCACAGACCTCCCAGCCATCCCACGCTCCTGTGGGGCCATGAGAGCACCAAGCAGGACCACATGTTCAATGGCTTGAACAATTCCCTCCACAGTGATGGGTTTCATCCCTGCAGCACCAGAGAGTTGGGCACAGCACTTTTGGTGCCCAAGACATCGGGTGGCACCTGGCAGCCAGAGAGGGGACACCAGGAGCCCTCACTGGGGCTGGCAGCTCAGGCCCTCAGGTGCTAGAGGAATTTTCCAGATTCCTGCACCTCCCGCTCCCTGTGCTACCCCCAACCCTGCCTCCAGCTGGCAGCAAGACCCCCAACATCTCTTCCCTCACACTCCTGCAGCCTTTGAGCTTCCTGAAGCGCAGAGATTTTCCTCTTCCCCTGAGTCAGGGAAATCTGAGAGAGAAGGCACATGGGACATGTGACCTGTGCTGCGGCTTACCAGGGTACTGTGAGGACCTCCCGTGCTCAGCCTCCGTCCCTGCCCCTGCCCTGGCTCAGCCACACACACAGCCCCATGCCACAGGACAGGGGAGGCCGCTGCACCAATCCCAAGTCCAAGACACTCCCAGGATCAGCAGACAACCCCAGGATCAGCAGCACGGCTGGCACCGGGGACGGACGTTTCAGATCCATGCTGCTTCTCCTTTCCATTCTCACAGGGATGAAACATGCAGAGCATCCTCACCAAGACACAGGAAGACAGCAAGGACCTTCCCAAGGCACAGAGCTTCCCTGTTGCATCCATCCCAACGCAGAGCACCACCCTCCATTCAAGATACCGCTCCAGAAAGGCAAAAAAAAAGCTGGCAGGGAGCCCGGGGCTGGCTCTGCCCCCGAGCTGCAGCCGTTTCATGTGGCTCCAACGCCTCTCACACTTTCAAAGACACACCAACCCAGCTAATGGATGTCTCACAGCCCACTGTGTGTGTTCTGACACAGCCCCTCCGCCAAGGAAAAACAACAGTGAGCGTGTGTGGATGTGCATATACACAAAGGCTTTAAAGAGGACGTTGCTTGCATTTTTACAGCTTTGTTGAAGGGTTTGGTTGGGGTTCTTCTCTTAATACAAAAACCTAAAGCAAATATAATGCAGAGAAAAGGATTTAAAAAAAAATCTTTAATACTTTACCTACATGCATAACACGTGTAGAGCTCTGACACTCCCCAAGGAACATGTTCCATAATAAGTGTTTCAGGCTGAAAAAAGACAACTGCTCAGAAAAACATTGCTACTGGCCAGTTACTGCACACCCTGCCAACATGAGTGTTCATTCACGAAGGGACACCATGAAGTCTTTCAGGCAACTCTATCCCAGGAGCTTCACAAGCTTTAACTTTCAGGTGTTCCCCAGCTGCAGGAAGGTGCCTGTGCCACGAGACCCTCTCAGCCGATAACAGCAGGAGCCCACACACCTCCACTGCGTGAGCTGAACCCTCCTGCTTTACACAAGGATTCAGTTTGTTGCAGAATGATGGAGTTTTAGTTCTTTCCAGCAAAGAGAAACAGGGAATCTAACACGCCAACCACACTGCCACCTTTAAGCCTTTCACAGAATCCCAGAATGGTGTGGGTCAGAAGGGACCTTAAAGCTCATCCCACTCCACCCCCTGCCAGGGGCAGGGACACCTTCCACCATCCCAGGGTGCTCCAAGCCCTATCCAGCCTGGCCTTGGACACTTCCAGGGATCCAGGGGCAGCCACAGCTTCTCTGGGCAACCTGTGCCAGGGCCTCAGCACCCTCACAGGGAACAACTCCTTCCTAAATGAACACAATGAACAACAAATTTCTTTCAGTTAACACAAATGCTCACCACTGGCTTCAGCTGAGTAAACAGCCACCAACTAGGGCAGTTCTCACGTCAACAGCAAGTTTTAGTTCTCTGAGGTGAACTTCTGCCTACATTTTGTCACTTTCAAGACTGTGAGGTAGATACGGTCACTGGGTGGCTTCATATGCCCATCAGTAAGCCCACTGCTTGTCAGTCACTTAAAAAGAAGGGATTTTTATTTCTGAACAGATTTGGGGACTATGGAAACTCTGAGTAGGAACTGGGCATCTGAGAAACCTGGTCGAGTGGAAGGTGTCCCTGTCCATGGCAGGGGGTTGGAACTAGGTGGTCTTTAAGGCCCCTTCCCATTCAAACCATTCAGAGATTCTATGATCTACATGTCCTCCTCAACTCCAAGGGCTGACATCAGCACATCCTGAATGAACTCACCTGTTGTACGTTCACAAGAACTTCCTAGGCCAGACGCATGGATGTAACGACGTTTGTAAGGAGCAAACCACGCCACATCTGCCCACTGTCAGGGTTTTACAGTGTTCTTTGAATTACCCAGCCATTGCCAGCATTAGAGGCAAGACATTTGCCTGTAAAGTCCATGCAATCATGTCAGCTCTTCCTCCTAAAGTACCCCATGTTTTAACCGGGGTAGAATAAACCCTTCCCCTCCTTTGGAGCAAGTCTCTCGGCCGGGTGGTTACCCATACACAACACCCACTGCAATACATTTGTGTACAACTATAAAAGGAGAAAATAGAATCACTTTATTTTCAGTATACAGACTAAATCCCACCATAAAATTAAGATAATGAGCAAGCACACATGAATGAAACACTCTGCACTTAAGCAAACCCCACTCTTGCCATGTCTGTGCTCCTGCAGTGGCTCTCGCAGCTCTCTGGCTGCAGCACTCCCAGGAGCAATCCTCCCTCTCCTCCAATGCAAAAAACACTCCCAGTTTGCGTAGAGCGCTACATTTTCCTGTATGCCTTGAAATACTAGTTAGGTACAACACTATTTCATCATCTCTGCTCCCAAGCTATGTCCAGTCCCACTCCCACCCTTACATCAAAGCCACAATTACTTCTACAAGGAGGTAAAATCAGCAGGTTGTAGCAATGCAACTCTTCAGAGGTGCAGAATGGTGGCAAAGTGCGATCTGCAGCACAGGCAGCAGGACAGAAATGCTGAACAGTCGTACCACGCACGTGCACAGGATCACCTCTGTAAAGCCTTCTCCGTGGTGTGACTCCTTCCACGTCACACGCTTTTCACATTTAAAAAAAAAGCAAACCAGCCCTTGTCAAATTTAGCCCGTTTAAAGCTGCCAACAAAATTGGATTCCGTGTGCTATAAATGGGCATGTTATTGCTTGTAGTAAATTGGAGAAGTTCGGGACCTACACGTTGAGACTGGCTTGCAAAGCAGCAAGGTCAGCAGAGGCCCCTCAGCAGTTTTGGGAAGTGACCAGCTGGTATTTCCTGCACCCTTCACACTGGCTACAACGCTGCAGTCCGAAACACACGTCGTACCATCCTCGAGCAAACGGCCCGTCTCCTCTGGCTCCTGTTTAACACACAAGAGCACTCAGTGCAGAGTCTCACAGGTCGTTTTTGTAAGTCCAGCATGCCCATCTTGGCTTGGTCACCTGAGTGACAGGGCTGTAATGGCAACGCAGTGCCAAATCCTCCCAGCACTCAGTGTCACCAGAGTGAGCTGACATTCCTGCAGAGCCATGAACATGCCCAGCAGAGCAAACACATCCTCGCTGGATTTTCCAGCTGCCAGTGACCCACCTCGCCCAGATGAACTTGGACCAAAGTGTTTAACAATCCAGCCTTTACACCTTGTGTCTGTAACTGAGTGTAAAGTTGACAACTGAGGGTCTTCAAAGACTAATAAAGCATCTCTTGGGATTCCTGCCAAGCCAACACTGACCCAAAGGCTCAGTACAAACTCATAGTGCTACACGGGAACACCAGCCCATTCCAGACCCCCAGCCAGTCCTCACAGCTCACTCCCCAAAGTTCCTTTCTTTGCTAACACACCCTGACTATAACCCTGCTTTACAGTCTCTCCTGCTAAATATACCCTTCAAATCAGATCTGACTGCGACTGCTGCCCTTAACCTAACAAGTATCATAGAATGGATAGATTATTTCCAGTCTACTGCTGCTCCAGATGCAATGCTACCTATAAAAACACAACTAATTCTTCCAGCAGATCATCCAAACCAGCACTGCTCTCCAACAGCAGATGGGTGAGGGAGGGCTGCAGATTGCCAAGTCTCCAGGCTTTCTGCACCACAAAGTAAGGTAGCAACAAGCAGCCTCTGAAACAGCGTTGTCTCTGTATTTTTCTCTACCATTAAATCCCTTTTCCACACAATTTAGCGAGTGAACTAGAGGCTTCTCTGGAGCAGTGGAAGGAAAGAGATGGTAAATAAATAACAAATTATAAGAACTAGGCCAATAGTTTTACAAAGTTTTCCTTTTTGGTACCAGCACTGAGCACTGCTCGTTTCCAGGTGGAGAGAAATACGAAACACTTCAGTCTCTCTGTGAGTTTAAAGTCCAAGTGACTTCTGCACAATCTGCTTGGCAATTTTGTTAAACTGTTCTCTGTCCTCCCGCCACATCTTGGAGGCGTCTACATTGGCTCCACTTTCATCATTTGGCTCTGAAACGAGAAAGACAAAGGCAGGTGGGCAATGGAGCTTCTTGCTTCTTCAAGAATGCCACTTCCCCAAGGCTTTGATACACTTCTCCTCCTTGAGACTACAGAAACACCACTAACAGCAAATCCATTGAAAGCTCCTGGCTTCCCAAAAGGCTCTGATTTAACTGAGCACAACTGAAAGGATATCACAACAAGGTCGAGTTTAGGCAAGAAACAAGTGGCACAGGAGCAGGACTTCCTTTTGTTTGTGCTCTCAGCAGTGGAGCCCCACCATGCACATGGCCAACACAATGTGGCACCCCCAGTGCTGTCAAGGGCTTTTAAAACCGCATGCTTCTCCCTGAAGAACTTTTTTTTTTTGCTTGTTCTCCAGCTTCCCAGACACAAAGCCTAGGCCTCCCAAACAGGCTGTCACTTGTTGGGATAGCTTGTTCTATTAAAAACCAACAAAACAATCCAAGGAAACCCATAGAACATGCTTTCATTTCTGCAACATCTTTCACCCGATGATTTCGGAACGCTTTCCCAAAGCACGGGAAGTGCTGCAGACCCAGGGGCTCCCCATTTTGTGTGGAGGTAAGCTGAAACCCAGGACTGACCAGGTCTGTGGGCAGCACACAGCAGGATGCTGTCCCAGGGTTCCACAAGGCACTAACATGCTCTACCCACTTCCCCTGACACACCAGTCCACACCCACCCCAGCCCAGTTCATGGCAGGTATCTCGGGCTCCCATCCTTCTCCACACAATCCTGATGGCCCACCTTAAAAACCAGCAGGTGTGCAGGTCACCCAGTCTGGTAAATTTGGGCTTACACTACCTGCAGAGCCAGGGCTGAGAGTTTTCCAGTACCCTGAAAGAAGCTGACCACTGGTGTTTCAGCCTAATTCCTCCAAAAGCCATGGGAAAGCAGGATGCACAGGCAGAGAACGAGTCCAGGTGACTCCCACACTTACCAGTCCAGGTAAGGCTGCACCACAAACCAAGCTCTTGGAAGCCATGGGAAGCCCACGGGGTACTTCTTGCCTGCACAGCTTCCCAACAGCAGGTTACTATTCCAAAGCTAAAACAGTCCC
Organism: Machaerirhynchus nigripectus; assembly: GCA_013397975.1. Classification (NCBI taxonomy): domain Eukaryota; kingdom Metazoa; phylum Chordata; class Aves; order Passeriformes; family Dicruridae; genus Machaerirhynchus; species Machaerirhynchus nigripectus. The sequence continues at coordinate 21,764 of VZRQ01005231.1, read as the reverse complement.
ATGTAGGAATTTGCTGCTTGCTCTTTGGTCAACTTTGCAGCTTCTAAACCCATTTATCCTTCAAAACCAGTTCTAAGGGACATGGCTCTGCCCTCTTCAGGCAGTTCAGTAGCTCTGTCCACTGTGTGGAAAATGATCCATCTTTCAGAGAGCTGCACATGACAGAGCTGATCCACAGCCCTTGCTGGATTTAGGGAAAACCATTTGAAAGGCTCCACAAAGTTTTTCACCCTGGATCTCTTCTCAAGAAGCCTTCCTCTGAACCAGAAATGGCAGAGCGGGGCACATTCCCAGGCTGGGAATAACAAAGAGAAATGGAGTGTGCTGGCTTCTGAATCAGAGGCCTCGGACTCCAGTGTACTGTACTGGTTAGGTCTGACAACCCTCCAGCTGCCAAAGCCAAATCCAACACAGGCTGCAATCCACAGCTTGAAAAGCTGAATGGACAGCACAGCAAATGCAGAGAGGGTTTTGTCCAGGAGCAAGGAACCAGCTGAGTCTCTGGACCCACCTGACCCATCACTACTGGCTTGGTTGCTACCATCCTGGAAGGAAAGCCTTGCAGTCACCCCCAAAAACACCTGTTACTAATTCAGTTGCATTTTTTGCAACTCTTCTCAGAGCACTGCTTTACTAATAAATAAACAGCAGGGCTTTCAGAACTGTGGTTGCTGCTGAGCAGCTTTCCACGTGCTTTGCTCAGTGAACAAAGCAAGGAGCAGGAGGCAGCTCCAGCTCCCTCAGAAGTGCAGACAGGACAGCAGTGCTCACCTGCCAGCATGCTAACGACAGACAAGAGGATCTTCTCCACACTTTGCACGGGACTCCACCGCTCTGCGCTGCTCTCGTATCCCATGGGATCATCCCCAGGAGCATGAAGGATAGAGATGCAGACTCTCCCATCTGGGTAAACTGCACGGAAAGTACAGAGGAGTGGTTGTTACCCAGTGCAAATGCTCAGCATCTCCAAATCAGTCTTGAGCATAGATCAGCCTTGAGACTTCGCTTTTCTACGACTTAAACTAAATCCAGGTTTAAATTTCATCTTTAGGCAAGAGGACACAAAATCTGAAAGACAAAAACCTAGGAAAAATCATCTTTAAGCAAATCTAACAAACTCCTTCCCCAACAGAAACCTGCTGGGAGCACTCGTGTCATTTCTTAATCAGTAACAGGCTCCATGGGAAAAATGAAGGATGCAGCCTGGTGGAATAAGGAATAAGGCAAGGATTTATGCACAGACACAGCTCCAAGCAGGTAACCAGTCCTACTTAAATGGGAATGAACGCACTGAATGCACACTGGAGTCCTCCACTGGACTGTGACCGTGAAAAGGACTGCACAAAGGATGGAAAAGTGTTGTNTTTTTTTTTTGCTTAAAGCTCAGCTGCATTAAAGCACCTGGAAATAAGGAAACCTATGAATTAAGGATCCAGGTGCTTCCCCTCTCACCTTTAGCATAAGCAATGTGTCTGCAACAGTACAAGTTGTCTTCACAGAGACTGGACTCTACTGACTCGAATGAAACCAGACAAAGCTTAAAGAGGCACCACAAAAGAAAACACTGCTCTAGCAACGTGGCTAATTCTACAGCCTCCTGAGCAATGACAACTTTGGAGCAATTAATTTCAGGGCTTCTGTTCCTCAGGTGACCAAACTGGTGCCACTGCCAGGAAAGCAAGACAAAACAAAGTGGGAATGACTGCTGGAAGCAGCTGTGTTCACTTCCAGCTCCTTCCATTCACCCAGCTATGTCTGCCCAAGCACGTAAGCACTGTGGAGGACTTTTATTTACAGTCCTTCCTGCAGCCCCGGGCTGGGGACTGGAGCTGGTCTAACTGTAGCTGGAAGAGGTGAAAACAGCAGGTGCTGAATCAGCACTTCTTGCAAGTCAGGAACCCACTGGTAGGAGGTATTTCAGTGGTGAGGGAGTCTCCTCTTTCCGTGCAGTGCCTCATTTAAAACAGCTGGAGCACAGCGGTGCAGCCACGACATCAAAGGCTGCTTCCAGGAAGACGTATGGATCTTCTCTCCCTCTGTTCAGGTGAGACCTACCCCTGTCCTGCTGTGGGGCCCCCAACCTAAGGACGTGGAGCTGTTGGAACGAGTCCAAAGGAGGCCACAGAGAGATGCTCTGGAAACAGGCTGGGAGAGCTGGGAGCGTTCAGCCTGGAGAAGAGAAAGCTCCAGGGAGACTTCAGAGCCCATTCCAGTGCCTAAAGGGGCTCCAAGAGAGCTGGAGAGGACCTTGGACAAGGAGCAGTGGCTGCACACTGCCAGAGGGCAGGGTTAGATGGGATATTGAGAAGAAATTGCTCCCTGAGAGGGTGGTGGGAACCTGGCACAGGGTGCCCAGAGAAGCTGTGGCTGCCCCATCCCTGGAAGTGTCCAAGGCCAGGTTGGACGAGGCTTGGAGCAACCTGGGGTAGTGGAAGGTGTCCCTGTCCATGGCAGGGGTGGAATGGGATGGGTTTTAATGTCCCTCCCAAGAATCCCGCCCAAACCACCTGTGATCCTCTGATCTCCCCACGCTGACGCTCAGTGCCAATGCAAGCCATGCCATTAATCACTACTTGGTTATTTTCCCCAGAGCATCCAAGAAGGTAATTTTAATTTAAGAGAAGAGAGTTCTGTGGTATCTTGATTCCCCCCCACACACAACATAAACAGCAGAGATGAGGGAACACATCAGATTTTTTAAACATTTTCCTTGAAATTCCTCACAGGGAGAGGAAAAAACCAGAAAAAGCACAGCCCAGCCACCCCTTCCTGCAGCCTTTCTGGGTAGAACCAGCCCACCACAACCCCAGCCAAGAAGAAAGATTCAAGTGTCTACTTCAGTGATCTCAGCTTCAGATTAAGAAGACTCCAAGTCACAGGACTCTAAAGAGCTGAGCTGACCATCCAGTTTGTTCCAATTATCCCATGGAAGAAACACCCATGTGTAAAGCCACTTTTAACACAAGAGTCAGGCAATTTGTGCTTCTCCACACCCCACTCCTCCTGGCAGTGCTGCACACAACACAGCTGTGAGCAGTGAAACCTCAGGCCAAGGCCACAGCTGGAGCTGCAGGGACAAGGATTTGCTCAGGGAAACCAGTCCTGGCAAGAAGTTTGGGTAAATTAATCCAGCTGGAGCAAGGTGCTGACATGGCTACAACTGCTTCCAAGTGCCAAATGCTGCCCTGCTGCGGACATCAGAGCTCCAGAGGTGATGCCATACTGCCTTGGGCATGTCCACACGCTTCTATGCTGTGACATGCAGGTGTGTCTTCCACAGGAGAACAGAAAGATGTGGATTAAATGGGCAAGAACCTGCACAAGTGGTGCTTCCAGAAGGGAGTAACAGAGAAGCTTCAAGAAATTGCAAAATTCCGTGTATATAGGATGAAATAAATCAGTTCCCAGCTGAGATTATGACCTGTGTTTCCCAAGTGCAAGAATGTCAGCTGAAGACGAAGCACTAGGGAGGAGCACAGCGTTTGCCTCTTCCTACTCTTGAGAGTCAGAGGCCTGAGAGCCTGAACACAGATCCAGCCCATCAAACCTGGGTAGTAATAAACAACCTTTGCACAACCCATGTTGATTCAGCAGGTGTCAAAAGCAATGATTTTACAAAGAATTCCAAGGCTGATCCCAGAAATTAGTGGTCCAGGCTGCAAATGGGGGCTTTAAGGTTTTTTCATGCCCAAGGCTCAAAAAAACTTGTTAGCTGTACTTCTTGTCACTGCAATTACTCCCACTGAATAACAATGTCACCATCATAGATTCACTAAGGTTGGAAAAGATCTTTATGATCACGGAGTACAGCTCAATCAGTACTGCAGAGCAAAGGCCAGAGAAGTTTTAATATTGAACACCTGCAAATGTGTTGTCTGCTTGGACAGAGCGCTCTGTATTTCAGAGAGATCCCCTCGGAGATGTTAAGCAAACCTGTGATTTCACGGGGCAAAAGCCACGCTGCCTGACAAAGCTGCACCCATGAACAACTTTTCAGTTGTTAAAATAACACCAAAACACCTAAATACAAGCCACAGAGCAAGACTGGGTTCATGGTGTGTTGGGAACCAACACTCTCAGGCTCATGGTGGGATTTTGGGGTGTGCTGCACTGAACACCACGATCCTGATGGGTCCCAGCATATTCTATGATGCTGTGTCTGGAAAGAGCCTGTATTAATTCACTAAGTCTCACATCCTGTAAGGAAGGTTTAGAGGCATGGAATTTGCTGGAATCCTTGTTGGGACTGTTTATGAGCAAAAGGTTTATCAGGAATAATGGGATAAAGAGAAAAGGACCCTAAGACAGAGCAAAACTGGGCAGCTGAATGCTCATCCTGCGTGCTCAGGGTTGGAAAGGGAGAGAACCACCCTGGGGAAGGATGCCAGCTCTCCTGCTGCACAAGTTGCTTTTTAAGTTGCACAAGCAGCCCACTCCCCCCCTGCATCCTGCTGCATCAGACTCACTGTTGGGGTGGAACATCTCACACGTGAACCTCATCTTCGGAGGACTCAGCGGGTAGTCCAGCGGAAAACTCAGGATAGCAGGGAAAACCCCATACTCGAAACAGGTGTCTTCAGGACCCCTAGAAACAGATAAAATGTTGTTCACCAATGTTTTAAACAGCTCTTGCACCCAAATGCTTGTCTAATGAGACGTGTGAGGCATGGGTTATATCATCTTCTCCAGGAAACAAAGAGTTAAAGGTGCTCTTACCCCACACCTCATAAACTTACATCCAAATACGAGGCTTGGGAGGCAAGGGGGAAATCAAAGCTTGCACACTAAATTACTAGGAAGGTCACAACACTATTTAATTAGCAGGGTGTGTCTGGATATAATTGGAGTATCTGGCTCCAAGGCATGTTCCAGGATTTGAGTGTCTGCACGTCAAGCGAAAGCAGAGGCAGGTGTGGGACTCTTGTGCCTTTGAAGATACTGTTATGCTCTACAAGACAGAGATGTCAAGTGCTGGAGCTCAAAATTAATTTATAAACCCCACAGAGATCCCAACTGCCAGCATCTAGCACAACCACACAAACACTTATCGCTGTCTGATGCAGAAAACACAGCAAAGGTTTGTAAAAATAAAAACACAGCTCAGAGACCATAATTGTCAGAGGAGATGCAGGACAACAATGTGTCTTTGCAGACTTCAGGTATCAAGTTTGCCCTCGCTCAAGTGCAGGTGGAGAACAAATGGCTTCATCAGGGTTCTTGTAGAAACATTTCCTTATTGTGTTCAGAATCTAGTTCAAAGTGCAACCGAGTTGAGAACATAAAGACAACTATTTTACCCTGCCTACATAAAACACTTGTGGAAAGTGAGCAAAAAACAAGTTTACTAGCTATGATTTATTCCAACTTGACGAACCATCTGGAAGTTGTAATACAAACATGATTTCCCTTGATTGGAAAGATGACGAAAAAAGCTTCAGCGCTGAAAATCGTAGCCAAGGAAACCTCATGTATTTAGTAAAAAGCCCTTCAAACAAAGGTTCCACTGTCTGGGAAATAAGGGTTAGGAATATATTCGTGCCTCCTCCTCCCAATTCACATTCTCCATGCCAGAAAGAACATTAAAGTTGGAGAGCAGCAAATCCTAAAGCCCTAAAAGACTTACTCTCTCAAACTTTGGGATTCAAAAGACTTGGCTGGTAGATAAGCACAAGAACTACGTAATTTAAACACGCATATTGACACTGGCGGGCAAGGTAAGAGAAATGCACCAACGTTCTGCAAGAATGAAAGCTAAACCATCTCAACCACTTTGTTCCCTTTGTGGCCTTTTCCCTAAATTTAGTCGGGATTCAATTCACATCTGAGAGCAAACTGAACGCATTTTTTCATGACCATTTTAATTCCAGCTGCATTTTAAAGGCTTATTGTTGAACTTCTGAGAGTATGTACATACAGGCATTGAAAAGCTGGTGGGTGTCTATGTTCTGTTTTGAGAGCAAACCCACAGCCTTAAGGGCTCTTCTGTCAAACACACTCAACCCAACACACTCCATTTTAGGCCCTGTATTATGTGAGCAAAATGCTTTTGTTTTAGCCACTCAGCGCTGCCAGGATCAACTTCAAAGAAATTATTAAAGTTAATCCAAGACAGCATTTGCAACTACAAAACACTCTTGACAGCATCACTTTTAGCTCACAAAGGACACTGGCAGGGCCAGGGAGGTAAGAGCATGGCAGCTTCTGCAATCACCCCCCTGCTCTGCAGCGATTCCAAAGCTGACAGAAGACAAAGCACGACAGTGAGAAGCTCTGACCTCCAGGAGCTGCTGTTACTCACATAAGGGGCAGAGAAGAGCAGGGGGTGTCTGCCAAATAGGAGAGAGAAGTACCTCGAGGAGGACAGCTAATGGGAGGTTTAGTTTGGAGAAAAGGATCCTCAGGGGGGACTGTCTCCTACAGCTCCCTGACAGGAGGGTGCAGCCAGGTGGGGGTCAGGCTCTGCTCCCAGAGAACAAGAGACAGGTCAAGAGGAAACGGCCTCAAGTTGCAACATGGGAGGTTTAGGTTGGGTACTGGGAAATGTTTCTTCCCTGAAAGGGTTGTTCAGCCTTGGCACAGGCTGCCCAGGGCAGCAGTGGAGTCACCATCCCTGAAAGGATTCAAAAAACATGTGAATGTGGCACTTGGGGACATGGGTTAGTGGAGGATTTGTCAGTGCTTGGCAAATGGTTGGATTTAATGGTCTTAGAGGTCTTTTCCAACCTTGACGATTCTGTGATTCTAATTCTATAATCACAGCTTCACATACATTTGCAAATGGCTTATTTGTAAAAAGATGCTGGAAAAACACCAAACCCCACAATCATCAGATGCCCAAAAGGGGAATGGAAATAAAAGTCATAAGCCTAATTACAGATCTAATTACCTTTCTAAGCAGCTTTGTGATATGTTGACTTCAATTTATACTGTTTAGTTTTCAAGCAATCTTGGGGCTAATGAAGTTCTTAAACCATCGCGTGCTTTTGTGTCTTTTGGAGATAAACTTCAATAGCAACACACACTTGTATGTGCCAACCAAAGAGGGCAAAACTTGGCCTTGAAACGTTAAATCCACCAACACAACACAGCCTGAAGGACCTCACGCAGTGCTAGGGAATTGAGCAACATAAGGGAAACTCTCCTGAAATGATGTTGCAAAGATCTGGCTTTCAGCAATACTCCCCACCTCCGGTCTTCAGAAAGGTTTTCACGTGGTGTTTTCAGCTCTGTGCCCATTACACTCACTTTGGGAGTGTAAGATCTGTTCTCTCCTTTAGAGATGTCAATACAACCTTAACATTTATATGTTTCACGTTCCTCCAGCATTGCTGCTGCGGGCAAGAACACCGGAGATACAAATTATTATTTCCATGATTTAAAAATGCATTATTTTATCCCCAAGCCAAGCTCTTACATCAATCTGTGTAACATTGCCCAACCTACGTTTGAACTGATAAATAAGAGATGTCTTTTCTCTCTTAGGTCTCTTTTCTTAAAGTTATGTGCCATTATGTGTGCTCTAGCTTCATATAAATTGGGTGAAGGAAAAAAAAGTTTTCTGTTCTTTTCACAATTGTGTTACCTCCTGCACTTCATCTGTCTAAAAATTTTAAGGCAGCTTTACTCTCATTTTCTCATCTGTACACCTCATTCCCTGAATCTCACACAGCACATCTGAGATTACAAAACACTGGAGAAGATCACCACAGACAAACACAAACAAGTCATGTAACCTGCTTTCCAAAGGTATTGCAAACACTGCTACTAGCAGGGTTTGTAAAGAGACGAAAGTAACCACATGTGTTTAGGGTAAACATGTTTCTATTGTGTTACAGCCTCCAAATTGAGCAGATCTTAAAATATAACTTTATTATGACACACACACAATATAGAAACCAAAATTAAAGCACCTCCACCTCTCATTTTACGCTGACAAAGACCTGAAGCTCAACACTCAGCACTTTAAAGAGCTTTCAAGCCTGCAAGCAGCTCCTCTGTTCTTTAAGGATGTGATGAGAAACATCAGAGAAGGTATTTTCTAGGCAATTCAGAAGTGCTTCTGAGTGTCCCTCAGGAAACCTCTACTCAGCCACACCACCTCTGCTGTGAGGAAGTACCAATAAGCAGGAATTTCCTCCCATATTCCAAGAAGTGCCTTAAACCCTCAGGGATTTCCACACTCCCAGCAATCGCAGCTGTCTGACCTGAAATCTGGCCCGTCCCGAAGCACATGTGCTGACTATGCCTCTCACAGAAAGCATAAGACCCTGCAGCCAAAATCTCTGGTGTCAGGCAACAGAACAACCTACTTCCATGCTAAGTGTTTATTTTCAGGGCACTGAGCTACCAGGAAGCACAGCCTGTTATCCCAGGAGAAATCGCTGCACATAAGCAGAGGCATTTGCCAACTCCTGCCATCAATGAGTGGTATCTGCCATCAAACAAGCAGTGGTAATCCAAACCTCCACTCACCAAGGTCTAAAATAACTCGGAGGCTCTCGCTTGCCGTGCAGCAGGATCACCCACACAGCCGGCTTGTGTGGAAAAGGGAATTCGCTACAGCTCGCCATGCTTTTGTATTGGTTGCGTGCCTGAGCCCAAGAGACAGAAATCTTGTTTTTCATCCCTAGACAACACATTCCAAGCAAACCGAGCGAGGAAAACTCTGCCACCCACGCCAGCTGAGAATCTCACCAGTCAGCACTGGTGGTTGCAAGGAAAACCTGCCCAGATCACAGCGGGCATGGAGTGAGCGGGGCCACAGGCACTGCCTGCTGCCCCCAGAGTCCCCCGGGACAACCCAGCCCTGGCTGAAGGAAAGGAAATCACCAAATCCTACCAAAGGCATCCTGAAATTCAGAGCCAGGATCTACCCTAACAACAGACCACCAGCTTCGAGATGGACTTAGCGGTCTGGAGCTTCTTCATGTTTTAATTGTGCAGTATTTGCTTAAATTGTCAGATGTGAGTGACTAACGTCTTTTTTCCCTCTTCCCTACCATTTTAGAACCTCATTTTGTAAAAATCACCAGTTATTCCATGTACTCCAAGTTCCCAAAGAAGGTACAACATGAGTAAGAGTACAAGCAAGAGAGAAGACAACCTGTAAGATGCTGGGCAAAAAGATTTTGTCTTTTCATGACGAATTTTGCGACCAACGACCACACCCATCAGCTGGGGAGTGGAAGAGAGAGAACAGAGCTTTGTAAAGGAGTCTTCATCACTCCCAAAACACAGCAGGTCATGATCAGAGCTACTCACCAACAAAGGAGTGAATCTCTTTCTACACGAAACCACCACATCCAACTCTTGACAACACCAACCAATTCATGAAGTGCAAAGAACTTCAAAAGAATTTTCACTTAAATTTCAGTACTTTTTCTGATCAAAACATTCCAATTTTTCAGGAAAAAAGAATGTAATAGTAAGCAAACTAATTTTGGACATTGATTTTTTTCAATATTTTAACAATATTAACTCACATGATCAGGGCTTCCCATTCGAAGAAGTTCTCTTCATTCATGGGACCTGTGAAATAAAACAGAGCAATGCTCAGTGCTACCTGGACACAAGGTTACAGCTCCAGAGGGCACAAACCCTGCTCGGCTCCTCACCTGCCACAATCCCTTCTGGTGGGTTCAGGGTCAGCTCTGCAAAAACAGAAACACAAGGAAGATTGAGGTGACCTGCAAGCCCAAGCGTTTCAGGGGGTGTTTGAGTGCTCATGGCTTAGCACAGGGGCCCCACCACCATTGCTTAATGCAGGACAGTGTTCTAGACAAAGTTAGTTGGCACTTTGGGGTTTTTCAGGCTCCTAGAACTCGCCTTGGAGTCACAGAATTGTTTAGGTTGGAAAAGACCTCTAGGATCATCGAGTCCCCCCGTCTTCACAGAGGCAATAATTTAAAACTGAGAAGGAAGATAAAAACTCTTTACAAAGCCTGGGAAACACTCTTCTCTTGCACTTCTGTGGTATCTGCTGGATACCATAACAACCTGAAGTTTGTATTCCTGTAACCTCTCTGCACCTATTCTTGATGGCAACCACCCAGGCTTAGGTTGGACCTCAGTGCAAAACTCAGAACAACATAAAAACAGGAGAAGCAGACACATGAGGGATTTGACAAGCAGCTCTGTTCCCCAAATTCAATCCAACTCCTCCTGCGTGGCCTGGAAAATGTGAGTTAAAAAAAAAAGAAGCAGCAGTAAAACAGCCATGGCTGCACATGGCAGGTTTGGATCCATCAATCCTTACTTTCTCTAGGAAACTGATACAATTCTAAATTAGTGAAATAACCTCTGGTGTCAGCCCCTTATTTCAAGCTGGTGAAGGCCAGCACACCATGTGCTGTTAAAAAGCAATCAGATTTTCTCCTACCTAGTGAACTGATCATCAGTTTCTGGTTTCTGATGCTCTGCAGGGAGGCAGCAGCAGCAGCTGAGGCACAGTTCAGTTGCTGGCAATGTTCAGGCAGCTAAGGGGCCAGCAGTCCCAGGGGCTCAACACCAGCCCCAAGGCTCCGAGTGAGCTGTGGGGGCAGCCACTGGAACTGGTGGCAGGAGGTGACACTCCCAGCTGCTTCTCCAGCCCAGCGTATCCTAAGCAATGGCCTCTGGAACACCAGTGGCCAGTAACACACACAACACAGCCACAAGAACCACCACACACGTTCCCACGCAGGAAAAACAAGCAGGAACACAAATCCAGGGAATATGTGAAGTCACAAACCAATAAATGGGACACTTGACCTAATTTCTGTTTAGGCTGTAGGCGAAAACTGTGGGTAGTGCTGCAAAGAACAGATTTCTGTCTTACAACAGCTTCTTTGCTGCAGGATTCAGAGATGATACTGAGATGCATTGCCAGGAGAGATCATGAAACTCCTCTGTTTGCTCAGGGTGCTCCTAACCTTGGCACAACCCCCTCTGAAGTTCCAAATCCCAGCAGCAGACGGAAACTCAGCCTTACAGTTTTCCACGTGTCCTGGCGTTCCATGGCAGGTTTTTCCAGCTTCACAGTGGGTCTCCAATAGCCTTTCTTGTTGATGTTTTTAGACAGAAAGAGAGAGATTTCAAACACAGGAGCTCCTGGAATCATTTTGCTCCATCTTGTGGCTCTCTCTAAGACGAAGATCCCTCTGATGTTTCCTACAATTTCCCTGGAAAAGCTGGCAGCAGGCCCTGTGTATCCCCTGCGGTGGGCTGCCACACAGAAGTGTGTCATACAGCACTCCACTCCAAGGAGAACAGGGGCAGTGGGAATAAACAGCCAAAGCCCACAGGGCAAAGGGTCTTCATGAGGACAGAGGTTCAATGCTCCACTTCCTTGTTCAGCTCTCCCCTCAGAGAAAGAGGTTTCCATCCTTAAGGATCAGGTAAAGTGGAAATTGGGCATTCAGGGGCACAGGAGCTTTGATTTTGAGTGGCTGCTGGTCATCAACTCAGTCTGTTCAGGAATGTGCTGTGCAGCTTTACATAACCAGGGCAAAAAACCAACCCGTATCTGGACCCTAAAGACCCCCCAAGAAGACACCAAAGCGAAACCAGCTCCACATAAGTGTGGTTATTTCTGGCTAACATACCATCTTCAGCACCACCCGGAGCCACGCACTCACGTTAAGGTGGAGTTATTCCCTGTGAATCCAGTGCTGGGATAAAGTAAGGCCTGCTTCTAAATACTACATTGGTTTTAAGGAGTGTTATTCTGGATTTTCGGGGACATTCCTACAGAGCAAATGCATGAGCAGCAACGTCTTATTAAGGGGTTCTGAAAGGTGGAAGGACAAGCAGTTAATTTGGAAAAAAGGATAAACCAGCAAACTAGACGAGGAATTGTTTGGAAGAGGTAAAGGGGAAGGCCAGGAAAAAGTCTCTTTAAAGTCTTGCTTGTAAGCTTAAAACAGAGCTGACACTAGACAAAAGTATGATGCTTCTATTAGGAATTCGGGGCAGATGTGCTGCACACACAATCAATGCCTTGCTTTCCATTTCACTGCTCTCTGTGGAGTCATTATCAGCCAATTACACCTCGGAGGTGGTTCTCAGGAGAACTGAAAACATGCCTTCTTGTTAAAGCACTGAAGAGACAGAAAAGATCATCCTTAAAAGAGAAGTTCAACAGTATGTTTCTTAAAAACTGCAGCCATTTAACAAACTTCCTTTAAGGGGATTAAAAGCCCAGGACTCAGGAAATATTACAGGCACGTGCTCACTGCAGTGTCCAACAGCATCTGGACTGAGATGCCTGGAAACAGTCGAGTTTTCTTCTGACTCCACACAACTCTCCCCAGGCAGTAAGGATGGGAAGCACCCACTGAAGCACTGCCAGCTTCAGAAGGTTTATTATTTCTGTGACTTCCCAAATCTCACAACTAACATAAATCTCTTATTTTCAACCCGACAGCACTTCCAAAGAAACCTGCTGGCATTACAATCCACTGCTCTGTTGCCTGTTTGTACCAGAAGGAAACACAGTGCATACAACCAGGCCCTACAATTCTCGGGTCTCTAGAGATTTAATTCGTCCAGAGTAACCCATTTTAGATTTGAAATTTCAGCCAGCATAAGACATCTTTAAGATCTTGCATCAAGAAACAGGAAAATATAGAAAAAGAAGGTTTCCATCTCTTAATTCTCACAGATATAAGCTACTGAGAGACTTATGTCAGGCCTTAATACTATTATACATCTAGAATTAACAACAGACACATGCTCTAATAAAAATGATGCCCTTTTTTATATCTGATTTTTTTTTTAAAGCTTCAGCTGAACTAGTTCTGTCAGAGTAGATAATAAATTGGAGAAAGCACAAAGCCAAGCATGCAAAGATCTAAATGAGGACAAAAAACCCAGTGGGTGTCATCTGGATGTCCACAGCCACCTTCCCTTCCTTCTTCAAAAGGAAAGAAAACCAGTGCAATTTCACAGCCTCTCCCGAAATTCAGTAATATATCTGGGCTCCAACAGGTAGAAGCTCCTCACAATGTCAAGAATTTTTCACAGAAGGAAACAATAAATCTTTTTAAATAAAGACTTTACCATGTGCGCGCACATGCACAGGAAAAAAATCAAAGACAAAAACTGAAAAAGAAAGAAAAATGGAAAGAATTAGAAGTCTGGCAAGGAAAATACACCCACCAGCAAGGCACTGAGTGCCAAACACCACTGTCATGACTAGAAGTATCTAAAGGGAAGAGAGAGAGAAGAGGGAAAGTAAAGAAAAAAGACTGTGTCCACCACAAGATTTCATCCAAGGTGGGCAGCCAGGAGGGGGTCACTGAAAACCATTTCCATGCCCACATTCACCCAGGGCCTCACAGTGCCCACGTCCACACCAGCAACACACATCATCAGGAGGGAGAAAGTCCAGACTGAGCTGAACCTCAGACTCCAGCCCTGTCCCAAGGTAGGACTTGCCCTTTTTCTGCAGAAAGAGGCAGCAGAACTACCTACAACCAGGAGCTATTTTTATTTTTCAACGTAACTTCTGCTGAAAATCTCTACAGGGCTAAGAGCTTTTGAAGAGCTACAACAAACTGCCAGTGTTTAGTGAGACACTAGGGAAAGGCTGTAAGTCAGGCTTCATTCTGGGGTTTGTACCAAGGTTTGACATGCTAAAGGAATATAACAAACCTGGACACGCAGCAGAGGGGAATCCACAGACACCAAAATGTCTGGCTTACTGCACTGCTGCAGCTCAGGCTTCCAGAAAGAACTGTGCAATTAGCCACTGCGAGTTACACTCACTTTCTACAGCACTGTGTTTTATTGGACGTGGGAAAGCGTTTGTAAAGGCAGATCACAGACAAAACCTTATCTCTGCTCATGACTAGTGTTACCCTGGGAAACCAGGAGGAGAAGATTCATCTCCTGTCTGCCTGTGGCATTAAGTCAAAATCTTTCTGAGGTCACTTAATATAATTTTTCCTAAGGATTTCATTCATACAAGACACTCCGGTAAGATCCCTGTGCTGCTCAACAACAAGGGATCATAAATGCTTTTTTGAGACTTAGGGGATAGATATGAGAGGACAGAAGCAATGCTAAGTCTTTCTGTGGTTGTTTTTCAGGTCACTGCCTCTGGATTACAACGGGAAAATGCAGATTTCTAGGACACACACTGCCAGCACAAACCTCACCCACACAGCCACGGGGCTTGCTCACCTCCCCCCCAGCTGTCAGTGGCAGCAGCCTGAGCACTGGGTGGGGAGTCCTGGCTGCCCAAACACCTGTGTGACCCTTCCCCTTAGAGACCTGTGCTCTGCAGAGCAGCCTGAGAATAGGCACAGTGTTGGCAGGAAATGTGTGTCTATAAATACTCTCTTTTACACAGGCTGGAGTCTTCCACTAAATGATGACAGAGAGAGGAACAACTCCCTGTCCCTGGACAGCCTGGGGAGCACAGTAAGTGACCTTCCCTGGAGCAGAAGGCCAGTTCTTACAGCCCAGCTCCCTCCATCCCCACCAAACATTTCTCCATTTTACTTCCTTGCTGAAAATAAAAGCCAGAGCATCAAAGCCCAACAGCACCTAGGTAAACAAACAAATATTTCTTGCCAAAAAAAGGCACCTTTGGACACCTCTCAAACTCATCAGGGAGCAGATGAGCCATCCCAGAAGAACTGGGATTCCCACAGGGCCCCAGCAGGTCTCTGGTCCTTGTGCTGGTACTGGTGAGGCTCACTGCTCACCACCCCCTGCAGTCACACGTCACACTGATTTTTTAAACAAAAAAGTCTATGTCCTTGATTACTAAATTCGAGTTTAGGTCCTCTTACTAACCACTCTGCTTCCACTAAGGACTTGACAGGATTCCAGAAGTGTTCGAGTAGGAAGAGACCTGAAAGCTCAGCTCGTTCCACCCCATGCCATGGGCAGGGACACTTTCCACTATCCCAGGTTGCTCCAAGCCCCGTCCAGCCTGGCCTGGAACACTTCCAAGGATGGGGCAGACACAACCAGAAGGTATCTGTCCTAACAAACACCTCGAATGTTACCTTTGATGTAACAGAGAGAGATTTCCATACCTGTATTCTGCTCCATCTGGAAAATTTAACAGGGAATAACATCAAAATAACTGGCCAGTTGGCCAGGGTTCTCCGCCTCCCCCTTGACTAAGCTCCTGGAGCCAGGGAATCCCAGAGGTGTCACCCGCACACCACCCTGCCCTCGGTGTCCCAGCGGGAGGGTTCCGGGCAGGACCACCCTCCCACAGCCTCCTCAAAGCCGGCAGTGCCCCGTACCCGTCCGGTGACCCTCACCCCCGCCCCGGGGAGCTCTGTACGGACGCAGAGAGGACCCTGCAGCCGGCGGGGGAGGGGGTGAAACAGCGCCCGGCGGGGCACGGGGAGCTGCCCCGGGCGCCGAGAGGGAGGCCCGCGGCCTGGCCTGCCCCGCGGCCGCCACGGCCCCGCCCGGCCCGCGGGCCCTCGCGGGCTTTGGCAGCGATCCCGCCAGGAAGGCGGCGCGAGGGGCCCGGGGAGCGCGACTCACGCTTGTACTCGGCCATGAGCCGCTTCAGCGCCGTCCCCGCCATGGCGCGGCCCCGCCGCCGCTTCCGGGTGCGCGGCTAGAGCGGCCGCCAGCTGGGAGGGGGTGGAGGACGGCGCTCTATCCCGCCGGCTTCGCCTCTATGGTAGCGTTCAGTCCTCCAGCCGGCACCACGCGAGGTAGGAACGCACCGGGATTCGCTGTGGGAAACGACGGGAACACGGCAGCTGCTCGGCCGCGGTGGGAGGACAGAAAATGCCCCACGGAGCGGGGGTTGTGCCGGTTTGTAGCTGGGCACACCGTTCGGATTCCCTGGAGCAGCCCCCACACCTTTCCTGCAGGGATGGCCCGACCTGGGTTTGCTGTGGGCAGCAGCAAAGGGCGGCACGTCAATGTGTAAATCCGGGAACGCACAACGGGATCCGCGGGATCTCCCACCCCATTAGGGACTTCACAGAATTCCAGAACCGTTCGAGTAGGAAGAAACCTTAAAGCTCAGCTCGTTCCACCCCTTGCCGTGGGCAAGGACACCTTCCACTAGCCCAGCTTGCTCCAAAGCCCCGTCCAACCTGGCTCGGGCTCACCAAGAACATGCAAAAGGAAATAGGGGCCTTTCCAGCGAGATTTCAGCAAGCAGAAGCGTAGCTAATGTGAACAAATGGAAAGAGAAAAGGCTGATTATGATTCCATGGAGCAGCAGGACAGCCTGAGTTAAAATTCCTCTGGAAGAGGCTTCATGGAGCCCAAACCACCACACAAATCATTAAACCTCAGCAAGGCTGGAGAGGCAGGAGAGCAGTTTATTATTATTATTGTTTTGAAGACACCTAAATGTCTCTCCTCTAGCTCTTCTGCACAGTTTGGTGACATTAAAAGGCTTTTTTTCTCCCCTCATTTACCAAGTTTATCTACCAAAAAGAAGTATTAAAAAGAAACCTGAGGCCACAGACTTCCAGTACCCATAGAGAAAGAGTCAAAGCTAAGGGAGCAGGACAAAGGGACAGATGCTGCCCAGCCCTCAGCAAACAGCTGGGATTTCAGTGATGGGATTTTTATAAGCTTGCACAACAAAAAAACCACAGCTACTCTATCACAAGCATTGAGGTTTTGGACCAGCTGCCCTACTACCTCCAGTTCAGCAATAGTGCAGGACAAAAAAAAAATCCCATTTCTGCATTAAAAAAGTGTATTTTGGACCACTTTATCATAATATGAAAAAACACATGTAAACCTGAAGTATTTAAAGCCTAGCCAGCACTGTATCATGTTCCAGCCCCATGTCAAGGGCACGACACTGCCCAAGGGACTGACTGAATTTGCAATACAAGCTAAAAACTTAAAACCTGTATCTCTGTTCCTTTTCTCAGGCACATCTTAAAAGGAAACTTTTATACTCACAACTGGCATGAAAATACACTGAATTATTGAGTTAAAACAGAAGGGCAAGACCAATTTAGTGCCAGTAATGAACACTCCATGTCCCAACACATGGATGAATGCTTAGGTCACAAGTTTAAAGAAAAAAAAAATAGATAATGCAAACATTAAATTTAAAAAAAAAAAAAAAGGCTAACAACAGAGAGGCAACACACATAACTTAATCTGAACTTAAAATGGTTCAATTCAGACACAGGTAAATCCCTGCAGACAGAATTTTGACTTGTACATGCAGAATGTCAAAGACAACAAACAACTTCGGTAAATGTCCTCTGAAGTTTCAAAGAGCCCCGTGTGACTGGCATGTTCATTTGTTCACTAATCAAACAGCAGGTCCAGGGACAGATGAGAGAGTGAGGTGTGGTGAGCATCCTGAAACTGTTCTCCAAAAGGTGCTGTGTCTTAGCACCCTCCACCTGTCTGCTGCTGGTACACTTCGATTGTGTCTTGGTCTTCCATCTCCAGCTGTGGGAGTAACACAGGGATTATTTTAACATTTTAAAAATATGGAAATTATAAGTAATACAGAAAACTTGAAAGACACATGGTGACAAAAGCACTTGGCTCTCTGCTCGAACCCTCAATAGAGCACTTCAGGAATAACTTTAATTAGCTAATACATGAAACACTTTCCATCAGTCACCCCGAACAAATTTGTTAGAACATGCTAAACTCACAGCAACTATTTCAGGATCATTTTAATTTCAGGCCCCTTTGATCATCACTCAGACATCCGAGTATCTGTGTAGCAATTTGCAGTAAGAGTGTTTTTCATACCTGTGCAGGTGTGTCTGCTTCTTTAATTGGTTGTCCATCAAACAGGAACATAATCTGCCTCACTGCCAAGCCCTGCAAGTTCAAAGTTAATAATAGGAGAAACCACACTTGTGTTTCTGAATCCAAACTAAGCATTCATGGATTTACTGTCAGAACACATGTTAACAAAATTAACACTCAAAAGACAAGGGGGATGGCAGATGATAGAATTAGATTAGGTAATAGGAAGAAATTGTTCCCTGTGAGGGAGGTGAGGCCCTGGCACAGGTTGCCCAGAGAAGCTGTGGCTGCCCCATCCCTGGAAGTGTCCAAGGCCAGGCTGGACAGGGCTTGGAGCAACCTGGGATAGCAAAAGGTGTCCCTGCCCATGGCAGGAGGTGGAACGAGATGGGCTTTAAATTCTGTTCTAACCCCAAACCATTCTGTGATTCTATGATTAAGATTTAACCATCAGGAGACTGAGGGTGTTTGTCTTGCTGTTTACATGGAGGAAGGTCAAATGCTGGTAACTTTACGTTGCCCTTAAAACCTGAGTTACCACACAACTGAATCCTGTTCTGACAATGCTTAGTCACATGAGGAAGTCTTTATTCCCTGCATCAGGGATTGAGAACCTTGCCCTGCCTTCTAAAATCCTTCAAAATCCATGTAATTCACACTTCTGTCACACACAGGAATGCTAAAACTCCCTGTACCTCTCCAAAAACCCAGAGAAGTGTCAGGGTGCAGCAGGCACAGAGCAGGACAGAGTGTGAAGTTTGAAGAGGCGAAGGATCCTGCAAGTTACAGACAAGACGAAACACCAGCAAACAAAATCCCACTCCGTTTCCAAAGCCGTTCACATGCCCACCCTCTGCACTGCACAAAGCAAAGGCATTGGGAGCTCAAGGCTCAAGAACTGAGCTGTGGGGATACATCCTTCTCCTGTTCAGGATGGCACTGAGGAACAGCCTGTGACACAGAGCAGCCAGCAAGTACCTGTGGAACACAGCAATCACAACTGTGCAATAGGCAGCAGGAGACACAGGAAGGGAGGAGGAAAAAATCCAGGAGGAAGCTGTGGCACAGAAGAATTTATTTTGTGCCGTTTTCCAAATGGAAAATGCACTCAAAGTTGATGAAGTTTTTGGAGACGACAGGACTGAGGGTTAATGAATTGTCTCAGAGCTAGGATTGGAACTAGAGGAATTTTGGTAATTCTGTCACAGGACATTAGGGAGCACCTGAGGAGGAAGAGGCAGCTTCCATGCACTGATGAGAACCCCACACCGAGGAGCTGCCAGCATCCCAGCTCCTCCCTCTCCCCCACACCTGGATACCCTCACCCTGCTCACAAGCATGTTCCAAGACCCGGGCAGAGAAGCAGCGAGGGTTCCACCAGCACGGGGATGCTTCCCCGGGGGGCAGCGGGCTGGCGGGAGCCCTTTGGGTCCGTGGGAGCCCCCCGGGGCCGCAGGAGCCCCCGGGCCGTGCCCGCGCCTACCTGTCGGCAGCAGTACGCCTTCATCAGCTTGCTCAGCGGGGTGTGCCGCTTAATTCGGAACTGCACCACGGAGCCGTCCTGTCCGGCAACTTTCAGGTCGATGTGCTCGTTCTCCGCTTTCACGCTTTCCTGGACCCAAAACCGCAGGATGCGGCGGGCTCAGAGCCCGACCGGGCGAGCCCCGGTGTCCCGCTCGGGCCGGACACCACCCCCCACGTCCTGTGGGACCTCGCCCGGCCCCGCTCCTGCTCGCCTCGGCCCGGGACACCTCGGCGGCCTCGCACCGCGAGCGGGGCGGGACGGGGCCGCGCCGCATCCGTGCCCCGGGACGCGGAGGGGTGGCCGCTCCTCCCTCCCCT